>CM038795.1:84056554-84554682 GCA_021764765.1 Vicia sativa
AATATTTTATAATGAAATAACCCATCGCTTCCTCACATCTATCCTCCATGTACCTTGAAACCCTAAATTTGGGACCAACTTCTCAAACTTCTCAATCTCATTCTCCATGTCCTCGGTGTCTCAAAGCTTTGTGTGTGGATTACAACTTTTCGGTGACTTGACCTTGCTCTAAACACCCTAGACCATTAACAACCCCAAATAGTTCTCTGTGCTTGGAACTCTTTCATGGATTTAAACTGCACTAACCATTTTTCCACAACTTCTACCAACACACATGCAGCCAAAAACAATGAAAAAGCTTCCTCATCATGTTCTAATTATTATTTCTCCATCCTCATAAAAACCAACAAACCAACATTCCCTAAGCCATTCACACTATATCCATTAATCATCTAATTTCAAGAACTGATATTTCTCTCGAGCATTTTATCAAACATTCTTTGTGCATCCTTCAAGCTACCACATTTCATATACATCCAAATCATCCCATTTCCCAATTCAATTTCCCCTCCAAATTTTGATCTTTTGATGAAATCATGAACTATTTTCCCTAAATCAAGCGACTTAGAATCCTCACATTATTTCAAATGGGAAATGTAAACACTATAATCTACAAAAACACCTTGACCCATTGAAACCACCCGGCTGAACTTCCAAATGATAAGGGTGTATCAATGGAGTCGCCATCGAACGTCTTTTATCTCGTGAAGGAGAAAGGAAAACATCGAGTAAACCTGAGGGGGAAGAAACCACGGTCTTACGATCGAGAGATCTAGGTAAGGGAGTTTGTTACGAGGGAAAGGATTAGATCCCACTACCGTAGTACTCACGCACCACTTCTATATTTTGTATCTAAGGGGTGTATTATGTCTATCTATGCTTAATCACTACAATGCATGTAAAAGAAAAGGAAAATAAAGAAACCACGGGAAAAGGAAGTATTTACAAGTTGTGCTCGATCGAGCCCCGTGAAAAGATGCCTACGTATTCCCTCGTGCAATGGGAAAGTCAGAGCGTCGTAGTTCGGCTCACTTGTTTTGGTGGATTTTGTGTTTTTTACTTATGAAAAGGTTTTAAACACAAAAGAAAGAGGCGCACGAAGGCGGAAAAAAGTTTGTCTTGGTTGGTTGCTTTTACCTTTGTGAAAGGAGTTCAAACCATTATTAAGTGTTTTTGTTTTCAAAAGAAAAGAAAGCAAGTTTTAGTTTTAATTACATGCAAGGATGCAAAGAGAAACTAGTAAAACAAAAGGGAGACTAACTAGTACTAGCCCTAATGTTGTCATGCAATGATTGGACCTATGGTCGAGGATAAGAGGAGTCTCTACCTATGTTAACATGAAAAGGAGATAAATCCTAATGTCTAGGCTCGAGAGCTATCCTAACTGAGCGGTCCTGGGGGAAAGCTATCATATATTCGTCTTGGTTGTAAAACCAAGGGATGCAAAGGTATGAAGCAATCAAGTGCTTTGATAGAAGAACACAAGCAATGTAATGCGCAAACAAATGTTAAACAAGCGTAGGTATAACCTACAAAGCAAATGATACGAGTTCTGCAATAAATGCGAACCCCTAGAATGATTAGAGAGTCATAATAGGGAACTCTTGCCACTTTTGTGATTGAATCGATAGCGAGGCACATGATTCGTGTGCAGCCGATACTGCACTGAATCGCGCGGGAGTCGACATGACCCCTTTCGCTTACCCATCATATCATCATGACTCGATAGCAGAAAATATAAAAAGCGAGACTTTGCTTGGTGGTTCCACGTCGGGTTGCCTAACCACATCTGACCTATGCAAGCACAATTGTAAACACTTACTGTGAATTGCCTCCCTATGCACGAATGAGGACTTTAAACAAACCAAACACAAGTAGCACACAGAAGCACCCTAAACATGTATTTAAATAAACCATAGAGATTCCTGAACATGCTCCAACTACGGAAGCCCCATCATGCATATTTATTCCTACTTCTCATGGCAAAAGAAAAAATGTAAAACCCTACTTCTCATGATATCTAGGAAAGTTGTAAGAGAATGCAATAAAATCGGTGTAGAAACTACCAAACAGATATAAAATCTGAAGAGCACTGTGAGCTAAAATAATACTCTAGAAAACTTCAAGTACTGCAGCCACGCAATAAGAGTTAATTGGTGAGAAACACTCAAGGTATCAAAAACAAGCGAAGTACGCGCTCATAAGCATCAGAAGTAATAACACTTTCAAGGGAGGAGAAATCCCAACAAACAAATAATAGAATATGCGCGCATGTGCACAAGCCAAGGAACATGTGTATACACATTCCGACTAAGTGTACCTGCAAGCAAACCACGCAAGAATACAATAGAATGTACGCGTATGCACACAAGCCAAGGAACATGTGTATACACATTCTAATCAAGGTGTACCTGCAAGAATGGAGTAAAACCGAAAAGCAGATAATAAGAAGTACACGTATGTGTACAAATATAAAACACCTGCAAGAAGGGAGTTAGACCCAAAAAGCAAGACAATAGAATGTATACGTGGGTATACAAGCGCAAAACACCTGCAAGAAGGGAGTTAGACCCAAAAGCAAGACAATAAGACATACACGCATGTGTACAGATGCAAAACACCTGCAAAAACAGAGTAAAACCGAAGAAGCAAGTAAATAGAATGGCATACAAGCGCAAAATAAGAGTTCTAGAAGTCTAAATTTCATATGAAAGGAGTCCATGTACCTCACACACAAAATAAAGTGTCAAAATTAACAAAGCAAGTGGTAGAAATAATGATCGGAATGAAAAACCGATTGCAAATATGATTATAAAATGTATAAGCATGCAAAAAGTGAAATAAAATCGGAAAAATCGAAATGGGAAGTCGGTTTTCCGAAATCAGGGTGAAAAATTCAACTTCTTGGAATCGACAAAAATCGCGATACAGTAAAAACGCTGTCAGCCAAAAATGTACGCTTAATTAATTCGGAGGAATGACTTTTTGAGCATTAAAGTGATGGGGCAGCGGGAGTGTTTGAGCATGTTGTGATCAAAATTTGGTTCCGAAACCTCCAAAATCGGTTCCGGAACGTGTCAAAACGTGGGGAACAAGTATTGTTACTTCAAACTTTCAAAGAAAAATGAGTTCCGAAGTGTAAAAATGACAAAACTAGCTTATGGAAATGCAAAATTCATGTTTTGATTAAATTCCAACACGAGTTTTTATTTGATTTTGAAATGTTAAAAGTGTTGGAATTTAATTCATAACATGTAATCTAAAGGCAAAGCAAAATAAATATAAGCTATCATCAAGTATGAACAAGTTCGGAATTGTAAACCTGTAGAAAAATGCAAGTAAAATGCACGTACATGTATTGTGTAGTGTGATGTTGTGTTGTGTTGTGTTGTGTTGTGTTTAGGTGAATGCAAATGTGAGTGTACGTGTTGTCAAATGAAAATGATACATACTCCATGCAATCATTACCTAAATACAAATATAAACATACCAAATGCTAGATGGAATCAAGTATGTGTGATGTGTTTGTGTTGTGGAATCATGTATAAAAAGTGACTGAAAAGTGTAATTTCCTCATATTTTTAGGCCATAAAATCAAATCACAACATGCTCAATTATTGCAAATTATCTTATATACAAGTATATTGACATGTAAAGATACAATGATGTCACAAAATGTGCATTCAAGTGTGTGCATATGAATTATGTACAAGGTGTAGGTGTAGTGCAAACTAGGTGTTGGTTCCTACATGTCGACACAATTTTAATACACAAAAAAGACTTCAAATTGATGATTCAATTCATGTCAAAGGATTTACATATTACTTGATGCATGATCATACAATTTGTGATGCAAAATACTCACATCAAGTACCTAAATGCAATGCAAAGTCACAACACAAGTGTAGGTGTGTGTAGTGTGTAAAAAGTTTCACACCGACACCTTTAAGGCTCCAAAAATAGATCACGATCAATGAATTCGACAAAACAAATGCAATAATCGGAATCCACACGGAATTTGCAAGCAATCTCAATATTCAAATTCAAGAAATACAACAATTGAAAAATTGATCAAAATAAGCACTTAATTAAATAAACACTTACTTGTACTTGAAGCTTTGAGTTGAAATTGATGAGGAAAACCTTGTAATTCTCCAATAAAATATCAAATCAAGCTCCAATTGATGAATATAATCGGAATCAAGCCCTTAATCGATGTCGAAATCGGACGAATCTTGAGAATTTGAAGAAAATTGATGGAGGAGGACCTCCTATGATCCAAACCGAGTAAGAATGGAGAGAAAGAGGTGCTGACCGGTCGGTTTTAGCCTTGACCGAGCGGGAAAAGAGGAGACCGACCAGAAAATTATGATCGGAAGGGGGGAAGGAGACCGAAGAGCTGTCCGGATGGAGTAGCGAGGTCGGTGAACTGCGATCGAAAGGCGTCCGAGACGGAGGGCTGCGCGGTGGAGAAGATTGGAATCAAAAGGTCGATCAGTGAGAGTCTGGGAGGCAGGGCGGTTGGCTCCAGCGAAGGGCGGTCTAGAAGGTGGTGGACCGGTGGCAGGTCGGTCGGAAGGAGTATGCGCGGTGGCTTGGGTGGAGGGAAGCTTGGAGGGAAAGAAATTCTTCAAATTTTCTTTGTGTTTTAATTTGTGAGTTGAGAGAGATTTGAGAGTGTTTTGAGAGAGAAAATGTGAGATTAGAGAGTGAAATTTAGCAAATGAGAGTGTTGTTATGATTTGTGAAGGCAAAAATGTATTTATAGCATTGGGAATTGGGCCTAAAAGTGTCTTAGATCCATAATCAAGCCCAAATCATGATTATCCGGATAATTTTCGTAATTAATCCAAAACAGCCCGATCCGTCGAGAATTTGAAGTCGTACTATAGATGAAAAGTCGTACTCTAAACAAAAAGTCGTACTCTAAAATTTCGACTCAATCGGATGGACGGTCAAGGCGATATGAATTTTCGAAGTTTTAGCACAGCTTTCAGGCTACTGATACATGCAGAATTTTCAATGCGCTCTTCGGAGAAAATGCCTCGAACGAAGGTCTTCTGATCAAAATTTACAAGTGAGTATTTCTGAGACAATTGAAGCTAACGAAATTTTTCAACTTTTGGCGCTGGTTCCATCTCGTTTCAACAAAAATCGAGTGAAATATGATTTTTCGAAGTTGGCATATCAGATGAAAATTGCTCGGTTCAGCTCAAAAATCAACCCGAAGAATAAAATTCTGGTATTAAACGGTGAGGAATCAGCTCCCGAGTCGTGAATGAAAATTGTAGAGGGCTTCAATACGGAGTTTTATAAATCGGCCTCGCTCATTTTCGATTTTCCAGCTAGGAGATATGAATTTTTTAGTGCGCAAAACACACGGTTCAACACTAAAATTCAGTTTAATCCTTTTGAGAAATCAAATATTCCAGGGACCTTCCTCACATAATTGACTTTCGACTTTCAAAAGAATGTTTTAGATAATAATGAGAGGGACTTGACGGTCAAAAATAATCATAAGTACCCGATGAGCTGAGAGATATGCCTTCTGTAACACCCGAAACTCCTTGAAAACCCAAAATTCACTTTATTGAAAAATAAACGAATACATTCTTTTCTTTGACAAAACGGCCTCTGATTTAAACAGATAAACTGGAGAACATATTGAAATGATCTCAGAGTCTATGGAACCAAACCAAAATATCTTTCTGACCAGAATATATGGTATTGAGCACATGAATCGAAGAATATCGATACCGGACACAAAGTGATATGAGATAACAAAAATGCGCCATTTCTTTCACCACTTGGGATACCTTGAGCCTGGTAACCCCATGATCAATTCTATGTATGTAACTACATGTATGTTTATGAAATCGAATTATAAGCCAAAAATATGGAAAAGAAGAGGGTAAATTTTGGGGTACAACACTGTTGCGGCAGTAAGCAAAGAGTTGGTATTATTTTTACCGGGTGATATATACCGGTGAGGTTATATCATATCGTGTCCACAAAGATTGGTTATTGATTCTTCGTTCGGAAATTCTACCGTTAATGAGTTTGGGATTAAAAGAAATCAAAATAAAAGACAAAAAGTAAATGAACAAAAAGTATAAAGGATAGACATTTCCGGACGAATGCACACTGCAGTCAGGCTTAAATACTACCACCCATGTCATACTCGGCCCTACGATACTCGTCCGTGTCATCACATACCTCTCACAACCTAAGATATTTCTAACCAAATTGATAATCCTCGAATCATCTCAATAGCCATGTTTGGCCTATCTGACAATGTAAGTAACTGCCTTCACCTCATACCCATCTCCTGCATACTTCACCAACGAGGCATTAAGATCGAGATACTCATGGTGAATGTCAACTCTAAACCTATTTCTAGCATTCAAACTAACGATAATCATCCTAGGTAAGAATTTAAGCGATCCATCTCAAGCTCAAATCCCTAACATAGAGTAAAAAACTAAGATAACTACCAACACAGATTCATAAAGCAGACTTTATACAATGGAAAGGGAGATAAATATACATGTTTTCAGAGTAAATATACATACATAACCAACACAATAGATAAATACAAAGAGAAAAGAGGAGATAAACTACCCATTTACACCGGTTTGTCACACCATCAAGAAGCGATCCACCTCCAATCATCCGTGAGCAAGACCCTAGTGTTGTTTTCTAAGCTAAACTATTAAAAACTATATGAGTGATGGAATTGGGAGCAAGAATCTCACACCCCAAAACCATACTAAAAAAATGAATGAAAATGAAGGTATAAAGAAAATTTGTTCCCGCATAGTCGCCCGGCGAACTAAAAGCTTCGCCCGACGAATCTTCATTTAACTTGGCCCAAATTAAGCGAGTTCTCCCGTACACTAACTATCGGCAAAATTAAGCTCACGAAATTCTCTTTCAACGCCTACGCAAACAAGTCAGAACCAAGGACACTTTCCTCTAACTAGACCGTCGCCCGGCGACGCTGGACCCCTCGCCCGTCGAAGACAACATTTATTTGCTGCTTCACTTGCATCTTGGATGGATTCAATCTTCCATCCTTATTCGATCAAAAATTGCATCTTGGAGCTCTATTTGGACTTTATTCTCAATGCTCCAATAATGCAACAAATACCTACAAAATATATACAAAACTAATCAAACGGTACAATATGTACACAAAACGCAATAAAACGTATTTACAACAAAAAGTTGGGTTATTCAACAATATTAACAACAAAAGAATAGATAAGTGCCACAAAAAGTATATACAAAATAACTACATTTTGGCACTTATCAACTCTCCACAACTTGACACATTGTTTATCCTCAAACAAAGTCAAATAAACCTAAAGAAACAAAAGACGATAATCACAGAATCACGAATCAAAAAGTTTTTAAAACGGAAAACAAATGTATGGTTCAAACAAAAATGTACACGACAAAATACAAACTTACCACTATCCTACAACGATAACATATAAACGAAACACATCCTAAGTACAAAAATCATGCAAAACATTCTAAAACAAAACAAGCTCAATCATGAATTACACCTAGCAAAAATTCATCGGTAGATGAAGAACACAAAAAGGTGAGGGACAAAAACACTCATCCAAAATATTGCAAACAATAGACTAAATTATGCATTCATCCAAAAACGTATTGAAAATACAAATGCAAGAATCACAAGGGCTTTTCAAGGTTGTAATGTGGCTTGGTTAACAAACAAGTGATAAGTCCTAAAGCTAATCGAAACAAAAACTTGCCTAAACCTAAGGGAGTGATCAACTCACAAAGTTCCAAATAATATAACTTCAATCAAACTTATTCTTCATCACAAATTTCACACCAAACACACCTCACTTATTAACATAACACTATTCCTACTCTTTTTGATTTTCTTTTTCTTTTTTTCTTTTCTCTTAACCTCATACCAACCACAATATAAACACATAAACATTTCTCTCCCCAACTTGAATTCAACCAACATTAATGTGTGAATACTCCCTACTTTCTAAGGCAAGGTAAAAATCCATACAACAACATATAGTTGAGGGTTCAAGAACCAAAGAAATCAACATCCATACAAAAAAGGTGAATTGACACTCATAGACAAGCATCAAGTTCAAATAAAAATGGATATTGATAAAAGCTCAAAGGGGCAAACAAAGGTTCATACACTCACAAGGTAAATTGAATATTTGGCCAAGGTAGTTATGCTCAAAATCAACAAAATCCCTTGATCATTTTCTTGCAATCATACAATCAACACAAAAATAAAAGATTAAGCATAATAAAATCCAGTTAAAACAAGAATTGTGGCCTCTCATATGTAAACAATGGAAAGCTTCCTCACATTTATGGGTAAAAAGAGGAACTAAAGTGATTCAATTTATGAGCAAGTAATGTCGCAAAGAGTTGGTATTATTTTTACCGGGTGATATATACCGATTAGGTTATATCGATCGTGTCCACAGAGATTGGTTATTGATTCGTCATTCGATAATTCTACCGTTAATGAGTTTGGGATTAAAAGAAATGAAAATAAAAGAAAAAAATAAATGAACAAAAAGTATAAAGGATAGACAGCTTGTCCGGAACAAATGCACACTACCCGTCACAGACTTAAATCTACCACCCATGTCATACTTGGCCTACGATACTCGTCCGTGTCATCACATACCTCTCACAACCTAAGCTATTTCTAACCCAAATTGAGATTCCTCCCGAATCACCTCAATATCCATTTATGGCATACCTCGACAACACAGAAGTCAACTGCGTCACCTCCATACCCATCTCTGGCATACTTCACCGACACAGAGACATTAAGATCAGATACTCTATGGTGAATGTCACCTCTAAACCTATTTCTAGCATTAAAAAACTAACAGATAATCATCCTAGGTAAGAATTTAAGCAGTCTATCTCTAGCAAGCTCAAATCCCTAACATAGAGTAAAAACCTAAGATAACTACCAACACAGATTCATAAAGCAGACTTTATACAACGCCAAGGGAGATAAATATACATGTGTTTGGAGTAAATATACATACATAACCAACACAATAGATAAATATAAAGAGAAGAGAGAAGATAAACTACCCATTTCCACCGGTTTGTCAACACCTATCAAAGATCAATCCACCTCCAATCATCTGTGAGCAAGACCCTAGTGTTGTTTTCTAAGGTAAACTATTAAAAACTATATGAGTGATGGAATTGAGAGCAAGAATCTCACAACCCAAAACCATACTAAAAAATGAAATGAAAATGAAGGTATAAAGAAAATCTGTTTCCACACAGTTACCCCGTGGACTAAAAGCTTCGCCCGGCGAAGTTTCATTTAACTTGGCCCAAATTAAGCCACGTTCTCAGCCTTTACAACTATCTACCTTCGCCCGGCGAAATTAAGCTTTTTCGACAAAATTCTCTTTTCTCGCCATTTAAGCAAAGAAACAAGTCAGAACCAAACACACTTTCCTCTAACTCAGGCGCACCGCCGATGTTGGACCTACCGATTAAATGCAGGCATTATTTATTTATCGCTTCACTAGCTTGATGGCTTCAATATTCCATCCTTATTCGATCAAAATTGCATCTTGGAGCTCTATTTGGACTTTATTCTCAATGCTTCAAGTATGCAACAAATACCTACAAAATATATACAAAACTAATCAAACGGTACAATCACAAAACGCAATAAAACGTATTTACAACAAAAAGCTGGGTTATTCAACAATATTAACAACAAAAGAACAGATAAATGCCACAAAACCTAAATACAAAATAACTACATTTTGACACTTATCAAACACCCATGAGTTTCAAAAATTTATTGAAGTTACCCTCTTGAAGAAAAAACACTGAGTTAGCATTTTGATGTTGATTGAGGATTTGGTGATAATTCAATTTAGTTTGGATGGAAGGGTTACAATATGCAAAGACAAGATCTTTCTTCTGTGATTTGAACGATACTTATTGGTGTCGTTTCGGATAGGGTGAACAACATAGGTGCAAAATGGTGTGGAAGAAAATGAAGATTGGTTTGTGAAGTTTAGAGAAGCGATTAATGGCTGAAATTTGTGTCAAGTCAAGCTTCTTTAATATTATGTTTTGATGAAGACAACTACTATGTGCACATATCAAAGGATGAGAAAAAGCCACATGAGCAAAATGGCTATGGATCAGGATTGTAATTTTATGAAGACTAGCATTGATATTAATTTATTGAGGTATAAGCATGAAATCTATATTGATAACTTAGTGCTCAAAATACTCCTAAATATTCACTTGAATGCATGGTTCAATGTGGTTAAATGTCAAATTATTTATGTACTTCAAATCAAAGTTTTTTTCTTCATGTTTGCTGTTAGGAAATCGACTGCTCCTTTTTCAGAAACAGATTTCCAAGAAATTGATTACCCCTATTTCAAAAATTGATTTCCTTCACTAAATTTTGAATTTCCAGAAAACACTTTTTAGGCATAGAAATCGATTACCCCTATTTAAGAATCGATTTTCTTCATGATAAATTGAATTTTTAGTTGTGTCACTTCAGAGTAATCGATTACCTGCTTTTTAGAAATCGATTTTCTGTAACACAATGGCTGTTTCAAGTTTTTTTTTTTGAACTGAACGATTTTCAAATATCATTTTTTAACTATTTCTTCTTTTCAATGACTCACACACTTTTAAAATATTGTTAAGGTGATATAAATACTCTAAGTTTCAAAATTCAAATCTCTCATCTTCCATTGTATTTTGAATTCCAATAACTCATTTTCAAAAATTACTTTTACTTTTATTGAGAACTTTTCTCCATTTGTTCTTCATATCAGTCTATAAAAATTACTTCATCATTCATAAACACTTGATCACCAATATATCTTTATAAATTGATACATATTCATAAACTTTATTACTAAATAATTTTCCGATTTAGTTTGTAAATTTCTTGTTATCCAAGATTGTTGGAAACAAGAGAGTAGAAAGAAAAAAAGAATTATTTTTTTGTTCTACTTGATTGATTTGCATCCTTGCTATCCAAGATTATTGGAAGCAAGATAGTTGAGTTTGAGAAGATTGTTCTCATTTCAACTTGGTTGATCCAATAAGATTTTTTTTGGTGATTTTTTTGTTAGAAGATTGTAGGAGAAGTCTTGGTATAAGCCTTGTACAAATATCTAACAATAGTGAAATCTATTTTGTGTTGAAAGGGGACTGAACGTACCTTCAAATTGTGAGGGGAACTAGGATACATCATTGTGTTCTTTAATTTTCTGCATTTATCGCTTCCATTTTAAATCATTACCAGAAAAGAAACAATCACATTTCTAAACTCTTTTACCAAACCAGAAAAATAAGAACAAGTTGTTTTTAAAATTCAGATAATTTTTTAAAGTCCTAATTCACACCCCCTTCTTAGACATACTTAATACTTATAATTTGAGCTCTATATTAAGAGTTTCAACATAGAATTGGAGGTTGAAGAAGACGACGGCAAAAGAAAAACAATTTATATATTTCATAGAATTTAATTCATAATAATTAATTTAAATGATTTACTATACTAAAAATAATTTTGTGAGATTGCATAAACTTATACTAACATGTAAGGCTATGTAAAATGGGGTGTTGGAAAAAAATCAATAGTTGAATGTTTGTAATTGGGAGTGTTGTATAGGGTGTTGAAAGTGATGTGGATTAATTAGTGTTGAAAAATTCAACATGTTGAGTGAGGAGAGAGTGAAACTCATAAAATACTTTGTAAAATTTTATCGGTTGTTGAATGTTTAAAATCTTAGTGTGTTGTGAATGATGGTGAAATGGAGTGTTGAATTTTATTAAACAATTGTGAATAAAAATTAAACATGTATTGAATTATTAAGTGGAAAAAAAAAAGATGATATGTAATATAAAAAATAAAAAAGAATGATGTTGAATAATAAAAACCATTTTACATATTCTAACACAAAAGAATACTTACCTCATCATTAAAATGCTATTTTGTTTTGGAAAAAAAAAACAAAGAATGTGAATAATAGGGACAAAAATCTATTTTTTAATCAGAAAATCAAATAATTAAGAATATTAAAAATTTACATTTAACCCATTATTATTAAATTGACATAGATTTTTGAATTCGAATATAAGATATGTGCCCACGTGCCTTGCATGGTTGTCACTTGTCACAAACGAGACATTCAATTCAAACTTAGAAGGGAGTTTAGAAGAGGAATGAGACATAAACTCAATATTTTTCATAAAATAATGCATTATTACTACAGCTATGAAAGTATAGTAAACAAAAAAAATAGTAAAACGTGCTTCACTGAAACTCTCTCTAGCTGTCACTGAGCACCCATATGTCATTATAAACCCTCTCTTTTTCCTCAATCTCATGCAAACCATTTCATGGATGCTCCAAAACCACCTATGGTAGTGATGCTACCATCACCAGGCATGGGACATCTCATCCCAATGGTCGAATTCGCCAAACGAATTCCTCCTCTTCGCCAAAACCTCGACATCACCTTCCTCATCCCTACCGAAGCTCCGCCTTCCAAAGCACAGCTCACCGTTCTCCAATCTCTTCCGAATTCCATCTCACACACTTTCCTTCCTCCAGTTTCCTTCTCCGATCTTCCACCAACCACCAAGACTGAAACCCTCATCTCCCTCACCGTCCTCCGTTCTCTCCCTTCTCTCCGTCAAACCATCCTTTCCCTCTCTTCTTCTCATACCATCACCGCCCTCCTCGTCGATCATTTCGCCACCGACGCTTTCGACGTCGCCGACGAATTCAACCTCCCTAAATATATCTTCTTCCCTTCAACCGCCATGTCTCTCTGTCTTTTTCTTTATCTCCCTCGTTTAGACCAAGAGATTCTTGGCGAGTATATAGATCTCATTGAACCGGTTCAAATCCCCGGTTGTGTTCCGGTTCACGGTAGAGATTTACAAGACCCGTTTATGGATCGTAAAGACGAATGTTACAAAACTTTTTATCGTAACGCCAAGAGGTTCCCTGAAGCGGAAGGGTTTATTGAAAACAGTTTCCTTGAGCTCGAACCGGGTCCAATCAACGAGTTACAAAAAGAAGAACCGGGGATAGTGAAACCGGTTCTTTACCCGGTCGGACCGTTGATTAATAGAGAAGTAACTAGAACCGGTCCAAACGGTTCAGAGTGTTTGAAGTGGTTAGATAATCAGCCACACGGGAGTGTTGTTTTTGTGTCTTTTGGAAGTGGTGGGACTCTCTCTAGTAATCAGACAATTGAATTGGCACTTGGTTTAGAAAAGAGTGAACACCGGTTTTTATGGGTAGTTAGAAGCCCTAATGATAATCTTGCTAATGCTTCTTATTTCAATGCTGAAACTGATTTTGATCCTTTTGATTTTTTACCGGAGGGTTTTCTAGAAAGAACTAAAGGGAGAGGTTTAGTTGTTTCATCATGGGCCCCACAAACACAGGTTTTGGCTCATGGGTCGACCGGTGGGTTCTTGACTCATTGTGGTTGGAATTCTGTTCTTGAGAGTGTTGTGAATGGGGTGCCTTTGATTGTTTGGCCACTCTATGCTGAACAGAAAATGAATGCTGTTATTTTAGTTGAGGATGTTAAGGTTGGGTTGAGACCAAATGTTGGTGAGAATGGTTTGGTTGAGAGACAAGAGATTGCTAGTGTTGTCAAGTGTTTGATGGAAGGGGAAGAAGGGAAGAAGCTTCGTGATAAAATGAAGGATCTTAAAGAGGCTGCTGCAAAAACTTTGGGTGAAAATGGAACCTCCACAAACATGATCTCTAAGTTAGCTCTCCAGTGGAGCAATAGCAACAACATATCCAATGTGTCAAAGTAAATTAGTACTAGCTTGGATTTTTCAATATTAGTTGCAATAATCATTCTTTTTAATCTATTTATGTGATAAAAGATGAGTATTAGGTACTCTCTTTTTAACATTTTATTTAATGAGAATGAATTTTTTTTTCTGTCTTTTGTTTACTATCCTGCTTCAAATCCAAATGGTGACAGGGTCCACTCTAATACTTTTTGGCTTTTCATCACCGATATAGTTCGGTGGAACCGTGATCTACCTACCCGGTAGAACCGTGATCTTTCTATCAAGTCCAAAGTCAATTACTATTAGACCAATTAACAATTGATTATCTAATACATTTTTTATCATTTTGGTCTCACTTTAAAAATATATCAACTACTCTCTATCTTATAAAAAATCTCAAAATAATTTTTTTTTAAAAAATACCAATATAATATTTATTATTTTTCAAATAAAAATATGCATTAATGGGCATAGGAATCTGCATTGTTGTCAAATGTTAGACTTGATGACTCGATTGAATGGATTGTATATAATTGTTCTTGCTAGAATAATTATATGAATATGTTTAGGGATTCAGAGCCACAAGTTAAATTACTTGTACTTCAAGTTAAGTGTCTTGTTTATTCCTCAATTGGGAGCCCTTTATATAGAGGTGCAAGGTCCTCATTAATTGTTGTTTGTAACTGTCATGCCTCTTCATCAATCATAATTGAGTTGCCATAACTATCTATAACTCCCACCGTCACTAATGATGAAGGTTAATGTAACGTGCGTCGTCAGGCTTAAAGCGACAATTACGACTTTAATGAGCTGAGTTGGATCTAACCTCCTGGAGTCGAGCTGGACGTAACCTCTTGGAGTCGGGGTGTCATCTCGGTGGGAACCTCCTTACCTTCTACTGACTTAGTCATCGGTCCAAACCTGGACTAAGTAGTCGCAGTATAGTCATACCTCGGATAATGGATTTTATGTATGAATATAAGCCCCCGAGCATATGACTTTTTAGCCTTAAAAAGACTTGCGGTCGCTAGGAAGAAACATGGATCCTTGTCGTCGGTCGGTTGCATGCTATCAATGCGTGCGCTTCCATATTCCTACGGTTTTAGGTGCAATGATGACAATTATTAAGCTTTAAGTGTGAATACGTCAACCCTCCTTTTTAATAACGTCTCTTCCTTATTTCAAATTTTATTTCCTTTTTTAATTTTTCTTACAAAGCCACAATGTTCAATCGAAAATCAATCCGTTATCACCAAAATCGTAACTTTTTTTATTTTCCACAGTCTTTCCCGAAATGGTTGTTATTAGATAATGTGACGATTTAGGAAATAGGGTTCATTTAACTAAGGATGAGCATACGAATTTATGGGAAGAATGCATGCAAGAGATGAGAGACGCATTAGGGGTAGAAGAACTTGACAGTGTCATAAACAAAATAACTCTGAAGTTCTAATCACTGAAAGTGATTCTGACTCTGATTCTTCAGGTTCTATGGAAGTTTTGATGGAGACCAACAAATCTTTTAACGCAGAAGTCCTAGGTTTTAAACACATCACCATGGATGAGATGGAAATCGGAAAGCTCCGTCCTCTCATAGACGTGTCCTCGATTGGGAATGAGGACGACGTGATTTTGGAGCCTTGCATCGAGGGTGAGCAAATCTGCATGCCTCGGCCAAAAGGAGTAGATCCATAATGGTTCTATTTCTATGTCGGGCTATTGGTAGATTTAAACATCCAATTTTCTTTCTCCGATTTTGAAGTAAATTTATTGAGAACAATAAATGTGGTTCCTTCACAGTTACGCCCCAATAGTTGGAGATTTATAAAAGCTTTTGAACTGATCTGTGAGACCCTAAACATTACGCCTACTATTGGGCTTTTCTTTTCATACTTTGAAGTGAAGAATGTTGACTTTGGGAGTTGGGTGGCCATCAGCGGAATTTTGAGGAGAAGCTTCCTACAATCCTTTACTTCAAACTATAAAGGCTATAAGGAACGTTTCCTCCGAGTCTGATGTGGTGATCGGCGTCCTCAAATAATTTATGGTGTTGACGATCACCACAAGTTTCCAATTTACTGGACGAGTGATCCCCTCCCTATCTCGGGTTTTAAGTTTGATAAGTTGAGCGATTCTGAGATCAGCTCTCTCGAGGTTTTAGAATCCTTCAGGCCGATCAAGGTTAAGGATCTACTGCCCTTACCTTTTGATCAAATTCAGACCTTCTTAGGTAATAATTTCTTTAAATGCTTGAAAACTAAAATAATTTAATTCGGTCTCTTACATGTTTTCTTTAACTTTATGCAGACAAGATGACTGACCTTTCCGTTAAAGAGCATAAGAGGTTAATGGTTGCAGCCCGAGCTGTAAGGAAGAACATTGGTGGCCCTTCGGAGGACAAATCTGATTTGGCCGGCTTAGAGATGCGGAATCTCAAGAAAAAGAAAAACCCTGGACCTAAGGCGACCATTACCAAGGAGGCTGAAGTGATTACAACCTCCCCATTTAAACGCTCTTTGTATGTGGAGGTGCCCGACGAAAAAACTCCAAAACGACACAAAACCATTATGACCAATGAGATCAACCAAGTAGATTGAGAGGTTTTTGTCCTGATGATGAAAGAGACCGGTGACGGCTCCAATCAATATCCTCTTAAACACAAGTTCTGGTCAAACGAGTTCGATGGTATGAAGCTTCTGTATGACAACCTTAATGCTACCGAGGATGTAAATAAAGTGATGATCCTCGGTCCCCAGAAGATTACCCAGCACCTCAGCTCCTACCTGATGAGGTGTGCTATTTTGGCCCGAGGACTGTATGAATTTGGGGATGCCACGGAGTCCAAATATGTTGATTTGGAGAAAGAAGTCAAACAACTGTTTGACAACGAGAAATCTCTCAATAAAGCCAACTCTCATTTAAAGACCCAGGTGTCTACTAGTGAGGAAAATGCAAAGTCTTTGGAGAAAGATCTAGAAACCGTTAAGGCCTCAACTGCCGAGCTGGCAGCTGGCTTGAAGGCTTCGGAGACATCCTGCGCTAATGTGAAAGAAGCTTTAGAGAAGTCTCAGGTGGATGTCCTAAATGTTGGGGACTTGGCTTTTGACTGAGCTAAAGACCAGGTTGCCTGTATCTATCCCGACATTGACATCTCAGTTGTTGATTTCTTCAAGGAAATTATGGATAGAAAACTAGTGGATCCTGATGAAGATGGCGAGGGTGCCATGGACGAAGAGTCGATCATAGTTGACACCTCCCATCTTGACGTTAATCAAGGACTTTAGTTCTTTTATTTGTTTGAACCTATGTTAAGTTCCGTTAGTCACCCCTTTTGGTGGGTTCATTTTGTATAACTTCTTGACAATTGCCCTTTGGGTATTTTAAATATTGCACTTTGCTTTTGTTTCTACTCAATTTTCCTTTTTAATTTATGTGTTTTGTATGCACTTGGTATATGCAAAAAGAGATTATGCTTGTATATCAGCCCCCTAGTCGAGTGGCTACTTTAAATCCAAGAAGACTTCACATGAGGGGCATTAGCTCCTTTTGAGCAAAAATGTTTTAGTTTGCTTCATCATTCTATCTAGCAACTTAACCCCCGGGATGACTATAAGGTCGATTGGAGCGAGAAAGTTTGATGCCTTGACAAGGTTTGATGCCTTGAGAAGGTTCGTATCACACATTCTAGGACGTTTCAGACCAAACTAAGGCCACCATCGAACTCACAGGGGTCGATTTAGGGGGATAGACTTAACCTTGTGCTTCAATTCATGTTATTTTGCAGGTATATTATTTGCAGTGATCTAAGAAGACGACCAGAGTTTGACTCTGGCGTCTCTGACTCTTTATTGACCGGCCAGGGTAGGCGTGGCGCGGCGTGATTGGTTCATTCAAAATCATAGGGTCCACGTATGCGCGTTTTGTTTTAATTTGGATTTTTTTATTCAAAATCATATATATATATATATATATATATATATATATATATATATATATATATATATATATATATATATATTGCAATTATAATATTTGATGTATCACCACCCTAGTGGTTAACCATGCGCGTGCTAGTTCTTTCATATACCAAGACATGGGTTCGATCCTTGCCTTTTGCCATTTTGACACTGTTGGCATGTGGCCCAATGATCAAATTTTGAACCAGTCACCTCAGGGTCACGAGTTCAACACTTCCAAGGGTCATTCCTACTTTTTTTTATCACTTGTCACCATGCTATTTTCTATTTTCTTTCAATTTTTTTTATTTCTTTCATAAGTTATTTTAACTACTTTAAAAAACCCTAAAAAATATTTTCCTTTTAGTTTTAGGTTAATAAAATGTTTATTTAATTTTTAACACAGTTTTTTTATTTAATTTAAAATTATTTTCATGATTAATTAATAATTAAACTTAGAATTAGTTTTTCCTATTTTAAGATCAATTCCATAAATACAAAAAAAATAATTTCTTTCATACTTAGGACATTAGGTTATTTTGACATGTGTTTATTTATTTTTCATGATTATTTTTTATTCTTATTTTATTTAAATACTAGAAATTGATGTATAGGTCGCACGGTTGTTTTTTGTAATAGCGTAGATTTACTTTTCCCACATTTTTTTCATTATTATGTAACTGCTCATGGGATGTAATAGTTTAGGTTTATATTTATGCACGTTTACTTTTCGCATATTATTATGTACCTGCCCCGAAACCATGTAATAGCGTAAGAACTTTTACTTTCCGCACTTTACTTTTTTGTATATGTTAACTGTTAGATGTATGCTAATAGGATTGTGTGGCAAGACTAAAAGCAACGATAGATAACCCTAATCTCAAGATAAATATCTCAATTGAATCATTGTTGCACACTTGCACCCTTAGGGTATCTGTCGCACCCCAAAATTGTCCCCCCCTTCGTTTCACCTCAATGGTTCATTTTCATCATAGATATTCATTCAGTGTGGCTTTAGAAGAAATTTCTATGGGGAAACTTTAATGAAAGGTTTGTGCTGGGTTTCTAAGAAAAGTTTTGTTTTGTTCTTGATTCAATTTTGATTCAAGCTATCATTGAGCATAATTCAAAATTCAAAAGGAATTATTTGGAATTATTTGTTCAAGAGGAATTATTTGGAATTATTTGTTCAAAAAGAATTATTTGTTTTTTGAATTTAAGTTCAATGGAGGGAAAGTTGTTTGTTCTTGGATTTCAAATTCATTAGCAGAGGAAAATAGTTGCAAGGAGTTATTCGATTCGTATTGGGTATATTACTCATTTCACTCGTTTCAAGCAAAAGTACTTAAGTTAAGATTAATTCCATTCCTTTTTGTGTGCAATATTCATTCAATTGAAATGCTATACGGATGTCATTCAAGTTTGTATTCATTTGTCTCAAGTTCTACAAATTTACAATGCCTTTTGCGAGAAAGATATGAAGATACAAGCTTGATTTTGAAACACAAGTTATTTCATTATAATTTGATTACAAATTGAGTTACTAAATATTACAAGGTTTTTCAAATCCTATCTAATGCTACAAGCTACTAAGATTGGTCCCTATGTTTCGAACGAATTGTTGTCTTCCTCCAAGATGTTTCTTCTCATCCAAGTTTCCCTTTTATCATCCAATTCACCATGTTACACGAAACAAGAAAGAGAAAATAGTTAGCAATATAATTCAATCGAAAAGAATCGATGCGAGCAATTCATGTTATAACCTCATCATTAGGGTTAGTGTTAGGAATCAGGTTTTAAAGGTTTAATGTGTTCAAGCAATCGAGCCTCAGAACTTTAAAGTTCTTTCATCGGCCATAATCTCCTTTTGCAAATCACAAACCTGGTTTGGTTCACAAAAGGAGGTGTAGCTCAGTAAACATCATAGCTACTAATTGTCAATACAATTCTAGAAAATAAGTCCATCCCAAAAAAGATTGTTACAAACAGTTCCAGAAAATTGGTTCAACCCAAATGCAAAAGTCAACAGAATAGTAACAGGTAGCAAGCAAAACAGGCAGCAAGAAGAGGGACAATTTTTACCCAAAGACCATGGTTATCAGCATTATAGTGAAAGTTTTTTACCTAAGAAGACATTATGCTTTAGCAGCCAGTAGCAGGTAATAACAGAACATATAGCAGAGCAGCAGACAAGGAGAAGCCAAAAGTATCAAGGCAATAAAGCCAATTGAGAAAAAGCAAAATCAAGTTGGCTAAAAATGAGAGAGTTATAGAAGCAGACAACATAGCAGAGAGGAAAATGCAGCAGGCAACCAGGATCAGATAAAGCAAAAGTGAGTTCCAACACAAGACTGAGTTCCAACCAAGACAGGGACATGCAGAAGCAGAACTATGAAGAAATATAACCAACAGATGGTTGTTTACAGAGATCAGAACAAGAAAATAGAGCCAATCTAAAGAGCAAGAACCAAGGAATATAGTATCTGTTCTAAGCCAAAATCAAAGTATACATCTATTCCAAACCAAAAAAAAACCATAGCAAAGAACCAAAATGCAGTATCTGTTCTCAAAGAAACCATAGCATTTGTTCTTAAGCCAAAAATCAAGAAATCATAGCATCTGTTCTTAAGCCAAACGCCTCAGAAACAACCAAAAAACCAGAGACCAGAAAAGAGAACCCAACAATCATTGTTCGAACCCAGCAAGCCAAACAAAACCAAAAAATAGAGCCATCATATCACAACAACAAATAGAACACCTAAAAAACCTAAGTTTCTCATCACTTTCCTAACCCTAACCCTTCAGAAATTGAAAGAAGGCAAACGACAACATTCAAGAAAGGTATTACCCGTTTCCTTCGGAGGAGGAGGGTTGCGATTTGGGTCGCCATCCTTCTTCCTCTTCCGTTTCCTTCATCAGCATGCACGAACATCCGATTCCTTCCCTTTTCCAGTTAGGCAAACTGAGAAAACCACGAAAAACAACGTGAAATCGAGAATATCAGAAAAAACCATGAGCGAACAGAATTGAGAGAGAGATTAGGGTTCTGTCAGAGAGCGGTTAAGAGAGAGATGAGGGTTTCCGTCAAAACGATCGAGAGAGAGATGAGGGTTTCCATTAGGAAACGATTGAGAGAGAAAATGATGAGTTTTCTGGGTAATCAATCGTGAGAAGAAGAGGGGAGTTTCTGGGTTTTGAGAAGTGAGAGAGAGGTGAGTTTTCACGCGTGAGGGTCGTGAGAGGAATCAGATGGGATTTCTTCTTTTTTCTTTTTTTTGGTTTAAGTTTTTAAGTTGTTGTTTTATTTTAATAAGTTTTATTTTAATTTGTATTATTTAGTTGTGGTGGTGACAAGTGTCACCACCTTAGTTTATTTTCTTATTTTCTTTTTTTAGTTAGATATTTTTGTTGTTGTTCTTTTAATTGTTTTGGTAAATATTACACCATCTCTACCATTGGGGTTTTTGGAGAAGAGAGATCCGACGCACCAGATGGCCAGCACCTGATGAACTTTTACGGACCAATCACACAAGATCAGATGGATTTCTTTTCGCACCTCCCAGAATCACTGCATACAGGCTAACTCTAAACTTTTGTCTTTTCAATTAATTTATTTTTATGTAAATGATAATTTTTGTGCGATGTACTAAATAATAATTAGCTCTGATAGTTTTTTATTTGATGACTTATCGATTAAACTATTAGTTGATTTTCATCAAACAGAAAAAATCATTTCTAATTATTATTTAAATTTCCGATTGTATTGTATGATAATTGTCTGTTTATTCGCTCATTCGGTATTTATTCACCATTGTACACTTCGCACACAACTAACATTAAAATTAATTCGATTCTGCTTCGATTGGCTCATAGGCCGATTTCTTAAAGGGTCTCATAGTTGGGGATGGGCATGGCCATCCTCACGAGGTTAATTAAAGCCCTTGTTGCTTTAATTAATCATAACCCGAAAATAACATTGGTCTATACACCAATCTTCCATGCACCAGGGTCTCATGGTTGGGGATAGGAGCACTTATCCTCACGAGGTTAATTAAGTACATATACTTAATTAATCATAACTCGATTCCATTTCTCACGCATCGAGTTCTAAAACGATTTCATAATTAACTTGCAAACCTCGATCCAACGTCGAGTGCATTTTCAAAACCACTTTTCATAACAAAATCCAAGTTTTTAAGTCGCTGAACGTTAGGCCAATTGTGTCATACCCCAAAATTTGCCCTCCATCTACTCAAGAGATTTCATACATCCATACTCAAGGATTCCTCAAGAGTTGATCAGACAAACTCTCTCCTAGACAATCAACCCAAACTAGGGTTTGGTATCTCTCAAGTCAAGATGGATTTCCAACATCTCCAATGGTCTTCATGCCTCCTCATATGCTTCAAGGATTCTCCATGTCAAGTTTCAAGCCTCACAAGTCAAGTTTCCTCAGGCAATTGCTCAGATGGTTGAAAATCGGGGTGTATTGGACAAAAAGTCAACTGTGGTCAACATACAGTCAAAACTTCTGATTTTTGGTCAACATCATCATTTTGAAGTTACATTCATCATTTGATCAAGGGTTGATCATGATTCATCAAGAAAACTCAAGATTTGCTCAAAAGTCAAACTTTCTAAATTAGGGTTTCTAGGTGGAAAGTCAACTGAACTTTGACTGATCATAACTTTCCCATACTTTCTCAAAAAAATTTCCACCACCTCTTGTTTTGAAGGAAATTCAATTATCTACAACTTCATGTCTCACAAGAATGTCCAAAAAATGCTTCATTTGAGAGGTATAGCTCAAAACATTACAGGTCATTTTCAAAGTCAACAAAAAGTCAACTTTTTGTTTTGAAGATATATTGAGCATGGTAACTCCAATTGAGATGAGACCAAAGACATTGTTTATAGGACTCTTAGAGCTTTCCAAAAAGTCCAAGAACACTCAAAAATGTGGAAAATTGAGCAAGATACACCATTCAGAAGTTGGGCAATTTTGGACAATTGCACAAAAGGACATTTTGGTCAAAATGCAAAATTTTCCAAATGGGCTTATAATCTTTTGATCCAAACTTGTTCATGATGTTATTCTTGACCCATAAATGCTTGGCATTGGTAATTTTCTATTTTTGTGATTTATATTTGAATTTTATAACATTTAATTCAAAAATAAATTATGTAAAATATGAAAATTAAGTTTCTTTTTCAAATAAGTTGGATTTATATCTTTCTTAATGACCAAGAAAGCCCACCACTCTTGCCAAATTCGTGACTCATGCATGGAAAGAAAAAATCAAGTTTTAAAGGAAATTTGATTTTATTTATTGGAAAATATTTGCACATTCAATTTCCAATCTTTTTTCCTTGGTTTTTCTCTTCCAAAACCCTATATAAATATCACACAGCATGTACAAACCCTGGACACGAAACCCTAACCCTAAAACAAACCCAAACTCTTGCAAATTTTTTCAAGATTCTTGGAAATTCGAATTTCAAATTCTAGCCTTTCTCAACCTCTTCCATCCATCCAAACTTGCTCAGGAGGTTCCCAAGAGTCCAAAGCAATCCTTACTCGAAGCCAAATCGCCCTGAATCGCGTCCTTGAGTTCACACCGGTTTGGATTTTTCAAATTTCGATTTGTATTCATCATGCATTATTAACTGCTTTCATGTGTTTATTTGTGATCAGGAGGTTCATTAGAATGCATATGAACCATTACATGTGAGCTTGAACGTTTGGAAATCGAATTGCCATTGTTAGGGCATCTCAGGCTGTTTCGATCGAACCGGGTCATACAGGCGTTTTCAGAGGAAACCAATATCACCAATGGATTCGTAGGGTCCGATTTAGGTGGGTAGGGTACCTTAGAACTATTTATCTTGCGTGTTTTTCCAGTTTCAGGTGGCTGCTCATCGGGGAAGACGACCGGAGCTAGGGCTCCGGCGTCGTTGACCTGAGTGGACCGGCGAGCTGCATGTGTGGCGAGAGAACACGTCCTGATTCGTCCATTCAAAATAACCGGGGCCCACACTCGCTGACTGGGTTTGGAATGTCATCAGGATGAGTCAACATTCATATTCTTTTGATTTTGCTTTCTCCAACACCAAACGCCAAGTGTCCCAGTGGTTAAGGCGCTCACTGTGTGTAGATACCCCTCAGGGTCACGAGTTCGATCCACTCCAGGGCTGGTTTTGCTATTTTCTCTCACAAACTCATATTTTCTAACTATTTCCTATTTTCTAATTTATTTAATATTTTGCATCCTATTTTAATTCTTTTCATGATTTTTGTTCTGCATTAAAAAATTACCAAAAACATTTATTCTTTTTGCATTATTTTCATAAAAACCTTTATTTAATTTAATAAATTAAAAAAATACATTTTTGCATGCATATTTATTTTTATTTATAATTTTGCATTTAAATCATTATAAATTCATTTTAAATTATTATTTATGCATTAAAAAATCCCAAAAAATTATTTTAATATATTTATCTTATTTCCAGCATATATTAATTTTCTCATATTAAAACTTGCATTTTTCCTAACATTTTCTCTTATTTCGATTTCACTATATTTTCCGATTTCTCGTTTGTTTCACAGGTTAATCAGATTCAGACGATTCTTCCGTTTTTACTTTTATTTTTCCAATAATGTAATTGTATATGGGTTGTAATAGTTTAATTTAGGACTTTACTTTCCGCATTTCTTAATTATGTATCTGCCCCAAAGCCATGTAATAGCGTAGGTTTATCTTTCCGCACCTTTACATTTCCGCTTTTACATTCCGCATTTTACTTTCCGCACCCTATAAATTGTTAGTAATTAGGCGTGTATGGCAAGACTAAAAACGAACATAGCCCACTAATTTTCAAGATAACATATTATGAATTCAACACACTTCTTTCACACACGCACCCCTTAGGGTAATTCTCTCTCGTTGCCTTACGAATTCAAAATGGTCATGTCCCTCGAACGTAGAGGTATTCTAGCACCGTTGCCTTCAAAACAAATCATCATAGTCTCTTCGATACAAAGATCATAAGACCCACGATGTCGCCTCCGAATACATGATCTTGACCCTCGATTGTCGCCTACGAAAATGATGATAGTCCCTTCGAATGTGCTAGGATACTTCCTACAAGTTGCTTTCTATGACCATCCGATGTCCCTTCGAATGTCCCGCTTGCATCCAACGAATGGAGCTACCTACTAACTAATGGTATGGCTAGCGCTATTCTAAAGGAACGTAGAAGTACGAAAACGACCAATTCTGAGTGGGTAAATAAGTCTTTTAGTTGCTTGCTCTATACCAAATGCTTTTCACACCACACACTCTTTTTTCAAAGTTCAAACTCTTTTCAAACGAAACATTTCCGAACACTTTGTATACACTCCTACATGAGTCATTACAAAGTCAAAGCGAAATGCCTCTTTCAAAACATCTTTGTCAAACACACAGAAAGCAATTTTAAAAAGTGATCTAGAGCAACTAAGAGCCCGTAGAATAAACTGCGGATGGAAAGGGGTGCTAATACCTTCCCTTTTCATAACCATTCTCCCGAACTCTGAATCTAACGAAGGTCTTTTTCATTACTTTTACCTTCCCTTAATTGGATAAAAATAAAATTCGGTGGCGACTCTTGCTATCCGCACATTTGCGATACAAAAAACCTACAAAGTCAGTTCACCGTATTACATGTAATCGCTGGGATATACCCTTAAAGAGAGAATTGCCTTAGGGATTTCTAGATAACTTTATTGCTTTTTGTTTGACTTGTATGCTTTATCTTTAAGGGTTGCTTGGGTATTATATTGTTGGGGGATCCTACACCCGAATCCGGGTTTCCTTTTAGGTAAGTGGCATTAGATCATCGCGACCGTTAGACGTATAACTAAACGGTCAACATGATGGCTACGTTAGCGTGACACTTTGGTTGTCCCGATACTCTTCATTCCCAAGTTGAAGATAGTATTTGGCTTCGCGTGGTGTCATCAAACTAAACTTTTAGAACCTTAATTGACCCATCTTGGCCATTAGAAGGTAGTGAGATGGACGACTTTGGTATAGACCGAGGTTGGTTGATACTCGATGCTACGCTCATTGAGATAAGACTTTTGGGACATTTTCGATCGACCACTTGGGCGTCGTTGAAATAAGCGCCTCGAGAAAGATCGTGATATGAGATTCCTAGAACCGGTTACTATTATAGGACAGATGAACCAACTCAAATTTTGGTAGGGTAATCACCTATACCTCATGCAAGCCTTAACCCTAGGCTCATTGTGTGAATTGTTTGTGTGTGCTAAACATGACATCATGACATCATTCGCATTGCATATCATTTCTAACTATTTCAAGGACCTAGGATTTATCTTTGCTGCTTTTGTAGGGATTATGGCTTCTAGAAAGACTATCCGAATCAACTTCATGGGTATCCTTCTCAACTCAAAGAATTGGTTTGAAATTCCGACCATGCAGTTCATCAAAAGACATGGTTACCTACTTGATTTGGGTTATCTCGGTTTTGAAGAAGATATGATGCATGTCCTATTCCGCTTTTTCGATCCAAAACACCATTGCTTCACATTTCAGTTATCGGTTGGTTCCTACCTTGGAAGAGTTCTCTAAGCTACTTGGGATACCTATTCTTGATCAAATGCCATTCACGGTTTAGAAAAGGTTCCTAAATCGAGGACATTGCATCAGCCTTACATCTTAAGCGCTCAGACATTGAAGCCAATTGGGAAACCAGAAGTGGAGTTAAGGGTTTACTTTCCAAGTTCTTAATTAAGAAAGCCCGAGAATTCCTTAAAGTTATGAGTTTCCATGCATTTGAGAACATTGTGGCCTTGCTAATTTATGGTTTGGTTCTATTTCCTAACTCGGATCAATTCATCGATATCAATGCCATCAAGTTGTTCCTTACCCGCAATCCTGTGCCTACTTTACTTGGAGATATCCTGCATTCTCTCCACACTCGTACTACTAAGCGACAAGGAACTCTCATGTGTTGTATACCGTTACTTTCAAGGTGGTTTATTTCGCACCTTCCTCCATCAATTTTGAAGAATGAACAAAGGTTGAGATGGTCTCAAAGGTTAATGTCACTCTCTCATTCCGACATCCGTTGGAATCTTTTCTCTCAAAAGGACTTCACATTCATTGAGCGTTGTGGAGAATTCCCTAATGTACCGCTGCTTGGTATAAGGGGAGGTATCACTTACAACCCTTCTTTAGCTCTGCGTCAGTTTGGTTTTGCTCGAAGAGATGGTCCACATGATATGCTTCTCCAAGATGTTGTGTTCGACTACAATCACGATCTCGAGTGCAAGCGAAGGTTTATACGGGCTTGGGGCATGGTAAAGAAGCGATACCAAGACTTTGGGGCACCGAACTCCATTCCTTGGGAACCTTACCTCAAATGGGTGCGAGCTCGAGCTCAAAACCTCATGATGCCATTCACGCTGTTTTACGGTAATTATGGAACTGCTATAGGTGGCGTACCCTATCTGTTCTCCATCCCGACATGCCTACGATTTTGAAGACTTGAAGAGATCCGGATTCACTTAAAGAAGAAAGGGATACCTTTGAAGCTCAATGCTATGCAAGTGAGAAGAAAGTGTTAGAGTTGACCAAGCTACTTCACGAGGAGCGAAACATCAACGCTTACATCGGCACCAAGAGGAAGCGCCCATGGAAGACTTAGAGCTCTAGGATGTTTATGTTTTCTTTTATTGTTTTGAACTATCTCTTGTACTTAAAAAAGAAAAAGAATAAAAAGAGTACTAATAAATGTTCGTTCATTGCTTGTCTAACAAATTTAAATCTCTAAGGTCCTTGAAAACATTGCATTGCATTCGCATAAACATTGCATATCATAGCATAACATTGCATCACAGGTACATTGGAGATTGGTTTTCTCATTTGCTCGCTATTTATTTTAGCGAAATGGCTCTTGAACAGATCACAAAGATCTCCGTGCTCGAATGCTGGTTCAGAGATGTTCACCACTTGGTCCAAGGCCAAGAAGATTTGAAGAAGCTCATCAACAAGAAGAAGAAGGTTGTTGGTCTCCTCAACATGGGTAGACGTTTCAAAGGGGTCCTAAGGTGGTCACCGTGATTGAGCTCTCTGAAGGAAGTGTCCATCTGAGGGAGTACCAAGGGTGATGAAGGTGATCGCGTGAGCCAAAGAGGAGGAGAGGATCATTCGATTATAGCCAACACTCGATGAAGATGACAAGTACAAACAACTCGAAGACCGTCTGAATCTTGTGGAAAACACGAAGATGTCCGAATCGAATTTTGATGATCCGAGTCTCCCCGGTGTTGTGATTCCTCCCAAGTTCAAAGTTCCTACTTTTGCCAAGTATGATGGCATGTCTTGCCCTAAGTGCATTTGAAGTCCTATGTTCAAGATCAATCCCACACCGATGATGAAAGTTGTGGATGCACTATTTTCAAGAGAGTTTGTCCGAACCAGTTGGAATGGTATTATCAGCTAGAGAATGACCGTATCCGTACTTGGAGTGACTTGGCTGATGCTTTCTACAGACAATATGAGTACAATGCTGAATTGACACCCACTCACATGCAACTACAAAGCATGTCTATGGGTCGTGACGAGAAGTTCAAGGAGTATGCTCAGAAGTGGAGAGATCTAGCAGGCAGAGTTCAACCACCCTTGTCCAATAGAGAGTTGGTTGATATGTTCATGGGAACACTGATAGGCCCTTTCTTCAATCATCTGATTGGAAATTCTTCATCCGGATTCACCGAGTTGATACTGACAGGCGAGCGTATTGAAGCTGGTATCAAGAGTGGAAAGATTCAGATAGAGACATCTTCAAATGCTGCGAAGAGATCCTTTGGTGCTAAGAAAGAAGCCAATCTGTATGGTCGAAAAGCCGAGCCAAGACCGACTGCTCAATAGGCGGTTGTGATCTCGATCCTACATCAAGACAACCTCGGTGAGACAACGCTGAGCGAATGCACCACGAAGGCTTACGAAGATCAACATGCCATTGTCGCAAGCCTTGCAACACATGTTGAACGCAGGTGATAACCTTGAGGATCCTCCTCGAATGTCAACACTTCCTCTCCGAAATACAATCTTAATTCTAAGTGTGCTTACCACCCAACAGCCGGGCATGACATCGACAATTGTTGGGCTCGAAGAACAAGATTCAAGATATGATTGAAGCTAAGCGATTGAGTTTGATCCTCTGTTGAGACTCGAATGTGATCAACGCGCCTATGCCTAATCATGACAAGAGTTCCAATGTTGTTGGTGACGATACTTATGTTTTCAACATAGATGACTTGACCATCCCTCGATGGTATTAAGAAGAATTTTTGCGGTGTCAATCCAGGATGCCCAGAATTGTTGGTGCCCATCTGCTACCGATGGTTGTGCTTGGTTGAGAAGGCGTGTTCGTGCATGATGGACAACCGTGAGATACTATTTACGAAACCACCATGTAGTGAAGAAATGTCTAAGTTGAAGATTGACGATGCAAACAAAGCTGTACCATCCGTGTGGGATACCTTGGGGGCCAAGTGGAAAGTATGATTACATGGTGAAGTACACGAGAGCTACAAGATTCCTATTGAAGATGTTAAGGCGACCGGATGGGGTGACGATTTCCCGAAGACTATCTTGATGTTAATACAATAAGGATTTCCTCGGTGATTTGCCTAGAGTGGCACCTCTCATTATCACTTCTCCAAGACCGGTTCCATATTCCTCGACAAGGCTATCCCTTGGAATTATGGGTGATGTTTACTATCATGGCGTCAAGCAAGACCCTCGACTATTGAAGATCTTATCTGAAGTTTCTATTCTCGACATCGACAACATCACCGGATCCGAAGGTGACCGAACGAAGGGTATTCTCTCGAGATCTCCTCCAAAAGACTGCGACTCCACGCATTCCACTACTCAATCAATATCCCCTAGAGGAAAGAACGGTGACTCATCCTCGCCAAAGTACCAAAGGAAGTTCTTGAAGACACCTCCAAGCAGAAATGGAGGAAATTCAAGATTATCAAGAAGAGTGACTACAATGTGGTGGAACAGTTGGGACAAACTCCTTCCAAGATCTCCATGCTTGCTCTGCTCTTGTGCTCCGAGGCTCATGCTAACGCCTTGTTGAAGTTTCAAGAATGCTCATGTATGCAAGACACTACCACCGATCAATTCAAGTTTGTATTGCTAGCCCGGCTGCCAACAACGGCCTAGGCTTCTCGATCTTGATTTGACTCGCCGAAAGAAACACAACAAAGCCTTGCACATCTCGTTGAATGCAAGGGCGTTACATCTCATGTTTTGGTTGACACGGTTCGCTCTCAATATCCTATCAAGCGCTTTTGATCGGCTTGATGTCGAAGGGTTGGTTTTGAGACCAGTGACATTATTGTGAGAGCTTTTGATGGTTCTAAGCGAACGGTACTTGGAGAGCTCACGCTGTTAAAGTCGGTTCCGGACTTTTGACTCTACTTTCTTTGTCATGGACATCCGTCCACCTACTTGCCTACTTGGGCGCCTTGGATACATGGGGCTTACTTCCACCCTACATCGAACTGAAATACCGGTGAAAGGGAAGGTTGTTACGTATGTGGTGAAGAAAATATATGGTCATCATCTACGTCATTCCGATACCTCGAGATGGAAGGAGAATTCTTGAGACTCCTGTCAAGCTTTTGAAACAATACCCAGTCATGCCTGTTGACTCTCCGCACTCTGAAATTACACAAGTTCCGCCTAGGATGGGCTCATTGAAAGATGCTCAGTCTTTGAAGAAGGAAAGAGTACTATTTGGGGTCGCTCCGATCTTCCTTTCAAATTTGACAAGTGGTTTAGGCTTCACCATCAAGGGTCGAAGATGATACGCGAACGTGCCGCCAACTTCCCTTCCGCATCGCCAGTGGAATCCATGCTATAGAAGAACGACAACGGCTCGACATCGCAAGTGGATCTTCCCAACTCGGATCATGGGCTCGACAATTGGAAGACCGAAGGCGTCATACCAATCTCCTTTAGCCGTGAGTAATTGCTCTTATTTTGTTTTGCTTTTCGATTTCTTTATGTTTTGAACAATGAACTTTGAAAGCCTAGTGCCTTGCGGGCATCATGGCTCGTTCATGAGGGTTATTATCTCATTGTTCGCGTTTTCATTCAATAAAATCGTTGGACTTTTGCATTCAATTGTTTGTTTTCTTTTACTTTATCACCCTTCAAAAGCTATGTGTTTCTTACACACCCATGTGATACACTACGAATCACTCCGAATCTAGTTAATAACACTATGCTAGTGCTAAATATGACTTGATAATCCGATCTACCAAGCCGAAGACGAAAGTGAGGAAGATTGTGAAGTGCCGGAGAACTGATTGCAAGAAGAAGAGCGAGTTATCTGACCACACGAAGAGCAAGTTGAGGTTGTAAATTTGGGTCCGACGAAGAGAAAGAGATCAAGATAGGAGCGGGTCTTGAGCAGTGTTAAAGAAAGGTTGATTCGGATGCTACGAGACTATGTTGAGGTTTTGCTTGGTCATACGAAGACATGCCAGTTTAGACATTGATATTGTGGTACATTGCCAACAAAGAAGGTTTTCTCCTGAAAGAAGGTTCGTCGTATCGTCACGAGATGTCGAGAAAATCAAAGTCGAAGTTATGAAGCGATTCAATGCGTTTCTTAGTTACTTCTTATCCACATGGGTTGCTAATGTGGTGCCTGCCTAAGAAGGATGGTAAAGTACGAATGTGTGTGGATTACGAGATCGAACAAAGCGAGTCCGAAAGACCACTTCCTCATATTGATGTTACGGTTGACAACACCGCTCAGACAAGGTTTTCCTTCATGGATGGTTTCTCGGTTACAATCGATTAAAATGGCTCCAAGACATGGAGAAGACTACTTTTGTTACATGGGGCACTTTCTGTTACAAGGTTATGCTGTTCGGATGAAGAACGTAGGTGCCACTTATCGCGTATATGGTGACATTGTTTCATGACATGATTCATCACGAGATAGAGGTCTCGTCGGCGACATGATAGCTCGATCACGGTCAAGAAGAACATCTCGATCATTTGCGAAACTATTTGATGATGAAGAAGTACAGATCGAGACTTAATCCCAACAAGTGCACTTTTGGTCGATCCGAAAACTCCTAGGGTTTGTCGTCGGTGGAAGAGGTATTGAGGTTGACCTGCGAAGGTTAAAGCTATTCAAGAGATGCCGACTCCCGCAGAGAAGGAAGTCGGAGGTTTCTTGGGCGATTGAACTACATTGCCGATTCATTGCACACCTAATCGCTACTTGTGAGCCAATCTTTAAGTTACTAAAGAAAGATCAAGTGGTAGAATGGAACGACGATTGCGGATCGCTTTGACAAAATCAAGGAGTACCTACAAAATCCTCCTATTCGATGCCGCCAAGGAAGACCTCTCATCATGTACTTGGTGTTAGAGAACTCAATGGGTGTGTGTTGGGGCAACATGACGAGTCAGTCGAAAAGAGCATGCAATATACGCCTTAGCAAAAGTTTACCGATGTGAAACAAGATACTCACACTTGAGAAAACTTGCAACGCTTTTGGTCACGACTAAGAAGATATGTTGACTCACACTACCTTATTGATTTCAAGATGGATCCGATAAAATACATCTTTGAGAAACCAGCCTCTCCGAAGAATAGCAAGATGGCAAATGATCTTGACCGAATATGACATCCGACACTTCTCGAAGCGATCAAAGGAAGTGTAGTAGCCGATCATTTGGCTCATCAAGACGTAGATGACTATCACTATGCGTCAATTTCAGACGAAGATGTTTTACTAGTTACAGATTAGAAGAACCGAGCCCGACGAAGGACCGAACAAGGATCCCGATGGACTATGGTCTTTGATGGAGCCTCAAACGCACTTGCAATGGCATTGGCGCCATCATTACATCCCCGCGGACACACGCCTTTCACCACCGATTATGTTTTAGTTGCACTAACAACATGGCCGAGCACGGTGCATCATGGGTCTTAAAGTCGCTATTGACTTAAGAATCAAGTTCTTACAAGTGTATGGAGACTCACTTTAGTGATCACCGATTAAGGCGAGTGGGATACGGCATCCGAATCTCATTCCAGACGAGAACATGTTCGAGTTTGATCCCTATGAAGAGATTACTTTGATCATATTCCACGAGAGAGAATCACGCATTGGCTACTATGTCATCTATGTTCAAGGTCGATGGGACAACGAGGCCCCTAGATCATCATTGAGAAGTTCGACGAACCAAATATTGTTGTGAGCTTGACGAAGAGAAACCTTGGTACTATGACGTGAAGAGGTATCTTGAGACTCGGGAATATCCCGCAGGGCATCATCAATGATAAGAAGTTCATGAGAAGATTCGCCCAAATTCTTTCTCAAGAACGACATCTTATACAAGCGCAACCACGACTTGTGCTTACTCCATTGTAGACGAAAAAAGAATGCGTATCATGGAAGAGTTACACGAAGGCGAATTTGGTACCCACTCCAGTGGACACACCATGGCTAAGAAGATTTTGAGAACAGGTTACTATTGGTCTACCATGGAAACCGATTGTCACCGCTATGCTCGATCTTGTCACAAGTGCCAGATTTATGCCGACAAAGTGCATGTACCTCCAGTACCTCTGAATGTTTTAACTTCTCCTTGGCCTTTTGCAATGTGGGGCATTGACATGATCGGAGAAATTAAGCCCACGACTTCCAATGGACATCGTTTCATCCTTGTGGCAATAGACTATTTCACCAAATGGGTAGAAGCAGCCTCGTATGCATCTGTTACCAAGAATGTTGTGGCTCGATTCATCAAGCATAATCTTATCTGTCGGTATGGCACTCCCGAAAGGATTATCACAGATAATGGTTCCAATCTCAACAACAAAATGATCACCGAACTCTGCACGCAGTTCAAGATCAAGCATCACAATTCTTCTCCATATCGGCCTAAGATGAATGGCAGCGGAAGCCAACAAGAACATTAAGAAGATTATCTGAAGATGACGGTGACTTACAAGGATTGACATGAGATGTTACCATTTGCTCTTCATGGTTATCGCACTACTAACATCAACAGGGCAACCCCCTCTCTTGTATACGGTATGGAAGCCGTCTTACCTATCGAGTTCGGATACCTCAACCGAGTCCTCCAAGGCAGAGTTAGGTGAAGACGATGGGTTCGCATCGCCTTGACCGATTAATTTGATTGATGAGAACGACTCGCATCCATCCGCCATGGATGATTTATCGAAACGAATGATCGGAGCATTTAACAAGAAGGTCAAGCACCGAGTCTACCAAGTCGGTGACCTAGTAGTCAAGCGCATCATTCTTCCACAAGGTGATCCAGGGCAAATGGACTCCCACCTACGAGGGACCATTTGTAGTCAAGATGATTTTCCGAGCTATGATACTTAGCACCATGGATGGTGAAGACTTCCCACACCCGTGAACGCAGACATAGTCAAAAATACTACGATAAAAGACCCGCTAGGTCGACGAACCTAGGCAAAAATAAGGGCATCTGGCGAACCAAAAGGTTCGGGCAAAAGTTAAGGATATATACAAAACATGTACACCGGCAAGTCGAAAACACGAAAAGGCGGCTTGGGCAAAAAGGTATCCGAGATGAAAACGAAGGCGGTCTAGGCAAAAGTTAGGGATTTAAGCGTCGACTATATCTCTTCCAGATCACTGCGGACTACTATCGCATTCAAGGTTCAAATGGCGAAGATCGTCTACTCACTTTCTCTCGGAGGAGATGAGATAGTCGAAATATATGAGTACTAGCATAGTTGGAACTTAACGATTGTTTATAGCTTTTACCTTTCTTATGTACAAACTACGCCATTCTTTTCTTTACAATTTCGTTGTTATTTGCAATAAGTCCAACGTTTGCTTTGAATGATTATATGCATTTGACAATAAAATCTCTTTGCAAACATACGAGTGAACATGCAAAAGTACTTACTACGCTCCGGAATTGAGATGACGAAAGTCACCAAATAAGTCCCCACAGAGCATGATCCCGCAAAGGTGTCACCACAACACACCTTCCCCGAGTATTCTCCGGTTCATCAGCGGATATTTCTCAATCCGTCCCTTTTTTGGCGGTATCGGACCAAGACTTGGTCGATAGAGCATCGGAGGAAACATACACCTATTCTATTGGAGATTAACTGGACTCTTCTAACCGGTCTCTGAACCATCAAATGCTCTCCAGCAAGATCTACACCGAATCCCATAAAGTGCCTCTTAAATTTCCTGATCTACATACAAGGTCCCCAACGGATCGCCTGACTCTCTTTAACGTGGTCTATGAGATCTCCAACAACGCTCTACCTCCTCAACAATATCTAGGCCCAAGACGGATAGTGCATCGAGGAATCCGGATATCTTTCTTCTCCTTCAGCGGGGTTCTCACCTACACAACCCAAGTGAAATCTTCAATGTAACATCCGCATCTTCTTCAAGATGGATATGTTTTGAAATATCACAACATTTATCATTCATACATTACTCATAAAGTCATAATTCATGCATATGTCATTCATATACACCGTCATGCATCATACTTTGCATAAAACTAACAAATATTCTATCAAAGTTTCTCTTGTTTTCTCCAAAGCAGTGTCGACGCAAGCAGGTCCAGATTAAGCCCCGAACCGACGGAAAACTATCGAAAGACCACCCGGTTGTCCCGACCGTGGTGGATTAAGCCCCAACCGACGGAAAACTATCCGAAAGACCACCGGTTATCCTCCGATAAGCAATGGATCAACACGGTGCAGGGCTCTCCACATTTTGCCAACTACAATCTCCCTCGAGTAATCGACACGAAGACGTCTAGCGTCGACTCGATTGCCTTGGATGGCATCTTAAGCCCATCTCCGACCATTTGTCAACATCTCTTCACTTTCGGCCGCATATATGGTTAAAAATCAATACAAACCAATAACCTCATTCAAAGTGAACATGAAGTCTAACGTACGACTCGCCGGATGGCATCTTAAGCCCATCTCCTCTTTGAAACATCTACAGACATACGACTCACTCGAAGATCGATGGCATCTTAAGCCCATCTCTCAGCTCTCCTATTAACAACCTCGAGTCTAGCGCGACTGTAAGTCTCCAACTTCTCCAAATGGCATCGTAAGCCCATTTCATCACGCGAGTGCGGTGTACTGAGTGTTCAATCATCTCTACCTCCGGTCACGAAGACAAGCGTGTCAATCTAACCCTCCAGACAAGAAGATTGAACAAGGGCAGTGTCATACCCAAAATTTGCCCTCCATCTACTCAAGAGATTTCATACATCCATACTCAAGGATTCCTCAAGAGTCGATCGACAAACTCTCTCCTAGACAATCAACCCAAACTAGGGTTTGGTATCTCTCAAGTCAAGATGGATTTCCAACATCTCCAATGGTCTTCATGCCTCCTCATATGCTTCAAGGATTCTCCATGTCAAGTTTCAAGCCTCACAAGTCAAGTTTCCTCAGGCAATTGCTCGATGGTTGAAAATCGGTGTATTGGACAAAAGTCAACTGTGGTCAACATACAGTCAAAACTTCTGATTTTTGGTCAACATCATCATTTTGAAGTTACATTCATCATTTGATCAAGGGTTGATCATGATTCATCAAGAAAACTCAAGATTTGCTCAAAAGTCAAACTTTCTAAATTATGGTTTCTAGGTGGAAAGTCAACTGAATTTTGACTGATCATAACTTTCCCATACTTTCTCAGAAATTTTTCCACCACCTCTTGTTTTGAAGGAAATTCAATTCTCTACAACTTCATGTCTCACAAGAATGTCCAAAAAATGCTTCATTTGAGAGGTATAGCTCAAAACATTACAGTCATTTTCAAAGTCAACAAAAGTCAACTTTTGTTTTGAAGATATATTGAGCATGGTAACTCCAATTGAGATGAGACCAAAGAAATTGTTTAGAGGACTCTTAGAGCTTTCAAAAGTCCAAGAACACTCAAAATGTGGAAAATTGAGCAAGATACACAGTTCGGCAATTTTGGACCGCACAAAAGGACATTTTGGTCAAAATGCAAAATTTTCCAAATGGGCTTATAATCTTTTGATCCAAACTTGTTCATGATGTTATTCTTGACCCATAAATGCTTGGCATTGGTAATTTTCTATTTTTGTGATTTATATTTGAATTTTATAACATTTACTTCAAAAATAAATTATGTAAAATATGAAAATTAAGTTTCTTTTTCAAATAAGTTGGATTTATATCTTTCTTAATGACCAAGAAAGCCCACCACTCTTGCCAAATTCGTGACTCATGCACATGGAAAGAAAAAATCAAGTTTTAAAGGAAATTTGATTTTATTTATTGGAAAATATTTGCACATTCAATTTCCAATCTTTTTTCCTTGGTTTTTCTCTTCCAAAACCCTATATAAATATCACACAGCATGTACAAACCCTGGACACGAAACCCTAACCCTAAAACAAACCCAAACTCTTGCAAATTTTTTCAAGATTCTTGGAAATTCGAATTTCAAATTCTAGCCTTTCTCAACCTCTTCCATCCATCCAAACTTGCTCAGGAGGTTCCCAAGAGTCCAAAGCAATCCTTACTCGAAGCCAAATCGCCCTGAATCGCGTCCTTGAGTTCACACCGGTTTGGATTTTTCAAATTTCGATTTGTATTCATCATGCATTATTAACTGCTTTCATGTGTTTATTTGTGATCAGGAGGTTCATTAGAATGCATATGAACCATTACATGTGAGCTTGAACGTTTGGAAATCGAATTGCCATTGTTAGGGCATCTCAGGCTGTTTCGATCGAACCGGGTCATACAGGCGTTTTCAGAGGAAACCAATATCACCAATGGATTCGTAGGGTCCGATTTAGGTGGGTAGGGTACCTTAGAACTATTTATCTTGCGTGTTTTTCCAGTTTCAGGTGGCTGCTCATCGGGGAAGACGACCGGAGCTAGGGCTCCGGCGTCGTTGACCTGAGTGGACCGGCGAGCTGCATGTGTGGCGAGAGAACACGTCCTGATTCGTCCATTCAAAATAACCGGGGCCCACACTCGCTGACTGGGTTTGGAATGTCATCAGGATGAGTCAACATTCATATTCTTTTGATTTTGCTTTCTCCAACACCAAACGCCAAGTGTCCCAGTGGTTAAGGCGCTCACTGTGTGTAGATACCCCTCAGGGTCACGAGTTCGATCCACTCCAGGGCTGGTTTTGCTATTTTCTCTCACAAACTCATATTTTCTAACTATTTCCTATTTTCTAATTTATTTAATATTTTGCATCCTATTTTAATTCTTTTCATGATTTTTGTTCTGCATTAAAAAATTACCAAAAACATTTATTCTTTTTGCATTATTTTCATAAAAACCTTTATTTAATTTAATAAATTAAAAAAATACATTTTTGCATGCATATTTATTTTTATTTATAATTTTGCATTTAAATCATTATAAATTCATTTTAAATTATTATTTATGCATTAAAAAATCCCAAAAAATTATTTTAATATATTTATCTTATTTCCAGCATATATTAATTTTCTCATATTAAAACTTGCATTTTTCCTAACATTTTCTCTTATTTCGATTTCACTATATTTTCCGATTTCTCGTTTGTTTCACAGGTTAATCCGATTCAGACGATTCTTCCGTTTTTACTTTTATTTTTCCAATAATGTAATTGTATATGGGTTGTAATAGTTTAATTTAGGACTTTACTTTCCGCATTTCTTAATTATGTATCTGCCCCAAAGCCATGTAATAGCGTAGGTTTATCTTTCCGCACCTTTACATTTCTCGCTTTTACATTCCGCATTTTACTTTCCGCACCCTATAAATTGTTAGTAATTAGGCGTGTATGGCAAGACTAAAAACGAACATAGCCCACTAATTTTCAAGATAACATATTATGAATTCAACACACTTCTCTCACATACGCACCCCTTAGGGTAATTCTCTCTCGTTGCCTTACGAATTCAAAATGGTCATGTCCCTCGAACGTAGAGGTATTCTAGCACCGTTGCCTTCAAAACAAATCATCATAGTCCCTTCAATACAAAGATCATAAGACCCACGATGTCGCCTCCGAATACATGATCTTGACCCTCGATTGTCGCCTACGAAAAATGATGATAGTCCCTTCGAATGTGCTAGGATACTTCCTACAAGTTGCTTTCTATGACCATCCGATGTCCCTTCGAATGTCCCGCTTGCATCCAACGAATGGAGCTACCTACTAACTAATGGTATGGCTAGCGCTATTCTAAAGGAACGTAGAAGTACGAAAACGACCAATTCTGAGTGGGTAAATAAGTCTTTTAGTTGCTTGCTCTATACCAAATGCTTTTCACACCACACACTCTTTTTTTCAAAGTTCAAACTCTTTTCAAAACGAAACATTTCCGAACACTTTTTATACACTCCTAATGAGTCATTACAAAGTCAAAGCGAAATGCCTCTTTCAAAACATCTTTGTCAAACACACAGAAAGCAATTTTAAAAAGTGATCTAGAGCAACTAAGAGCCCGTAGAATAAACTGCGGATGGAAAGGGGTGCTAATACCTTCCCTTTTCATAACCATTCTCCCGAACTCAGAATCTAACGAAGGTCTTTTTCTGTTACTTTTACCTTCCCTTAATTGGATAAAAATAAAAGTCGGTGGCGACTCTTGCTATCCGCACATTTGCGATACAAAAAACCTACAAAGTCAGTTCACCGTATTACAAATTGTTTAAAAACTTGTCCCCAAATAAACTCTTAGTCTTTAAGTCGTTGGACGCTAGACCAGTTGCTTAAAGACTTCTAAATAACGTGGAACTTGTTTCACCTCACTTTTTTTATAAGAAAACCTTTTTGGGTGATAGACGACTCGTCTGAGCATTAGCTCCTCGGGTTTCTAGTATTTGAATCGTAAGACGTTAGTCCTATTGTTCGGTACTTTTTCACTCACTTAAAAAATAATTCAACTCACTCAATTCCTTTTTCGCTCATATACGATCATAAAACTCTTTTCTTACAAAGAGTGTGCAATAGCCATTTCAAACACGAACGTGGACTTAAGCTTTTCAAACAAACTAAACAAGTCCAAGTTCAAGCATTTGAAATGTCTAATGCACGATTTTTCTTATAAAATCAATACAACCAATTTAAAACATTTTGAGAGGAACTATGGAGTTTTGACTTTCCCATTGCACAAGGGAATACGTAGGCACACGGTTCCGAAACTGTGCCAAACTCAAAATAATAATAAACAAATCCTTTTCTCCTTTATTCATAACTTAGCAATAAACACACACACAAATACTTAGAACTAAACGGGTCCTATCGAGTACGATGGATGTAAGGGGTGCTAATACCGTCCTCTTACATAACCGACTCCCGAATTCACTTCTTTTGGTCGTAGACCGCCTTATCCGCATCTATGAGGTTTTATCTATATTTTCCCGTTCCTTTTGGAACAAATAAAATTAGGTGGCGATTTCACTAGTTTTCGAAATTTAAATGATTTTTGAAAATCGAGTTGCTTCAGTATCCTCTATTGTTGCCTAACACAATGGTCATGACCCTCGAATGTATAGATACCATAAGGAAAGACATTTACGAATAACATCATCATATCCCCTTCGATATAAAGATCATAGTCCCTCGATGACCCTGGATGTTGCCTACGAATATATGATCTTGTCCCTCAGTCGTTGCCTATGAATGAATGATGATCGTCCATTCGAAATGCTAAGGTATCCTTACAATGTCGTCTTCAATGACCATTCGAGGACCCTACGCCTTTCTCTTCACATCCAATGGATGTGGCTACCGACTAACTAATGGTAGGGATAGCACCATCCCTAAAGGAGAAGGAAAATAACAAGAACGACCTTTGAGTCGGTAGATTACTCTTAATTGCTTGCTCAAAACAAAATACTTTTCACACCTCACATTTTCAAACAAATATTTTCAAACACTTCGTACGCATTCTTGAGGACTGATAAAAGAATCATTTTACGAAGTTAAATCAAAATATTTCCAAACAAATCACACACAAAAGCAAGTTTTCAAAAGTGAGCTAAGAAATTAAGAGCTCGTAGATAACTATGGTTGAAAAGGGTGTTAACACCTTCCCTTTTCATAACTTAACCCCCGAGCTCAGAATTGACAAAAGGTATTTCCTGTTATTTTCACCTTTCCTTATTGGATAAAAGAAAAGTCGATGGAGACTCTTGCTAACCACAATATTTGCGATAAAATGCAAAACAACTAAGTCAGTTCTCCCACCTTATTACATTGGGGACTGCCAAGAATACAAAGTTAATTTTAGTTCAATTGAAATTTTATTGCTCTGCAATTAAAATTTTATTTTTCCTCTATTATTATTTTATTGATTACTAATAAATTGTCTAATATTTTATGTGAGGTCATGCCTTAACTGAACTTCTTTTTGACGTAGAGATAGAAAGAACCTTTCACACTCGACAAAGAAAAGCAAAATAAGCGAGACTAAAAGCGGAAGAAGACAAAAATTCAACACATTTGGGTTCAGAATCAGATACTCAGACCATAGACCTGCCACAAGAGAGACTCCTTGGTGACTATGGTGGAACACATACACCGGGTGGTAGATTAACAATTGTCAATCAAGCGGTGAATGTGCCAAAATTTTAGTTGCATCATAGCACCATTACTCAGCTTGAGAGGAGGTCCTTTTCAAGAAGGGTTAATGAAGATGCCAACAAACATTTGCAAAGATTTATGACAATGAGAACCACTTTGAAAATAGATGGGCATACTGAAGAACATAAAAAGTTGTGAGTGTTCCCTTTCACTTTAGCTGATGAAACTGAAGAATGGTTTTATTCCCTTCCAGTAGGGAGCATCACATCTTGGGAAGAGATGTAAAAGGCTTTTCTAAATGAGTATTTTTCTGTATCTGTGTTCATGAGAATGAGGTATGAGATCCTGAATTTCAAGCAGAAAGAGAGTGAGGGGCTAGGGGAGTCCTTCAAAAGATTCAAAAGACTCCCAGTGGTCTTTCCTACTCACAAGTTGGATCAAACATAGCAGATGCAAGCTTTTGTAAATGGTCTGAGGAAAAAAACCAAGCAGTTAATCGACACATCAACTGGTGGCTCATCTAATTTCTCGACAGCCACTGGTATCAAAAAGATAATCGAGGAAATTGCTACAAATGAACATCTAGAAGTTTATGGCCGAGTTACAAGCAAACTTGAAGGTGTGATCGATTTGAAGTTGGATGCCAATAAGCATCTTAAAATGGAAGAAACAGTAGCTGCCGAAGTAGAAAAGAAGTTGAAAGAGATGAATATCAATACTCAGCAAGTGACTCAAATTCAACAAGGTAAAAATGTTGTTTGTGAGATTTGTAGCAGATCATATTTGACATTGTATTGTCTTGCAACCGCTCAAAAAATTGAAGACATAAAGCATCTGAAGCAAAACAATTCTTATTCTAACACATACAATCATGGGTGGAAGAATCATCCAAATTTTGCTTGGAGAGATCAAAAAGGAAACACTCAATAGCAGGGACATAGTCAATATCAGAATCAGTATTAGCAGCATCATCAGCAGCAGCAACCTCCGAAGAAAGCAGATTGGGAGTTAGCCATTGAAAAGATGGCAGCTCACAAGTTTCAATTTCAAGGGGAAACAAGAAATAATCATAAAAACACTTCAACCTCTATTAAAAATCTTGAGGTTCAGTTGGGTCAGATACCACAATAGTTGGGAAATAATCAAGCACCTGGCACTCTGCCTGGTGCAACGATTACTAATCCAAGAGAGAATTACATTGTGAATGTTATTGTCAAAAAGAGTGGTAAGTCCAATGGGAAAGAAGCTGAGAAAGTCATTGAAGAAGAAATTTTGCTAGAGGTGGATTTGGAGATCAGAGAGGAACCAAAAAAGACTGAACAGGTTATAGCACCACAAATGACTGAAGAGGGTGGGCAAAAAGATCCAAAGCAAAAAAGCTAGCGTGCCTTATCCTATCAGAGCAAGGAAGAAAGATCTTAATAAGAAGAATTTCGAGAAATTTCTGGAACTATTCAAGAAGCTTGAGATCAATATTCTTTTTGCTGAAGCTTTGGAACAAATGCCCATTTATGCCAAATTCATGAAGGACATTATTTCCAAGAAGCGATCCATTGACATTGAGCCGGTAATGCTGATTGAAACTTGTAGTGTTATTTTGCGAGGCATAAAAATTCCAATGAAGAAAAAAGATAGAGGTGCAGTCACTATCCCTTGCACCATTTGAGATAGGTCATTCAAAAGGTACTCATTATTTAGGAATTGGTATCAGTCTTATGCCGCTGTCTATTTTTAAGTGCGGACGATTAAGTGAAGGAATTAGAGGAATAACGAATAAAAAGGGTCTAAGGGGTAAAAAGGATAAAAGAAGATAGAATAGTCTCATTCTATACGATAGTGGAATTGGGAGAACGTGAAGAGAGGCTATGTCTTATATATAAGAAAGAAGAGAAGATTCACCCATAGAGTGCAAAGAGATCAAAACCTCTAGGAAAATAACCATGTAAGGGTGGATGATTGGATTTATCATAATTGAATTAGGGTTAAGGTAGTGTTAGATTTGTTTGTATGATGATTGGATGAAAGATATGATGAAAAGTACGATGGAATTATGAATAATGATGCTTGTATGCATTGATTTATGCCCATGATGATATTATGATGTAATTTGATGTTAAATTGTGTTATATGACGAATATGATGCATTTTGGTATGAGTATGATGGTTAGAATTGGAATTGGTGTGGAAGAGATTGCAGCGAAATGCAACTGAGGAATTGCAAAATTGGGCATCTCGTCAGGAGAGCTAGACACGGGATCGTGGCAAGCCATCCGTCAATGCCTCGTCGAGCGAGCATATGGCGAGCTAATCGCCAGGCTAGCAAGTAGAGAAGGGAAACATATAGGCCCCTAGAAAATGTATGGGAGGAGAAATATCACCCCAATGTCTCCGGGCGAGAGTGAGGCGAGGAGATCTCCCTAAGGTCGTCGGGCGAGCCTCATGCGAGCATCCATAAACAAGGATTTTACAAAACTAAGTTGAGTTTCAGGACTCAGTTTGACGTGTCGTTTGAAGCGTTGGGATGTTGACGCCCAGAGCTACATTTTAATAAGACATAATCAGTGGTTGGTGTATTATCACAGTGTCTATGTATTATGTGTTGAGTTATTGTATATTTGATGATTATGGATGTTCTATTTTAAGATTGAATATAATGTTGTTGTTGAGTTATTATAATGTTGCCCTGATGTGCTTGATGTTGCTTTTGGTGATGATCAATGATGTGCATATTTAATATGTATACATGGTATATGAAGATGATTTTATGTTGATTATGTGAATGATGATGCAATTTGACTAGTTGTGGTCGCAATTATATTATGATGTTGTTGTGCGTCACGCATGCATAACATTTTTGGACGTTGGTCCGTCGTGATGAGCCTTAATCCCATTGTATAGATTGAGTGTGTTTTGTGATGTGCTCTTGTTCCAAGAGAGAATCGGTCCTATGATGGAGATCAAGGAGGGTGATGAACTAGGTATTCATAAAATTTGGTACCGCATGCATTGAGTCAGTTATGCATTAACATTTTACGTGACATTTGCATGGTTTGTGTTGATGAGATGTGATGTGTTGATAATTAAGGATTATGTGACTATATGTGTTTACCTTGTGCTATGATGGTGTGTAGGTGTGAGTATGACTTGTTATAAATGATATGTATGATATGATGATGAGGTTTCTACTAACTTTTTTCCTTATATCTTTTATAATGAATTGTATTACTCACATCTTTTTTCTATAATATTCCCTCCACGTAGGTAACGTGCAGATGCTCAAGAGTATAGTGTAGGAGCTTCGAAGATAGCTTTGGAGTAATTTTGTTAAATTTTGATATATTAGTGGTGTCTTGCTCTAATATGTAACATCGGGTTGGGAAAGATATGTTTTGTGATTTTAGTGTTTTCTTTTGTTAACATACTTTGTGATATTTTAAGTTGTCGAACTATGTTAATTCCAACTTTCAATGAGACCAAAATTATTATGAGTTGTGTTATGAAGAAGTTATTATGACGATGATTCCGCTACGATATTTTAAATCTTAAATGATGAGTTAAACTATGTTAAATTGTTGTTTATTATTATTATTATTATTATTATTATTATTATTGCATAACCTGTGTTATAGAGCATGATCGTTATTGTGATGTATTCTATGAAGTGTGACACCCTTGAGTGATGAACTTACTTGATTTATTCTGTAATTTAGATATGAATCACATGTGGGTTTAGAAGGGTGTTACACATTAAAAACAAGGGGAAAAAGCAAGAATGAGAAATTTACCAAATGTGAGAGATGAAGTTGCTTGTCTTGAATAAATGAGTAGAAGTTGATGAAAGTAATTTGTTTGAATGAACATGAGTAAATATTGAGAGGAAAAGTTGAAAAAATGTTGAAATCGAATTTGTGAGACCTTTGTTCGTGTTTTTGAAAAAAGTTTTTTTTTTTTAATTTCAAATACAATGGAATGGAAAGAGAAAGATTACTCGCGCCACTTAACTGTTAACGTCCAGATTAAATATTAGTATGGTGCATTTAGATTTGGGAATTTGAACATCTTTTTTACTCATATTTGGCGTGGTTAAGAGATTAATCTTATAGTTTTGTAGTGCATATGAATTTCAAACTCTTAACACTGCAAAAAGGCTATTTTCAAATTTTTACTAGAATGAATGAGTAATGATAAGGGCACCATGAACAATTCTCTTTTTGTGTAGGGAGTTTCTTAATACACCCTTAGGATATCTTAAGGGGCCTTAACGAAATTATCGTAATACCCCTTAATTCAGATATGCATATCTGAACACACCCTTCCTTTTCTATGGGGTTTTAGATATGCATATCTGAAGTATCCTAATATTTCGTCTTTAGAAGATTTTCAGATATGCATATCTGAATTAATGGAGAGTTAAAAATCAATTAAAATTAATGTGTATCAGTTAGAATCAAGGTGTATCGATTGTATTAATTGTATTATCCTATTATATAGAATTTATAAAAATTATATTAAAAAAGATAATGATGTTTTTATTATTAAAAAATTTAATAATAAAAATGTTATTATATTTGAAAAATATTTTTTTTAAATTTATGTATATTGATAATTTAAATCAATTAATTTTAGGTTGATGTAATAATATATATATTTAGAGAGAGAAAAACATCATTGACAACATCCTTTCTTAATTAAGAGAAATTTGTATCGCCCTTAATTTCGGTATTATGATATAGGTTTAATGAGACCACAATAGGATATATTTATATTCGTATTAATTATATATAATAAGGTAATATATTTGATACACTTTGATTCTAATTGATTTTTAACCTCTATATATTAGTTCTGATATGAATATTCGAAAACCTCTAAAGACGAAATATTGAGAGATATGCATACTCTCGAAAACGAAATGTTGGGAAATATTCATATCTGAAATTCTTTAAAAATGAAATGTTAGGATAATTCAGATACGTATATTCAAAATCTTCTAAAAGTGAAATATTAGATGCTTTTGTATATGCATTATCGAATGACATTTTAGGATTTTCAAAGATTTATTTCAATCCCATAAAAATGTAATATAAAAAAATTCTCTTTTGTTTATCATGTGAAGTAATATGCGCCTAGCCCAATACTTGTTCTTTCTCACCCCATTCTTTTTAGCACAAGACTCAATTTCCATAAACTCATATTTATTACATCTCTAATAAAACAATTAGATACATAAATAAATCTCTAATGATGTCTTATAAAACAATTATCCTCACCACATATAAATTATAAAACAATTAGATACATAAATACATCTCTAATAATGTCTTAAAAATTATCAAAAAAAAAAGAAAATCTTATTAGTATATCAATTACTACGAATAAGATACAGAAAAATAATTAAGCACTTTTATATGAGCACTAGTTTTTCTCGTCCAACTATTTCACTTTGAAATTTTTCACTAATTCTGTGACGCCCATTTTGAAACCACGCAGGATGAGAACTCCAATCCAGTGATTCATCTTTTCTCCAATATGGACTCAAAACTATTTGCTCAAGTTTGTGGGCATACTTGATAACATTCATAGCAAACTCAATTTCATACCAATTGCCAACACAACCTCTCAATTCAATAACTTTGACCTCTTCGTGAGAGAACTCTTCAACATCCCTAACAACTTTTTGATCTTTAATAATCTCAGGATATGTGATCTGTAAAAAGTAAAATCAAAATTCATACAAAAGAAGGATATGTGAGCTGTAAAAAACAAAATCAAAATTCATACAAAAGAATGCAAATCAAAATATCTAAATCATTTGTATTATTAACCATGTTCACTCACCATGACTGAAAGTTTCTGCAAAAGTGGAGATGCTTGTAGGATGGTTAAAATCCCCAAAAGATCAAACTCTATTTCATCAAGGGAGACCAATAACCTGTTAAGAATCAAGTTCAACTGTTTAAGATGTTCGAATCGCTGACATATTTTTGGGGAAGTTGAGACCTAGATAAGAAAATATAAGATACATAAAATATCATTCAAAAGACAAAAAATGTAAGATTAAAAAAATATCTTTCAAAAGACAAAGAAAGGTAAACACTCCATGTTCTAACATTGTATGACTAACCATTGGAATAGTGTGTAATTGCAGATTCTCAAGCTTAGGAAGAGTTGCCAAGAGTCTAAATGCATTAAGATGTTCACTATACATATCTTCAACATGGAGCTGAAAGTTCTTCAACATAGGTGTATTAAAGTTCATGTTAGGCAAACAAGGTCCATCGTAGTCCAATGAAGTGAGTTTAAGGCAATCTAGTGAACTCAGGATTATATCCTCCCGGTAGTTGCGGAATAGATCATAGCATAATGTAACCTTGAGATGATGTAGGGATGAACTCACTATCTTTATCATTAATGATTTGAATTCACATTCAATTAAGTGAAGCTCTTCAAGTTGTGTACAGTTAGATAGTAAACTTTCAAGGAAAATTCCATCCGCTTTTACCTTTTTAAGTGAAAGGAAACTCAAGTTTTTGAATGAAGTAAAGTCGTAGTTAGTTGGAAGGTAAAGAAGACAATATTCAAGACACAGATGCTTGAGAGTTGCAGCATTAGTCTCTGAAAATAAATGGAGCGGAAATTTATAAGGTTTACGCGGACGGTTGCGAAGTGTATAAGGACTTCCACAAAAGAGTAAATCTATTCTTCCAACTCCTCTTGCAATTACAAAACTTATCCATTCATCGATTGTGCTTTGTTGTCGAGAATTTAAACAGAAGTTGACCAAGAAAGAATCAATAATTGTGGCATTAGAATGCTTGAGAAATTGATCAACTAATTTTACAAATAGATCCCTAGTAATATTCAAATTGAGGCGGCGTCTACTATAAGTATTATGGAGAAGGACGTCATTAAGATACCCCTTTTGTAGTAGTTGCTGTTCTGTATATTCAAAAACAGTGAATATATCAAAGGAAAGGTCTCTCCTTAAAGTCCAAAGGTTACACCATCTTTTAGAGAGTAAACAAGTTTTCAGATAATCTTTGATGGATAACTTTGTGAGAATGAGAGATAAGATGCAGTCAGGCAATTGACTAATGTGATCAAACATTTCAACCTGAAAATATATTGAAACCAGATAAGAATCTAATAACATAGATACCATATCACAAACAAACATTTAATACTATAAAACCTAACCGATGAAGCAAAAACAGAGAGACATTAGAATAAAGAGAGAGTATATGCTGAGTGGATAATTTACCTTCTTCAAATTGATGTGGGCGGTGAGGTTGGATTTCATGCCTTCCTCAACGTTGGGAGTAGTTCCTGACATCGTGTTTTTCTTCTTTCTCTTTCAAAATTAGGGTTCTACTTCAACTTTCAAAATAAGGGTTCTATTTGAATAAAGTGAATTTTGAGGCTTTATAATGCTTTTTAATAGGGCTGACAATTGAATCCATTAAAACAAAATTCATTAACTAAAAAATCCATCCAATCTATCCACCAAATGAAAAATAAGTAAAATAAGTAACGGATTCATCCGATCCATCCATTTATATATATGGATTGATTTAATCCATCCACCACATTTTAATGATCAAATAGATTATTCTTTAGATCAAATAAATCTATATTTTTTTAAATTAAAAAAAATAAAAAAAGGAAAAATCAAAAAACAAAAAAGTTTTTCCGTAATAATATAACTGAATATTTTTTTTAAAAAACAAACTGAAATAATTTTTTTTAAAAACGTAAATATTATTTTTTTGAAAAAAAAGATTTATTTTTAAAAAAAAAAACTGAAAAAAAATTAGATTTTTTTAAAAAACTGGAAATTTTTATAAAAACAAGTTTTTTTTAAAAAACTAAAAGAAAAATATTTTTCCGAAAATGGAATTTTTTTTTTTAAAATTTTTTTTTGTGAAAAACTGAAAAAAAATTTTAACTGAAATCTATAATATAAGAAAAGTTCATGTTCTGGAAATCACCTCCAACCAATTCCCACATGGTTGTTCATCATTTCATGTGCAACAAAAAATCATATTTATATTTTTATCTTTCTTTTTCATTCCCAATGTTATCTTTGACAATCTTATCATATCTCTCATCAATACTTTTTTTATTTCTTAACCCATTTTATTTAACAAACACATATATCTCCATATATTTCTTCTCACCTACTCATTCATCATGTATTTCCTCTCATCATATTTATATATATTTTTCATTATCTCACAATGTTGAAACTTCCTCATTGTTTAAATTTTTTCTTCCAAATTTTTTCTTTCAACATTTCATAATATTAATTTAACATTTGATACATTTTTCAAGATAAGAGGTAAATATGAGTTTCAAATAGTTTTTCAATTTCATCCTTCCAAGTATAGAATAAGAAATAATAAATATAACTATTTTTTAAAATGAAAATAGTTGAAAATAAATTTTTTTCTTCATATCTACTCTTTTTAAAGATTAAGTTTTATTGTTCTTAAACAAGTTTCATAGATCTATATATTTTTTTATAGATTTATCCTTTTTTCTTAAATAAAAATGGTGAGAGAAACTTAATAGAATTTATAGAAATGTCATATTGTATTTTTCGTAAATTTTCAGATATATTTGTAATCGATACCTAAACAAAAATAATATTTGATTACGGGAACAAGTCTATTATTGATTCAAATATTTTTATATACGAAAAATAGTATTTATGATTCAAATATTTTTTTTATCTAAAAGTGATATATGAGATAACATCTATTATTGATCTAAATATTTTAATATACAAAAATTTACTATTAATCTAGATATTTTTGTAAACGATGCCTAAACAAAAATAATATTTGTATACGGGAAAAACTCTATTTATATACGAGAAATAATATTTGTATATTCTAAAATGATATTTATACTACAAAAATCTTTGATTAAAAAAGGTATACGGAAACAAATTTATTATTGATCTTAATATTTTGTATATGAAAATTTACTTTTGATCCAAATATTTATTTGTAAATGATCGAAAACAAACATAACATCAGATACGGGAAAATGTATTATTTATCCAAAAATCATAAACGGAAAAATTATATTATTGATCTAAATATTTTTATATACGAAAATTTACTATTGATTCGATATTTTTGTAAACTATATCTCAAAAATTGTATCTTGAAATAAATCATTATAGATCTAAATATTATTATACAAAAATTTACTATTGATTTGGATAATTTTGTAAACGATACCAGAACAAAAATAATATTTTTTTTACGGAAAAAATATGTTATTGATTAAATATTTTTATATACGAAAAATAGTATTTATGATCCAAATATTTATCATCCTTAAATGATATACGCATAAAATCTATTATAGATCTTAATATTTTTATATATGATTTTTTTAATTATTAATCTAATTTTTTTAACCTTTTATTTAAAATAAATATATTATGTAAAAATATGCGCGTACGAACCCGTGTTTGTTACTAATTTTTTTTTAAAAAAAACAGAAAAAAATTTTTTTGAAAAATTGAAAAAAAAAATTCAAAAAAACTGGAACTTTTTGTTGGATGGATGAATATTTTGATTCATCTATTAACAATCCAATCCATATCCATCCATTTTATCACCTCTACTTTTTAAAGGGCTTATTTTTTATACATATCTATTTATATAATATAATATTATATTATATTATATTATATTATATTATATTATACTATATTATATTAATTTAATTTAAATCTTAGATTGTCATGATAATAATTTTGCACACAATCCTAACTCTAATACTTATATGACATTATATAAGAATTCTAATATTTATATGGCCTTATATTAAAAAATAGAATTTTTATCACTTTTTTCTAATTCTTAACATCAATTCTAATTCTATATCACAATTAATAATAATATTAAAATAAATAATAAAATATCATAATATTAAACCATCACTATTAATAATAATATAACATCTAACTAATAATGAAAGTAAAATAATAATAATAATAATAATAATAATAATAATAATAATAATAATAATAATAATAACAGTAATAATAATAATAATATATTCAATTAACACTATTATATCTTAATATCCAAATAATAATATCTAACTAATAATAATAGTAAAATAATAATAACAATAACAATAATAATAATAATAATAATAATAATAATAATAATAATAATAATAAACTACCATAATTATAAATAATATTAATAATATATATAAATATATAGTTATTTTAAATATAAATATCAAATAAATTATGATGTTGTGACAATCTCACGATGCTTCTCAAACCAAATCAAAACTTTCAAATTTTTAATATTTTATAGAAATCAATTATTATTTTAAATATAAATATCAAATAAATTTTGTTAAAAAAACTGTCAAATAAATATGTCATAAATATTTTATAATTTATATTCCATTTAAAATTCTTTAATGTATTAAATCCCTTTACAATGTTAAAAAATTATGCTCTTTTAATCATTTTTTTTATTATTCTCTTTTAGTTGTTCTCTTTAATATTAAAATAATAATGTTTTTGTAATTATAACTTTAAATAATATAAGATGTAATAGGATTAAAAACAGATGTCTAGAGAATATATGATTTAAAACTTTTTTTTGGACTTTAAATTAAATATAAAAAAATCTTAAAACATTAATTTTTCAGTAATTAAAATATTGATTAGAGTTAAATTGAGGTATTTATTCAACTTTTACTATTCCATAATATCATAACTACTCTATCACTCACTACTAACTTTTATTCTTAAATAAAACAATAAAATTTTCAACAAAAAAAAATTCCATATAATTTTTGATTTTTCAACTTTTTCTATTCAATAACTACTCCATCACCCAATAAAACTTTTATGATTAAATAAAATAATTAAAAACTTTATTCTAATCCTATGTAATATTTATAAATATACAATAAAAATAATGTTTGATTTTTAAATAATTGAACACAATACTTTTTTAATATGTAATTTTTTTACATTATTAGCTCAAAAATTTAGTTTATTTTAATAATACATATTGTTTGATTTATTTACTTATATTTGATAAAAAATAACAAATTGACAACTAGGACTAACATGAATAAAAAAATCATATTAGTGCAACATTTTATTAAAAATAATTACACAATTTTTTAATTTATTATTATTATTATTATTATTATTATTATTATTATTATTATTATTATTATTATTATTATTATTATTATTATTATTATTATTATTCGTTTAATCAAATAAATTTCTACCTAAAAAAACTAATTTCATAATCCTATATTTTTTCACGGTTCTAAAATATATATTCTATAAATATCCATCATTTGCAATAGTAAGATAATGTTACAATTAATATTACAATTAATATAAAAATAGATATATTTTAATTAAAATACAAATATCTAAAACAAATACTAATTTATATTAATAATAGTCATTATTCTCCAACTTTTAAATATTTTTCTTTTCCTATTCTATAACTCCATCACTCATTAAAATAATACTAATTAATGATAAATTTTAATTATTAAAATTGTGAGTTACAACTTTTAACAAGTGTAATTGTCCTTTTTAATAATTATTGTTGTGTATATAAATACATAATTGGTAGAAGAAATTGCGAAAGGGAATATACTTACGAGCCAATTGAAGTAAGGGATGAAACTCATTGTCCCCATAACTGCCAACCTAGTATCCGTTGAAGTGATAGCAGAATCTTCCTCTTCTTTGGTGGCAATAGGTATCGGAAAAACCAAAGAAGTGAGCATACAAGCGCAGATAGCGGCGGCGAAGAACAGCGCTTTGCAACAACTTTTTCTATAATCGCTTTTGAATTTGAAGTTGCGTTTGAGTTGAAGAATTTGGAAGGAGGAAGGTGAGTTGATAAGAAATGGTTTGTTGAATTTGAAACAAGGGCGTGAATGAAGAAGGATCATAGTAGAAGAAGGAATTGAATTCTTGGCGGTGATGCTTGTTGTAACTGAGTTGTTTAATTTGATTGAACGAGATATTGAAGACAAAGAAGCGAAACTCAACGTGAAAACCAAAGATTAAACCCAGTTTCATTGAAGATGAACATTTTCACCCATTTTCATTTATTTTAAAAGGAGTAATTGATATTTGATTATAATAACATTTTTAAATAAAACCCATTTTTTTAAAAATAGTGGGTATATTATCACATGATAATATTTAAAATTATATTTTCTTTACAAAATTGTCACCATAGTTTTTATTTACACTAATTTTTTTTAGTTTAAAGGGAGTAATTGAGATTTTATTATAATTATATTTTTAATTTAAATTCATTTTTAAAAAATGGAGGTATATTATCACACGATAATGTTTAAATGACACTTTATTTACAAAGTTGCCACCGTAATTTTTGAGTTACACTCAATTTTCAAAAATCGAATGTAAATTTTTAAATTGTATTGTCTTTTTTATACTAGTGAAATTATAAATAAAAAAAAAAATTCTTATTAGTATATCAATTACTACGAATAAGATACAGAAAAAATAATTAAGCATTTTTATATGAGCACTAGTTTTTCTCGTCCAACTATTTCATTTTGAAATTTTTCACTAATTCTTTGACGCCCATTTTGAAACCACGCAGGATGAGAACTCCAATCCAGTGATTCATCTTTTCTCCAATATGGACTCAAAACTATTTGCTCAAGTTTGTGGGCATACTTGATAACATTCATAGCATACTCAATTTCATACAAAACCTTTTCCGCGATGACGTGCAGCACATTTCCTTGGTTGAAATCCGAGAGAACCGTGGTTGTTACCTATTGGTGTCAGTAAATAGGTGTACAATTGGGATTATTCAACCTGACATGGCAGAAATGTCATTTTATTACGAACATTGCTTAATATCCAAGTCCAAATAACATTTCAGAGACCAAAAAATGTAATTGTTTAATAGTATTTCAGAGACCATGCTTCATATATTGACTCCTTAATTGATAATAGTTCAGCTTCTTCAGATAAGAGATTAAACAAAGATTCAGGAGTTTTTGTAAAGAAACTTTGATATATAAATTGATACTAGGTATTTCATTATCTGATTCTATATAGCAAATAGGTCATGTATCAGTTCCTGAACTCCTACAAAGAAACATATAGTGCAATAAGAACAATAGCTTAAACAACCAGTATATGACAAGCTAATAAGGCATACCAATTTTTAAGCTGCGACGATGTGACTTCGGAGCCCTGAAAAACATGCAAGAAAGTGTCAACAAAACATATCAATGAAATACTACTGAATAGTTGAGTCGCATTTAACATACATTTGAACTTAATTTATCAGCCCATGAATGAAGTAAAGATGCATTTCACTGCATATCAGGTTCATCCACGAGTGCCCTCTCTATCGTTAACACCTGTTCTTCATTCATTATAGTTCGCTTTCGTTTTTTCCTTTGTGCGAGCTCAAACTTTTCATGTTCTGGGTTTTCAACTGCAACTTTTTTAAGATGCTCTTTTGATTTTGAAAGCTCACCCTTATCCATATGAACAACAACATTCTTTCCTTTTATAGAACTGGCATCTGAACCACTTGTTTCAATTTTATGACCATCCTTGTCAGTATCTCTTGCTCCTCCTGGTGCTGTTTTACCAGATATGCCTTTACTTTCTACATGTCCTCCCCAGCCACTAAGACAGTCACGGTCTACAAATGCTTATTTGTTATTAAACACTACCAAAACAAGTTAGTGTTGTAAGACATCAATGACATTCATTTGAACTAAAATAAAATATGTGTATGTAGGAATGTCCATTTGCTATAATCATATGAAATCTCAAGTCTTCTGTTTAAAGAAAACGGAGCCCCGGTAACAAGCAGTATGCAAAGTTCTAAAGCTCAAAAACATCATAAACTATTCATATGTCCTACCTCAGGAAATTGTAGCACATGAACCCCCAATAAACGCTCATCTTCGTGATCCATAAACCCATTATGACGCAATAAACATTAAACAGTAAGAAATATGCACAAGTTGTTTTCATCTGACCATAAGTATATATATAAACACACACTAAATACTGAGCCATATTACTGTTGTAATAATAGATGGGTGCTGAATTGACTTGTATCAAATCAACCATGGCAGGATCTAAACTAGGCACAACTCTTGTATATCTTATATTGTAAAATTAAGCATATGGTACAAAAACAAACCGATCAAATTTTAATAGATATGGTCAGTCATCGTCTTAGGAAAAAAGATGAACTTACTTTATTTACTTCTTCTATATCTTTGCCAGATTTCCTGATGATAGAGCAAATCCTACTATCCTAGCATGTGCGTAAAGCAAATAAACAGCAGTATTCCCCTGTTTCACATTAAATTTAAGAAGGTGAGGCATAAATAACTTCAGATCTTTAGCTTTCTTAGGGATGAAGAAAGGGTTCATTTATTGCTACAAGAGTTTCATAGAAAATCCTATCATTTGCACACGGCTTTCTAAAATAGTATGAAACCTGAAAACATGAAGTTGCATCATTAGTTCATTACTAATAGTGCAACATAACAGAAAGTCTAGTTGAAATTTGATATCAGATCTATTAGAAGGGCATAGCCATATATATTTAGGTGATTCTATCCTGCCAGTAATTGAGTATTGAGGCTTACGATAAAAACTCTCGTGACAACAAATAGCCACAACAATGAGACTATAATAAGTAAAAAAACAAAGCCAACAGTCAACATGCTTCAATATCAAGAACTATGAATTAAATGACTAGGTATAAAAGCAATATCTATGAACTAAGGACATGTTTGGATTAGTAGTATAGGGTAAAATAGAAAAGGATGACATCCATTTTAAAAAATCTAACTAGCCTACTCCATTCCATTCCACCCTATACCAACAATTCCAAACACGCCCTAAAAACTACAATGCACCACAAACTAGCCTATGTCCTGAATCAACATTTGAATCAGCAATACTCACAAACATTATAGTCTTAACAATTTCACTTTGTGAATATGTGGTGGAATCTTCGCGCACATTTAGCTCAGAAGGATCTAGACGGTCAATATTTAGTACCCTCTAGTAAGCCCTAGTCTTGTCCCTTCCAATCATGTAAAAGTTCTGTGACAACAATTTGAATCAACATAGAAAATTAAATCATTCACACATATATTTATCTACACTACAAAATCAAAATCAGAGAAATCAAAAAGGAAGCTAAGGCTATTACCGATCGAGTCTCATAAAGCCTAAATTTCTGCATACAAAGATTCGAAGGAGGATGCATTTCGTGAGAAGCCATAACTATATTGTCGCAAATTTCGAGATAGCCTCTTGCTCGGGGAAATCACCAAAACGGCATGCAAAGAGGACGAAATCACCAAAATTGAGACTCATGAGAATGCAAAACCCTCACAATTCCCGTAACATTTTTAAAGGGAGTAATTGAGATTTGATTATAATAACATTTTTAATTTAAACCCATTTTTAGAAAATAGAGGGATATTGTCACATGATAATGCTAAAGTCAGTTGATTTTCATTCCATATACCTGTGGTTTGTATTTTTTTTATATACTTGGCCTTCAACACTCTATACCACAAAGAGTTGTCAATATTCATAACCTTCCAAGTTTTAGGATGCAGGCTTTATTCGATCATGTCCTCTAAGTTTTGAAATTGTGAATTATATAACTCCGCTAATGTATTTTAATTTTTTGGTTATTTGTGTTACCATGTTTAGTATTGTATGCTAATTTCTAAATACTTATTATATCATGTTACAACACATAGCATGATGAATACATCTCCATTAATATCTTAAAATTTATTAAAAAAAACTTTGTTATTAATATATCAATCACAACAAGTTAAACATAAAGAACAAGAATTATGCACTCTTATATGAGCACTAATTTTTCTCGACCAACTACTTCTTCACTTTGAAATTTTTCACTAATCTTCTGACGCCCATTTTGAAACCATGCAATATCAGAACTCCACTCCAAAGATTCAACAACATCTCTCCAATATGGACTCAAAACTATTCGGTCAAGTTTGTTGGCATATTTCATAACATTCATAGCAAATTCAATTTCATACCAATTGCCAACACAACCTCTCAATTCAATAATTTTGACTTCATCATGAGAGAACTCTTCAACATCCCTGGCAACTTTTTGATCTTCAATAATCTCAGGATATGTGAGCTGTAAAAAAATAAAATCAAAATTTATACAAATGAATGCAAAACAAAATATCTAACTATGCTATGCTCACTCACCATGACTGAAAGTTTCTGTAAAAGTGGACAAGCTTGTAGCATGGTTAAAATCCCCAAAAGATCAATGTCTAATTTATGTAGGGTACTGTCGAACAGCCGGCGAAAAATTAAGTTCAACTCCTTGAGATGATCTAGTCGCTGAGTTACTTTTAGGGAAGTTGGGACCTAAAATAAAAAAACGTAAGATTCATAAAATATCATTCAAACGACAAAAAAATTTAAACAATTCATGTTCTAACATTGTATGACTAACCATTGAATAAAGATTTAATAGCACAATCTCAAGTTTAGGAAGAGTTGCGAAAAGCCTAAATGCATTAAGATGATCTTCCCTATAAATAACAGGTAGCTGAATGTTGTTCAACATAGGTGTATTAAAGTTCATGTTTGGCAAATAATGTCCATCGTAGTCCAATGAAGTGAGTTTAAGGCAATCTAGTGAACTCAGGATTACATCCTCCCAGTAGTTGAGGAATAGATGATAGCATAATGTAACCTTGAGATGATGTAGGGATGAACTCACTATCTTTATCATTAATGATTTGAATTCACATTCAATTAAGTGAAGCTCTTCAAGTTGTGTACAGTTAGATAGTAAACTTTCAAGGAAAATTCCATCCGCTTTTACCTTTTTAAGTGAAAGGAAACTCAAGTTTTTGAATGAAGTAAAGTCGTAGTTAGTTGGAAGGTAAAGAAGACAATATTCAAGACACAGATGCTTGAGAGTTGCAGCATTAGTCTCTGAAAATAAATGGAGCGAAAATTTATAAGGTTTACGCGGACGGTTGTGAAGTGTATAAGGACTTCCACAAAAGAGTAAATCTATTCTTCCAACTCCTCTTGCAATTACAAAACTTATCCATTCATCGATTGTGCTTTGTTGTCGAGAATTTAAACAGAAGTTGACCAAGAAAGAATCAATAATTGTGGCATTAGAATGCTTGAGAAATTGATCAACTAATTTTACAAATAGATCCCTAGTAATATTCAAATTGAGGCGGCGTCTACTATAAGTATTATGGAGAAGGACGTCATTAAGATACCCCTTTTGTAGTAGTTGCTGTTCGGTATATTCAAAGACAGTGAATATATCAAAGGAAAGGTCTCTCCTTAAAGTCCAAAGGTTACACCATCTTTTAGAGAGTAAACGAGTTTTCAGATAATCTTTGATGGATAACTTTGTGAGAATGAGAGATAAGATGCAGTCAGGCAATTGACTAATGTGATCAAACATTTCAACCTGAAAATATATTGAAACCAGATAAGAATCTAATAACATAGATACCATATCACAAACAAACATTTAATACTATAAAACCTAACCGATGAAGCAAAAACAGAGAGACATTAGAATAAAGAGAGAGTATATGCTGAGTGGATAATTTACCTTCTTCAAATTGATGTGGGCGGTGAGGTTGGATTTCATGCCTTCCTCAACGTTGGGAGTAGTTCCTGACATCGTGTTTTTCTTCTTTCTCTTTCCAAATTAGGGTTCTACTTCAACTTTCAAAATAAGGATTCTATTTGAATGAAGTAAATTTTGAGTCTTTATAATGCTTTTTAAAGGGCTTATTTCTTATGCATATCTATTAATATAATATAATATAATATTATATTATATTATATTATATTTATTTATTTATTTATTTAATTTAAATCTAAGATTTTCATGATAATAATTTTGAACACAATCGCAACTCTAATATTTATATGATATTATATTAGAATTTTAATATTTATATGGTCTTAGATTAAAAATTAGAATTTTTATCACTTTTTACAATTCTTAACATCAATTCTAATTCTATATCACAATTAATAATAATATTAAAATAAATAATAATAATTTCATAATATTAAACCATCACTATTAATAATAATAATAATAATATAATATCTAACTAATAATAATAGTAAAATAATAATACTAATAATAATAATAATAATAATAATAATAATAATATATTCAATTAACACTATTATATCTTAATATCCAAATAATAATATCTAACCAATAATAATAGTAAAATAACATTAAGAATAATAATAATAATAACCAACTACCATAATTATAAATAATATTATATATATATATATAATATATATATATATATATATATATATATATATATATATATATATATATATATATATATATATATATATATATATATATATATATATAAAGGGTGGCAATTAAATCCATTAAAATAAAATCTATCTGATCCATCCACTAATGGATTATTCTTTAGATCAAATAAATCTATGTTTTTTTAAATTAAAAAAAAAATTAGAAAAAGGAAAAAACAAAAAACAAAAAAGTTTTTCCGTAAAAATATAACTGAATATTTTTTAAAAAAAAAGAAACTGAAATAATTTTTTTAAAAAACTTAAATATTAATTTTTTGAAAAAAAACCAGATTTTTTTTAAAAAATGAAAAAAAATTTTAAAAAAACCTGGATTTTTTTTTAAAAAAAAGTTCTTTTTTGAAAAACTGAAAATATAAAAAAAAAAAAAAATTTTAAAAACTGAAAAAAATATCTATTTACGAAAAAAATTTGAATTTTTTTTTGAAAATCCGAAAAGAAATATTTTTTCAAAAAAAGTTCTTTTTTTTCTAAAACTGAAAGGAAAAAATAATATTTTTCCAAAAAAAATGGTTTCTTTAGAAAAACTGAAATAAAATTTCAAAAAAACTGGAAATTTTTATAATTTTTTAAAAAAAAAAAACTAAAAACAAAATATATTTCCGAAAAAAACTGGAATTTAAAAAAAAAAAATTTGAAAAACTGAAAAAAAGATATTTCAAAAAAACTGGAAATTTTTTTTGAAAAAAAAGTTTTTATTTTTTAAAAAAGACTGAAAAAAAATGTTATTTTTTTGAAAAACTGAAAAAAAAATATATTTTTCGACAAAAACAGAAAAAAAAATGTTTTTTTTTAAAACTGAAGAAGTAAAAATTCAAAAAAAATTGGAATTTTTTATTAAAAAAAATTTAAATATATATATATATATATATATATATATATATATATATATATATATATATATATATATATATATATATATATATATATATATATATATATATATATATATATATATATATATATATATATATATATATATATATATATATATATATATATATATATATATATATATATATATATATATATATTTTAAATATAAATATCAAATAAATTATGGATGTTGTGACAATCTCAAATGCTTCTCAAACCAAATCAAAATTTTCAAATTTTTAATATTTTATAGAAATCAATTATTATTTTAAATATAAATATCAAATAAATTTTGTTAAAAAAACTGTCAACTAAATATGTCATAAATACTTTATAATTTATATTCCATTTAAAATTCTTTAATGTATTAAATCCCTTTACAATGTTAAAAAATTATGCTCTTTTAATCATTTTTTTTTATTATTCTCTTTTAGTTGTTCTCTTTTAATATTAAAATAATAATGTTTTTATAATCATAACTTTAATAATGTAAGATATAATATGATTTAAAAACAGATGTCTAGAGAATATATGATTTAAAACTTTTTTTTGGACTTGAAATTAAATAAAAAAAATTCTTAAAACATTAATTTTTTTAGTAATTAAAATGTTGATTAGAGTTAAATTGAGGTATTTATTCAACTTTTACTATTCCATAATATCATAACTATTCTATCACTCACTAGTAACTTTTATTCTTAAATTAGGTATTATGGACTTCCCTATCTTAACCAATCATCTCTTCTTGTCTCTATATACTATTCTCGATCTCTTTGAAATCAAAACTCTTGTGAAAATTAAAAATTTCTGGTCTAAATTTTTTGGAAGACTAACGTGCACTTTATACAACCAACAAACACAACGTAAATAACATAAAACGAATGAAAAGTAAAATAATAAATATCCCCCCTAGCGTGAACTTATAAGACCATATTTATTACCTGCACGAAACAAAAATAAACAACAAAAAGAAAATACTTAGTCATTAAAAGTGTGGATTGTCTCCCACGAAGCGCTTCGTTTAACGCGCATAACTCGACGGCTCATCCTCCTTTATTATGGGGGTTACTTCCTCTTCCACACCTTGTTGCTTGTCCTTTCCGCAACCAAGAATTCATCTGGTTTAAAAGCATGGACCACTTTGTGTCTCAAGTCACTTCCAACTTTCATCCCCTCACCTTAATATTCCTTTTTCTTTCTTTTTGTGACTTCTTGAATCTACTTAAGAATTTTGATAGATGCATGAGAGGATGTCACCTAAGAGATTATGCCTGAGATTTTTTTTGAAAGTGGTCTTGAAATTTTGCTTTCTCCTTCTAGTTTGATCATACCAACTGAAGATTGATTATTTCTACCCGCACCTTGCTTCTTGATCTCCAACACTTTCAAAATAATCTCCTCATGAAATGATTTTAACGTCAGAGTACCTTTCTAGATATCAAAATGGCATCGACTAGTAAGCAAAAATGGTCGACCAAGAATTATAGGAGTCTCTTCATCTTCAGGAATATCCATGATCTCAAAATCAACTGGAAACAAAAATTGTCAATTTCCACCAGTACATCTTCAGCTACCCCATTTGACTCCTTGATGGTGTGATCAGCAAATTTTACCTTTGTCCCTATCTCACTCACCTTTACAATACCAAGATTTTTGAAGATAAATAATGGCATTAAACTCAAACTAGCACCCAAATCAATCAGAACCTTCTTGAAGGTTTTGTCTTTTATAGTGCAAGGTATTGCAACCGATCCAAGATCCTTCTGCTTGAGTGGGATTCTCATCTCTGGAGAGATTACACACAATTTCTAATCACCAAGTACCGGTTCATCCCCTATTGGTCTCTTTTTAGCTAGTACCTCCTTCATGAATTTTTGGTACAATGGCATTATCTCGAGTTCTTCAAAGAACGACATATTTACCTCTAACTTTTTGAACAATGTGACGAATTTCTCAAGGTCTTTCTCTATTTCATCCTTCTTTGTTACTCGAGACAGGTATGGCAGCTTAATCACTAGTTTAGCCTCCTTTTTATTTTTCTCTTCAGTTGGCTTTATGGGCGGTGTACCTTTTTCTAGTTCTTTCTTATCTTTCCTTACTTCCAGATCTATCTCTATGATATGGTCATCATATTTTCCTCCTCTTCTTTATCTTTATCAGCTTCCTGACTTCTTATTATGACAGCATTAACATTCTCATGAATTTTCTAATTGCCTTGTGCTTGTAGAGATAATTGTTGTGCTATTTGTCCCACTTGAACTTCCAAATTTTTTATTGAACTTTTGTTGCTCTTGTGGTTGCTCATTATCTCTTCTTGAAATTGAGAATTTTGTGCAGCCGTTTTTTCTATAGCTACTTCCCAATCTGCCTTCTGAGGAGCTTGTTGTTGATGTTCTTTCTAGGAGAAGTTGGGATGATTCAACCACCCCAGATTATAGGTGTTCAAATACAAATTATTCTGCTTCAAGAACTTGATCCCTTTAATTTATTTTAGAGTAGCAACACAGTACATAGTGTGATGAGGTCCACTACAAATCTCACAAATGACAGTCTAAGCGGGTTAAACTTGGGCTAGAGTTTGAGTACCTAAATTCATAGTCTTGAGTCTTATTTTAACTTCAGTAGTAATTTTGATAATCCATCTTTACCACTTTATTTTCAAGTTTTAGGTCAATCACTCCCTCAGGTTTACTCACATTTCGGTCATATAATTCCAGGTATTCATTTGCAACAATGGCTTCAATGATCTTCTTAATACCATCGGTTATTGTAAAGTTGGATGAGCCACCAGCAGCTGTATCAATAAGTTGCTTTATCTTCATTCTGAGGCCATTTACAAACATCATCATTTGTTCAGTTTGATCTATATTGTGAGTGGGACAAGCTACCAATAAACTCTTGAACCTCTTGTAAGCATCACCTAATGACTCTTCTTCTTTCTTCTTAAAATTCACAATATCATATCTTTTGCGAATATAAGCAGAAGTAGGAAAGTATTCATCAAGAAAATGTGTCTCCATCTCTTCCCAATTAGTAATACTCTCAGCATGTAGTGAGTAAAATCACTCTTCAACATCTTCAGAAAGCGTGAACAGAAACTTTTTTAATTTCTTTGCTTCTTTAGAGTGCCCCTCAATCTTTAAAGTAGTGTTCATCGTAAGAAACATTTGCAAATGCTTATTTTCATCTTCATTTATCTTCCTTGTGAAAGGTATCTTCTCAAGCTGTCAGATTTTTGTAGGGTGTAGCTGAAAAAGTTGCAAGATTTACCAGTTGATTCACAATAATCAACCGACCTGATGGAGAGTTTGCTCCTCCATAGTCCCCAAGAAGTCTCTCAATTGGTGTGGGGTTTCACCCATAGTTTCTTCTTCCTTTTCGGACTATGAACCTGAATAATTTGATGCAACTTCTTCTTTTGATTATAGTCTAGCTAATCGAGCTTGTCTGCACCTCCCGTGAAAAGTTCTTTCGATTTCTGCATCAAAAGGAAATTCAGCTGAGGGCTTTCCTTGCATACAAAGATTAGACAAAAATTAGTAATAAAAAATATATAAAAATATTAGAAAATACAATTGTAGTCGCAAAGCAACAAAATTCTAATTAAACTATATATATTGGCAGTCCCCGACAGCGGCGCCAAAAACTTGATTGGAAAAATAACAAGTGTATTGTTTTTCCTTTTGTAGTAATAATTGGGAAATTTCCCGAATGTCGATCTCAAGGACTGCGTATAAGTATCGAGTTCAATTAAACAAAAACTTAAACAGGGGTTTTGTTTTGAAATTATCACTTATGATAAGTAAAAATAAGCAGAATAATAAATTGGGTTTTTAACAGACATGATGAACTGCTAGGGTAAGGTGTATTGAATCCATATTTCATCAACAAGTTCTAAATACTCAATTACCAGATCTTTAGTTTATTTTATCCTAAATCTTTAGTGGAAAAACCTTTGATCTTTCATTTGAAACCCTAAGTCCTTAGAGAATTATGATGAAATCAAGCCTTTTTTTTCATGATTTAACTGGTTATTTTAGGGTATTCCTAATCCTATGTGATATCTACTATAGTTTAATCGCACAAAAAACCTTAACAACAACGGTTCATCCTAATTGTTAACCGTACTTTAATCCCTATTGGTCCAGTAGAGAAATCATTATAAACATTATACGATTAAATTGAATATGAAAAACAAATATATTACTGAAATTCAGAAATCAAAGTCGTTTACACATCAAATCAGAAACATTCCCTAGCATTCAGGGGTTTAGTTACTCATATTGTTCAAAGTAATTTCAATAACATAAAATTGAGACATTATAAATTAGTGATGAACTTTGGTCTTCAATTGCTTCTGTAACAACCCGAGCCTTCAGCGTTCCCAGCATTGTCAATTCACGATTTTCTCTACCCCACTCACTGGTAGAGTTTTTGCCTTCCGTGAGAATTGAACCTTGTACCCTAGGGTTCAAGTACATGTTCAATCCATTCCCACTACCAATTGAGCTACATACATGTTCACCTTTTCGGGTGGACTGGATTAACTTAGTTAACAGTGAACAAAGATAAAAATAATTGTGTACATTTATTTTTATTCTTGTGTTCTTTCTTTTGTCTTGGGAAGAATTTATTTTAAATCCTGAAAACCATATTTAAACCCCCTCTTTCTTATGTTTCTCATACCTTCAATTGACATCAGAGCTCTGGTTCTGGTATTGATTGCTTATCAAACACTTAACAGTGTCAGATAAAGATCCAATTTTTTTTTTGTGAAATACAATGGTCAATATTTCACCACCACCACCAGTTGCACCCATTTCAAATGAGAGTGACAACTATAAAGCCAAACCTCGAATCTTTGATGGAGAAATATTTGACAATTGGAAATATAGAATTGAAAGTTTATTTCTTGGTTACAATTTTGATCTTTGGGATATGGTAGTAGATGGCTACGAACATCCTACAGATGGAGGTGGTAACAAGATCGAAATAAGAGTGATGACAGATAAAAAAATAGAGATTATAAATACCATCACAAAGAAAGATTTATTTTGTTGAATGCAGTTTCTTACACTTAGTATGAAAATATAACAAATAGAGACTCGCCTAAGTCTATATTTGATTCTTTGAGAATGACTCATGGGAGTAACACTCGAGTAAAGGAGACCAAGGCGCTTGCCTTGATTCAGAAATACGAAGCCTTCAAGGTGGAAGACGATGAAACGGTTGAGAACATGTTCTCAAGGTTTCAGAATTTTGTTTCAGGACTAAAGTTTCTAAACAAAGGGTATTCTAGTATTGATCATATGAAGAAAATCATCATAAGCTTTCCAAATGAATGAAGGCCTATGGTAACTGTGCTCAAACTAGCTAAGGATCTGAACAACACTTCTCTTGAGGAATTGGTTAGTTCTTTGAGAAGCCATGAGATTGAGCATGAACAAGATTAACCTCAAAGAAAAGGTAAATGTGTAGCTTTAAAATCCAGGGGGAAATATGAGAAGACTATATCTCTTCAAGCTGAAGTAGAAGAAGAATTTGAAGACGATTATGAATAAGTCAAATATGAGTTATTGCACCTTTCCAGAAGGGTTAACCAACTCTGGAAGAGGAAGCATGGTAACAATTTTAGAGGAGCTAGAAGGGCACATTCCTCCATATTTTTCTTTCTGAACTATAATTGGTTTGCACTTCTGGTGTTTCCTCGTATTTTTCCCTTTTATTTATAGTGTCATTAAAGTCCCGTTCTACCCGATATTATGGATGAGTAACGAAGTGTGTTTGTCCAAGGGAGATTGATCACTGAAAATTGACTAATTGTGGTGGAGTGTTTCCACTTGATGAAGAAGAAAGTGACTGGGAAACATGGAACCATGGCCCTCAAATTGGACATGTCCAAGGCTTATGATAGAATAAAATGGAACTCTGTTAATTTTATGCTCTTGAAAATGGGATTCCTTAATAGCCTGGTGAAGACTATCATAGGATGTGTTACTATTGTTTCCTACAAAATTCTGGTTAATATAGGCTCCCAAAGAATTGTTGTGCAGAGATTGAGCGGATGATAACAAGGTTTTAGTGGGGGGTGAGGAGGGAGAAAGGAAAATTCATTGGCTCGACTGGAATCATATGTTTAAGGCTAAAAGTAATGGTAGCATGGTAGCATGGGATTTCAACAAACCTACAATTGAGAAACAGTGTTAGAGTTTGAAGACATACAAATATTTCTTGATATATGAGGTCTTTAAAGCTAGGTATTTTCCCCAAACCGACTTCATTTATGCTAAGGTTGTCCATGCCCTTAGTTGCGCTTAAAGGAGTATTATGAGCGCCAAGGATTTGGTGGAAAGTGGCAGCAAATGGAAAATAGGTAGGGTAAAGAGTGTCATAACGTGGAAAGACAAATGGTTACCTTCAAGTTTAGGTGGAAAACGGTTAGCCAAAGTGATGCCACTAATTGTGATGTTATTGTCGATGTTTAAATTGATTCGAATCTATGCTGGAGGAAAGACATGGTTCTTTCAAGTTTCAATGAGTACGAGGCCAATCACATTCTTAGCATCCCCATCTCCTACAGATTACTTGATGATAAATTGGTTTGTGTGATGAAAAAGATGGTAGCTACTATGTCAAAACAACATATCATCATATTAGAATGGAAAGAGGAATGTTTGAAGCAAGACCTTTGGGTGATATTGAGTGCTCCCTGTGGAAGGAAATCTGGAAAGTCAAATTTCCTAAAGCTGCTAAGACCTTTTTCTAGAAACTAGTCAAAGGAATTCTTTCCCTTAGAGCCAATCTACGAAAGAGGGGAATGGATTTTGATGCACCTTATCCTCATTTAGAACATATGCTCTTGTGGTAGCATACTGCATCGGAGGAAAAGAGTTATTGGAACTTTAGAACATGTTGTTGGTGATTGTATTTCTTAAATGAATGATTTAAACTTTTTTGTTGTTAAATTTATAGGTAGGGATCGAAACTTAGACGCTCATAACCTTATTGGCCTAGCTTTGGGTGTTGCCTCTAGAACATGGCTAGGTGACTCGGTCACTTTGGATGTTAATCCCTCTTATTCTCTTTCTGTTTTCAGTATAATGAAATTTCTTTCCCATCAAAAAAATATATTCTATTTGTTTGTAGCAAAACTAAAAAGAATATATTGTTAGAATGTAAATTAATTTCGATAGAGGGTGCTACAAAGAGTTTATAAGTTAAAAGGTTCCACTGAGGCAATAGAGAGGCGGAGAAATACGGTGGAGGAGTGGATGAATGAGAAATATTTGAGAATTTCTCTTTCCACCCTATAATGAAAGAAAAATCCTACGCATTTTCTAAAATGTCCCTGCAAATCGAAAATATATTTCTGGTGTGCATCCTTTTCTGTTAAACTTTATATAGAATTCGGAAATGCATTTGCGAAGCGAACCGAAAATGTATTTTTAGTTTTTGTGGAGACATTACCAGAAAGACTTATGCTGGTAGGTGGGTCGTTTCGCGCGTTATTTCGCATTGAATATAAAGATGTATACAATAAAACATACTACAAAGACATGTAGAACAAAGAGATATATAAATACATATCAGTAAACAATACAAAAGGTGTTCGTAGTCAATGTATGGGGTAATCCAAAATATTACCCAAATACAATTAAAAAAACCATAACTAAAATACATATATTACATTAAAGACTACTTGGTATGGTGGACTCTGAGTCGGTCCATCACCTTTCCACCGTTCCTTCGTTGCCTCCTATAAAGCATAACCCCCTGAATCTCCGTCAAGATGGCATCTAGAACACCTCTAACAACGGATCCATCAGGAAACAAACCTCCATCAATACCCGAATACGCGATCTCCATGATACAACGACACCTCGGCAACATATCAATGGCATGATCGGCATGTGTCTGCTCCTCTTCTAGAATCTCCTGATGAGATGGCCTCAGTGGGTTTCCTGGAGCATCTTGTACCAGGTATAGATGGGACACCCTAAAGAACCATATGATATAATTGTCCACGTAGCTCCAATATTTCGGAGCAATGGTACTCTGGGCCTCATCTGAAACAAGATGATTCTCATAATCATCAAATAAGGCACCCATATCCCTACGTTTCACCAGGGGAGGAGCAGATACAGCAGGATCCTAGGGAATGTACTTTGTGTACCTGAAATAATGCATGGCGCGCTCAAGCATATAAGCAGCTATCTTGCGTGATCCGCAAGACAACTATCATGTAAACAGCGCAACATCATCAAATGGTATCATGGAACGGTTGTCATAGTAATAATGGAAGGGTATGTCCTCAACACCAACCTGGCAATATACACATGGAACGGCTCTGTCGCTTGGTTCCCTCGGTACAGGTAGTATGAAGTGGCACGCGACTTAGATTTAATATAATCAATAGCTAGTGACCAACCCGAGGTGCGAGAGAAGTGCGTTAGGATCAAGCTCTAAAATAACAATAATTATTAATTAGTAACGAAATCACAATAATTAACAAAATGCTATGAAGACCAATAAATTTTACTTTCAGAAGTGTAATGTTGTCGATCATATGCTTCGTCTTCCACTTACATCCTTCAGACAACTTCGTATACAAGTACACCAAACAAGCAGCCCCTAGTTCCACTAGTGAATCTAGTCAAAATCATTAAAGTACCCCAGGTACATCACATCTGTGTAAGTGACACTAGTGTCCACAAAAATCTATATGTCAACTAGAAACAAAAGGTATGCTCTCATAGCAAACCTCGGTTGTAGGGTAACCTGCTCGGGATCACGAACAGCCTCTCGTGCACGCCTAATATCATCCATAAACACCCTCTTCAAATAACTATATTTGATTTGGGCACCACGGATAAAGTCCAACTCATCCATGGAACTCTCAAGGGCAACTCCCAATTTCTCTACCAAAATAGCCAACGCCTTCTCTTTCTCAATCCTTTCCTGGTCTTAAATTGTCCCTCTAATCAAAAGATGCGGTAGATACGTGATGTCTAGTGTGATCGTCATCTCACCATGTGGTATATGGAATGAAAACGTCTCATGGTGCCACCTCTCAACAAAAGCATCAACATCTCATCAAACCATGGCTCAACAAGGGGTATGAGTTTACTGATCTTCCGCCCATGATTAATAACCTTTAGTGGATCACGTTCCTGCATACATGGTGACAAAATTTGTTCAACGAAATCCTTTAAAAAATATAATAGAAGGAAAAATTCAAAATTCATACTTCTTCATCTCATATATGTTTAGCAACATGGTCTGGGTATAGAGACAGCAGAGATAAATCAGATGGTCCTCCTTCAAAACCTTAAGGCATCGTAGGTGTCGCCGCAGGTGCCAAATCATGTGCCTGAGATGTCTAGGGTACCACCTTAGATGTTGTCTGTGACTGAGATATCTGTGATGCAGGCTTGGTTGTCGCCTGTGTGACCTCTGGTGTCGATTGAGAACCAGAGGCCTCTCTCGCCCTTAAATACCATAGGTAGGGAAGTATGTCTACATGAGGACGGAGGCGGGGGGGATGAACTGGAGAATCTTGGCTGTTGTGGGATGAAGATGCAGTCGGAGTGTAAACATGAACACCATAAGTATAGGTTGTAGTATGCATATCCGACACAACCTGTCTAGAGGCATAAGGAGTTTGGGGTCCAGAGGCAGATGGAATCTGGGATGCTTGACTCATTTCCCTCCGCACAAAAGCATGATATGCAAGCCTATTGTGCCTCAACCTAGATGGTCTCTCAGCCATTACTCCTGTAGAAGTACAAAACAAACGTTAACATAAGGACTAATGTTCTACAGTAATGGAAAACTCGAACAGACTAAAACTGGAAATGTATTTCCGATTTTCCTCAACGTTAAAATGAAAATTAGAAATACATTTTTGGTACGACCTGTGATTTTTGAGCTTCGTCAATGGCGAACCAGAGCCCCAAATGGCCTCCAAAAAATGCTTATTGATCATAAAAATGAGACTTTCAACACATTTCTAATGACTCACAAACATTAAAAACACTAAACTAACAATTTCTACCCTCATAATTGTGAGTAGAAATTACATAAATTCTAAAAAAACTCAAAAATAACCAATTGATGAACTTTATTGATTGAATGTTGTTGAACACTTGAGTTAACTAATGCTTGTTGATTCCTAACAAGTTTTTTGCGAAGTAGTTTGATTTTGAAACAATGGGATTTGAGAGGAATGGTTATTTTGTGTGTTTTGGTTGAGTTTGAAAATAAAATGTTTATGTAAAGGAAGGGGAAAGGACAACACACCTTTAAGTCTAAACACAAACTAGAAATATACATTCAGTTGTAATAAAAAATATATGACAGATAAGGTGCGTATTGAAAATATATTTTCAAATTTGAAAAGCTTTTTAAAAATTCTGCGTGATACGCTAAAAAACTATAGAATGGAAAAAGAAATCCTCAAATATTTCCATGTCAACAAGTAATTAACTAGCAATAATTAATTAACTATGCATTATATGAGTGTGATGTAATGAAGTGTCTTAAATTATATACTATGCATTATATGTGTGGGATGTAAGGAAGTGTCTTAAACTATATACTTGATGATTTGGGTGATCTCAATTACAATCTTTCAAATCGTCCATGGTACTAACACAATCTTTCAAATCATTTAATATAATTAGCATGAATATTTTGTTGGGTTCAATCCAATTTATTGATGATGGTTCGGTTATCTTTAGAAAATTATCATGCATTAATGGTGTAACGAATTTTGTTGAAGAGAAATAGAAGAATATATATCTATAATATAAGAAAAGTTGATGTTCTGGAAATCACCATTTTATCCTTTGTTATTTTTCAAACATATTATTAATTTGAGGTTAAATATTGTCTTTTTATTATAGATTCCAACTAATTCTCACATGATTGTTCATCATTTCATGTGCAACAAAAAATGATTTTCATATTTTTATCTTTCTTTTTCATTCCCAATGTTATCTTTGACAATCTTATCATATCTCTTATCAATACTTTTTTTTATTTCTTAACCCATTTTATTTAACAAACACATATATCTTCATATATTTCTTCTCACCTACTCATTCATCATGTCTCTCCTCTCACCATATTTATATATATTTTTCATTATCTCACAATGTTGAAACTTCCTCATTGTTTAAATTTCTTCTTCCAAATCTCTTCTTTCAACATTTCACAATATTAATTTAACATTTGATACATTTTTCAAGATAAAAGGTAAATATGAGTTTCAAATAGTTTTTCAATTTCATCCTTCCAAGTATAGAATAAGAAATAATAAATATAACTTCTTTTTTTAAAATAAAAATAGTTGAAAATAAATTTTTTTTTCTTCATATCTACTCTTTTTAAAGATTAAGTTTTATTGTTCTTAAACAAGTTCCATAGATCTATATTTTTTTTTATAGATTTATCCTTTTTTTCTTAAATAAAAATGGTGAGAGAAACTTAATAGAATTTATAGAAATGTCATATTGTATTTTTCGTAAATTTTCAGATATATTTGTAATCCATACCTAAACAAAAATAATATTTGAATATGGGAACAAGTCTATTATTGATTCAGATATTTTTATATACGAAAAATAGTATTTATGATTCAAATATCTTTTTATCTAAAAGTGATATATGAGATAACATCTATTATTGATCTAAATATTTTAATATACGAAAATTTACTATTAATCTAGATATTTTTGTAAACGATGCCTAAACAAAAATAATATTTGTATACGGGAAAAACTCTATACTTTTGATCCAAATATTTTTTTGTAAATGATACGAAAACAAACATAACATTTGTATACGGGAAAAATGTATTATTGATTCAGATATTTTTTATATACGAAAGTTTACTATTGATTCAGATATTTTTTTTAAAGTATATCTACAAAAAAATTGTATGCTGAAAATAAATCTGTTATAGATCTAAATATAATTATATACAAAAATTTACTATTGATTTAGATAATTTTGTAAACGATATCAGAACAAAAATAATATCTTTTTACGGGAAAAATATGTTATTGATTAAATATTTTTATATACGAAAAATAGTATTTATGATCCAAATATTTATAATCCTTAACTGATATACGCATAAAATCTAAACTAATTTTTTTAACCTTTTATTTAAAATAAATATATTATGTAAATATATGCGCGTATCAGATCAGAACCCGTGCGTAGGCACGAATTTGTTACTAGTAATTGTTTAAAAATAAAACTCTAACTTTATTAAAAATGCATCAACTCATTTTTCTTATGAACCGCGTTGCGTTTGAGACTCCATTTCAGCGTTCCAAAGCATTTTTCCAGTGATTTTAGTGAAGCTGGTAATTGTAGAGTTGAAACCTACATTTTTTACCGTGATAATGTAGTTCCAAACACACATTTTACCGTGATAATGTAGTTCCAAACACACACTTAATTGTACCGTAGTTGCATAAAAAGAAATTTAGTCACACTTTAATTCATCAAAAGATACAGGCCATTTAAGAAAAATAAATAAGTCAAACTAAAATATGATTTCCAATGCGCATCGATATATTTGCTTTAAGGAACAAAATAAGGTCATGCAACTTAGTCATACTCTAATTCATCAGGAGTTACAGGCCGTTTAAGAGGGATGATGGACTTCTTTTCAACGTCATGAGATAATGCTTTCCTCATATCTGAAAAATAAAGGTAAACAACATACATAAAATGAATAATGACATGAACTTTGTTAAAGAGAGTAAGAGATGAAGGAAAATCAAAAACATGGAACCATACCCAACCCATCTTCTTCTCCAGAATAATAACGTAACACTCGTCGATATATCACATAGCCAAGCTAAGATGTCAAATAGAAAAATAATTAGTTAGCAATTCAAGCTTTCTAATGAAGAAAACATGTCATGATCCAACAAATGGAAGTTCATATCTAATGATCATAACATCCAATTTACAATGACATTAGATTTCAATAAATGATATAATAAAATTCATAATCATGCATTTGTTATATTGCATTATTATTATATAATCGGGACAAAATAACCAAGAACCAAAAAAGCACGATATGATGTTTAGTCCAATGTTTTGAAAATCAGAACAAACCAGTCTGTAAGACGGGATTACCCGTGAACTAAGCCAAGTCACATGAACCAATCACAAATGTTCCAGTAAAATTGGCTTGGGTTTATGATTGCAAGAAAACTCACACTCCATTGAGACAATATTTCATCTCAAGGGACTTATACAATAAATTAATATAAGTTAGGCAGAAACAAACTAAAAAATGAAATAAATTTGGGATAGATATCCTACCCAAAATTTTAAACAGAAGGCATTTATGATTGATTGATTAAACTTATCTACAGTGCTGCAGCTACCATACTCCAAGATGGTAGTGGAAGTTCTCATTTGATACTCTCGACTCATAGTCTAACGAGAAGTTAGATTTTGTGGAAACTCTAGCAAAAATTGCTTATGGTTTTTTTAACATGTTGGATTGAATCTGAAACTAAAGTTCTTTCGTGGTGGAGTGTAACATGACTGTAAGTCACTAACATGACAGGGAAAAGACGCATGAAGCCATGGAGTAGAACACTACAGCTTGATTGATTGAGATTCCTCTCAATGCAAACGAGATATAATAATTGTGTTTCCTGTCAGTGTTTGAACTTCCTAACAAAGCAACTTTTTCTGGCTTAAAAATGGAACTGCTTTTGAAGCCTCCCAAAATCTAAAAAAATTGTTAGTATATGCGTAAGAGTCGTTGAGTGTTGAAATTACAGGTCTATACCCTTTTTCTTCTCTAACAGCTATTTTTTATTAATGATAAGAAATTAACATGTAGATCACGAATCCTCCTACCAGTTCAAAACACAAGGGAATGCATGGGGAGAAAATAACAGCTCAAGAAACCCCGTTGATCATTCTAAAGTCCAACAAAGAAACCATTTTAACACAATCTTGTGCCATAAACCTATAACGAAGTAAGAGAAGGTTTAATAGGAAACGAAAAGTACATAATCATTACCTTTTCGTACATCTTGATGGCTGGTGCATTTGATGCTCTCACAAATAGATCAACAAAGTAGGCTTTGTCACTGCAAAATCAAATTTTAACTTATATCAAGACCTCCTCACACAATGATTAAGCTACTGGTAACATATTCTGGAGTCTCACCATAAACTCATCCCCCAAACCCAAAATCAACATATTTAATTTCTCTCTCCACTTAATCCTATCCAAAATATTGAAATTAAAATAACTGATCCATTTCGATCAAAAATATTGACGAAAGGGAAATTCATAGTTATTGGAGAAATAAGAACACATCCGAAACAGTCAATGATTTATCATGAAAATAGTATATGGGGATATTTGAGAAATTAAAGATTACAAATGCATGGCTTACATATTGTCACTGATGTCTTCCAGAAGATTCATTAGTTTCTTGGCTAACTGTTGCCTGCGATACTCTGGAGCAACGGTTACTGCAGTTACATGACCATGCCAAGAGTCTCCTTGCCCCTCTACTTTACCCATAACTACATGAACGATATCCGTGTTAAAATTACAGAGTTGGATGGACTTAATCCACAGTTTGGAACATGATGAGACCTTTTAAAAGAAACCCTAAGATTTTAGAAAGAAAGAGGGAACTGCATGACGCATTAACCCTAAGATTTTAGAAAGAAAGAGGGGAAAAGAGACATACTGTAACCCATAATTCGGTTTCCGGGAGCTTCAGCGACATGGAAATAATCGGGCCATCGGGCAAGATAGGTCATGTAGAAGGACATGTTAAACTGAAACAAACATGAAAATTAAGAACGCGGAAAGTGAAACGCAGTGTATAGAGTTCAAAAAAACTTACAGTTTCAGTGAGATGGTCTAGATTCACATTGCTAAAACGAAGAAGGTCGTTGCAGCAAAACCTACGAATTGTCGTCATCTTGAAGAAGCAACAAATTCCAAACAAACAAATTCAAGATCATATATTGAGTATAAAATCAGGATTTGAAATTTGAAATTCCAAATTCAACTCACCGCGGGAGGGGAAAGAGAACACCACAACACAAGAAGAAGCTACGGCAAAGATCAACCCCGGCTTTGCCTTTATCTTTTCACTCTTATTTTTTTAATTAAATGACTATTTTAAAATATTCACAATCAATAATATTTTTTTATCCTGAATTATAATATAACAAAATTACATGTTAAACAATCACAAAACATTAATATCTAACTAAAATTTTGAGAAATTAAGTTTTTATGACATTAATTGTTGCATCGACTAAAAGATCATGTATATGTCTACTCACAACTCACAATCAAAAGTTTGTGAAATTGTTTTCTCAATTAGTTAGAGTCAGATCTTATTATCTGGATTTTTCAGAAATTTCTTAATAAGTATCACATATATTATTAAAATTGATATTGAACATCATATAGCATATGTTCATAAAAATGGACTTGAAGATTCATTCTTTAGACGTCTAAAGTTAATTATATGAATGATACTTGCGAGATCGTCAATTCTAAATAAGATATTTGAAACACATAGAGTATGATATTGAGATATTTATTCGTATTAAGCCAACAAGTTAGTATATCTATGAGTTAAAATAATATGGACACATGTGGTATAATAGTCTCGGTAAATATTTACTAAGGTAGAGATATACAAATAAGTCCATAAGTCCTTGTATTTTTATGAAAAATTCTATAGAATAATTTTCTATAATATTTGTCTATGTAGATGACATAAATATTATTGGAACTCCTGAAGAGTTTCCAAAAGCTATAAATTATTTAAGGAAATTATTTGATATGAAGGACTAAAGAAAAAGTCATTACTAAATGAATATTTAGACAATGGAACTTTGATACACCAAGAAGGTTATATAGAAAAGTGTTAAAATATTTCTATATGGACAAATATCATATGTTATGTAGCATAAGTGCTAAAACTTTTGTATATGGACAATTTTCCTATGTTGTGTACCCCGATGATGTTAGATCGTTGAGCATGTAAAAGATTCTTTTAGACCTCGAGAAGAGGATGAAAAATTTGTTGGTCTTGAAGTACCATATCTTAGTGTAATTCAAGCACTGGTCTATCTTGCTAATTATGTATACCATGAGGTATCAAGCACTATTACTCTATTAACAAGATATAGTTCTTCGCCTACTGTTAACTGGAAATTTGTGAAGTATGTTTAAGAGTATTGCTTAAAGGAAAAGGTCCCTACAGGATAAGGACCAGTCTTAAATGAAAATAGTTTTTGAAATGCTTTACAAAGCTAAGTTGGAAGTATCAAAGAAACACATGTCGACTGAGAATCTGAGTCAGAAAACCAACCCAATAGACCAAACAGTCAGAATGAAATTGCGTCAAAAATAAAACTAAATCAACAAAGTGATATGTTGGTCGATTCGACATAAGTTTGGGTCGAATGAAGGCGTTAGTCGAAATGGTCGTGCTGTCGAAGGTGTAGGCCAGGGGACTTAGGAAACATTATTACGCCTTAAGAAAATTATGAAACCGAAAGCAGTTTCCTTCTAAAGTCATGAAGCGGGAAAAAGTCAGAATAAGGAGAACGTGGGCACTTGTCTCAGAAGATCATGGGTTCGAAGCGTTAAATGGATGGTGAAATCGTGTGCAGCAGTTGTCTTTAGTTTAGATCTCGTCCGTTGATTACTTTTAGCAGTTAACTTGTAAAGTACTAGAAATAAGTTAGTATGTTAGAATTTTAAGGGTGTTCATTTGTACCTTCAAATTGTTTGCCAAAACTCTGCCCAATTCCGCGCTAAAGGAAGAAAGAGTAACTCAAGCCTTTGATGTATGTGAATCACCATATTTCTATTTCAATGCAACCAATTTACATTTAAGTTTGTCTTTACTTTTTGTTTTTTTCTGCTTCGCTTTGAACGAATCCTTTACCAAAATACTTCAACGTAAACTATTGGTCACGAGTCATCAATTAGCGTCCTATTGAGTCCAGTGTCTGCAGTCGGTTAGCAGGTAGTCAGAATTCAGTGTGTGTGGAAAGTTATTGTGTTGTTTCCCTTGGGCTCTGGAAACCGTTTCTGGGCCAAGGTCTTTTTACTTAGAGAATCAGTACAATATACCAATCTTAGCACGTGTCTTGAGATCAACTGGTCGATCTCGCAAGTAACCCTTAGTTCTAGGACTTAGGGAGGACCAACAGTTGTTTACCATTTTCCACAGTAAACAAATTGGCACACCTAGTGGGACCATGTGCTAAGTGTTAGAGTTTGTTAGAGTCTGTCTTAGAAGTGCATGAAACTTAGAATTGGAAATTCAGCAAGTAAGAAACCACCACCCACTAGGAAACGTACACCTAAGATGACAAAAAATACCTCCGCGTCGAATGCGGATGAAGTTCCATCTCGAACGCTGGGTACTGCTGACCCAGTTGTTTCACAACTTGCGTCATTTCCCCCTTTAAGAGCACAACTGCCTCAGGGCCAACTACTTCAGTATCAATTGCCATTCCCCAGACCACACTGGTGAGTCCAGGGCCTGTGGTGGCCACGGGTGTCATTCCGAACACAGCGATACCTAGATTTGGTACTGCTACGAATCCCCCTTATGGAATGTCGTATTCCTTAATGACGGGATATCAGTCGACCCCAAGTGTAGCAATAATGTCTAATAACGTGCAGAATACAAACGCCATTTTACAAGGATCTACAATAGGGGCAAATAGGGAAATGCCTACGTAACATTTAAATACTACCTCTGTGGCAGTATTGAGGCAACAAATGGATGATAGCAACTATGAGTTAGTTAATATGTTAACTAACCAAATGGGAAATGTGTTTAACCCCATAGTGCAAGAATTGGTCGAGACTAATAGGCAGTCTGCTGAAACAAACCGACGGGTTATTGCACAATTAACACGTCTGTGTAACTTCTTAGGAGCCCCCAAGATTCGAATGTAGCATTCAACCAAAGTTGAAGAAGCCAGAAAGGGCCAGCAAGAAGTAAATTTGTGCCAGTTTCATAAGTTTTTAACTTAGATACTACAGAGCCTATACTTTCGTATAAGCTCACTAGCAACAATTCGCTTATGCATACTCTTCGACCGTGGTGAAGTTGGTTTGCCAAGGTAATGAATCTGCTAGAAACTTGCAGAGATTTGCTACAAAAGACATATTTCGACAACCACAGTGCTAGAAAAGCTATGTGTTTTACTTTGGAAACTTCTTCTTCAGTGGAATGATAAAAATTGATATACTTCGAAAAGCCAACGTGTTTTACATCAAAACCAATGTTGTTTTCTGCATCTTCATTAGGATCAAACGTTTCCCCAATAGGGAAAAGTCCAACAATCGTAGCAATGTCGAAAAAGGTAGGGGTTATCATCCCACAGGGGAGATGAAAAGTATTATATGTACTATCCCAGAAATATAGGGATGATAGTAAAAAGGGTTGACTATAGATAAACCCTAGTTTTGACATTCGAATTAAACTAAGAATACCTAGATCTTCCCACTCTTGGGATTTTTTGCTTTCTACTTTCGACAACCAGTTTTGGTATAGTTGGTCCGATGAAGGACATGATCGGAATAGTTTGAAGTTTCCAGTGACGTAATCCATGTTGAAGGCTTCTCTCCTAGGTTCAGAAGATTCCTCTTTAGAGGATTTGTCTTTTGGGTTTTTGGAGGTTTTGGCAATAAAGTCATTTTCTTTCTTTTTCAGAGGATTTGAGTTGTTGATTATGGGTTCAGTTTCATAATAGACAGGAAAAAACCCCTTGGTTTTTTCTAAGCGTTCGGTGGAAATCAAAGGGCCCACAATGCCTAAATTTTTATCAAGAACAAAAGCATGAATAATTACCTGGGAAGCGTATATGGATTTTTGTTCTGGACTGAGTTTTGGGGTGGTAATGAACTCTTGATTATCAACATTCACAATCTTGCTCACTGGTGTTTGATTGGAAGAAGCACCTTTAAGTTTCCCAGTTTTCTTGGGATGAGATGATGTTTGCGCTAGGGAGGAAGACCTTGTGAGAAAAATCTGTAAGTTTTTTTGAGAGAGATAAAATGGGTTTGGTGAAGTCTGTTTGAGGATTGATGAAGGTTAGAGAAGATGAAAGTTTTGCTTTGTGGAGTTGAAGTGCTTTTATAGGGGTTTTGGCGGTTTAGAAAATATTTTACCTTTGGAGAACGTGGATACGTGTAACTTCGTTGGTGGAGAAGAAGAGAGGTGGTTTTCAAAAAGATCCTTGGGAATTGACGTTTTAGTCATGATTAGCTATAACTGCAAGACTTGCACGTTTGGAAAAAGCATAGTGAAGAGACGTTTTGCAGGAAAGTAGTTGATGGTTGTGATGTCATATACAGTGAAGTCATCATGAATTAGTTTCATCAAAATCACATGAATAATTCAAAAATGGGTAATTCTCTGAATATCGAAATACAAATTTTCGAGGGGCAATTTGTTAGCTGATAATTTTGATGAGCTATTTGGTTTGAAGAAATGGATTTTATATTACCTGGATGATTATTCGAATTAAGTCCAGAGGTGAACAATTTGGCTAACAAGCAAGGAGATTCGAAGAAGAGATATAATTGTTGAAGATTTAGAGTTTTTAACTCTAAAGACGCTTCGATTTCGAATGAGGCATTGTTGTTAGGAATTTTAGAGTTTGTTTATAGGAATTTCGAACGGTTCATTCCGTTAGAAGCCTAGAAGGTTTGAATTATAGGATTAGATCCTAGAACGAAATATTTGAATTGAAGAGATTAAGCGATTTCATCATGAAGTATAGAAGTCTAATTCAAGACAAATTTGAATGATTGTTAAGTTCAAGTCATCGAAGGAAAGAAGCCACTATTGAAAAATGCAAACTTCGGTGTTCTAGATAAAGACCGTTAGTGTCGAAATAGTATAAATTGGAAGAAGTGTTAGAATTTATTCACTATTGTACAAAAACTCTAATAACTCAAATTATCGTTAACAGCGAGTCTTTCTAACACCTTTAAATTGAAGTCTTTTGTCTTTATCTTTTCTTTATCTTTGTCTTTATTCTTAATTTCTTTTCACCATTTTTTCATTCGCTTATCTTTAGTTTACTTTATTTTACTTTATTTCTCTTTTTTTTCACATTTTAAATTGTCTTTTCCTTTACTTTACAATGTCTTTATTTACATTTTATGTCCCATTTTCTTATATTTTAAAATTTATTTTGTTAATGTCTAATTTACCATTATTCGGATTCTATGTTTTGTATCTTTTAAGATCCAAATTCATAGATAAAAAAGTGAAATATGAACATTAAACTTAATTCAAACATCAAATACTATGACACATGTCCTATGATCAATCTAGTCGATCATGTAAGTAACCAAAATCAATAATTTGGAGGACTATGAAAATGGGAGGTATTATCACCCTTTCCATCCGTAGTTATCTACGAGCTCTTAATTTCTTATCTCACTTTAATTTGTTTAGTGTGTGTGCTTTTGAAACGTATTTTGAAAGACATTTCACTTTAACTTCGTAATGATTCTCGTTGGAATGTATACGAAGTGTTTGGAAACGTTTGTTTGGAAAATATTTAACTTTGTAATGATTCTCGCTAGAACGTATACAAAGTGTTTGAAATTTTTTTGAAAAGTGTGAGGTGTGAAAAGTATTTTTGAATTGATTGGAGCAACCAATAGAGTCTTATTACCTACTCAGAATGGTCGTTTCTTGTTATTTTCCTTCTCCTTTAGAATAAGGCTATCCATACCATTAGTTGGTAGGTAACTTTATTCGTTGGATGTGAAGGGACAATGGTAGGGTCATTGTATGGTCATAGAAGGCAACATGTAAGGATACCTTAGCAATTCGAAGGGACGATCATCACTTTTCGTAGGCAACAACCGAGGGACGAGATCATATATTTGTAGGCAACATCGAGGGTCGTCGAGAGACTATGATCTTTGTGATGATATTATTCGTAAGCGTCTTTTCTAATGGTACCCCTATGTTCGAGGGACATGACCATTATTTTATTCGTAAGGCAACAAGAGAGGATACCCGAAGGGGGTGCAAGTGTGAAAAAGTGTGTTGAATTCATATATGTTATGTTTGATTTTTAGAGTGATCTAACAGTTTATTTTAAATCTTGACATGCAAACCCTAATTAGCATACATCTAAACAGTTTATAGACAATTTATAAGAGAGTGCAGAAAGTAAAGTGCGGAAAGTAAATGTCCTACGTTATTACATGACTTTAGGGAAGTTACATAATATAGGTGCGGAAAGTAAATTGCGAGAAAAGTAAATCTACGTTATTACAAAAATAACCTTGCGACTTATACAACGATTTCTAAAATTTAAAATGCGAATTGAAGTAAATAAATTGGAGAAAAATGTCTAAGGATGGGAAATAATATCTAAACCCTAATTGCAAAAGAAAAATATTTTTCGATATTTTTTGGAATTAATTTTAGTTAATAAAACCTAATTTCTAAGTTAATTATTAATTAATTATGGAAAATAATTTAAATTGTGAGAAAAATAAATTATTTTTATGTCAAAAATTAATTAAATGCTTAATTAACCTAAATATGAAATTATTTTATTTTTTGTGATTTTTGAAAATAGTTTGATTAATTTTTAAATAAAATTGAATTAAATAAAATAAATTCAAAAAAGTTAGAAAATTCAAAAAAAATGAGAAAAAGATTGGAAAAGGAAGATAAAGGGGTCAAACCCCTAACCTCCTGGCTTACCAACACGCGCCTTTACCATTTGCGCTGAGTGTCTTAGTTGTCTTTGAAAAACAACCATTAGATCATAAGTGTCAACGTGTTTTATTTTGAATTTTCAAAACATAATACGCGTGGGACCCAGTATTCTCATGCAAGCCAATCAGATGAAGGGATATCGTCACACATGCTTGTGAAGCCCTTGACCCAATTTAGGGACGCCATGGACGGTGGTACGATCGTCTTCTCCAATGAGGGAAAATTCGAAAACTTGCAAAAACGATCAAAAAAACGAAAACCAAAAGCCCAGATCATGTAATTAGGATGCTACGGATTCAATGGTATGGTTATCTTGGTCTAAAACTGCTTGTAACCCTAGATCTAAAGCTTCATAAGCTTGAAGCCCTAACAATGGTGAAACATGACTTGGCCACTAAACCTTGCAAACAATGGATCAAACTTGCTCTAATAAACCTCATGAACATATTGTCATACCCCAAAATTTGCCCTCCTACTTCTCAAGACATTTCTCATATCCATACTCAAGGATTTCAGACAAACCCTCTCCTAAGCAATCAACCCAAACTAGGGTTTGGCTATCCTCAAGTCAAGGTGGACCTCCAATATTTCCAGTGGTCATCATGCCTCATCATATGATTCAAAGAATCTTCATGTCAAGTTTCAAGCCTTACAAGTCAAGTTTCCTCAGACAATTGCTCAGATGGTTGAAAATCAATTGTATTGGACAAAAAGTCAATTATGGTCAACATACAGTCAAACTTCATAATTTTTGGTCAACATCCATATTTTGAAGTAATATTCATCATTTGATCAAGGGTTGATCATGATTCATCAAGAAAAGTCAAGAATTGATCAAAAGTCAAAGTTTCCAAATTGGGCTTTCTCAGACAAAAGTCAACAAAACTTTGACCAGACATAACTTTCACATAATTTATCAAAAATTTTCCCACCACAGCTCATTTTGAAGAGATTCAATTCTCTACCACTTCATGTCTCACAAGCTTGGTCAGAAAATGTTTCATTTGGAAGTTATGGATCAAAATATTACAGGTCCTTTTCAAAGTCAACAAAAAGTCAACTTTTTGTAAAGAAGTGTTCTTGAGCATGGAAACTTCAATTGAGATGAAACCAAAAAGGATGTTTAGAGGATATCTTGAGCTTTCTAACAAGTCCAAGAACACCAAAAAATGTTAAAAATTGAGCAAGATACACCCTGCACAAGTTGAGCATTTTTGAAGAGGTGCACAAAGAGAAATACTTGACAAAATCAAAAAATTTGCAAATGGGCCTAACTTTTCTTGGTTCAAACTTGTTCCTTAGCTGAATTGGAACCTCCAAGCCCAAGGCCACAAATTTTATTTTTTATTTTCTATTTATTTTGGATTTTAATCATTTAAAAGACAATTTAATTAAAGTAAAAGATAGAAAATCAAAATTAATTGCAAATTGGATTTTTCTCTTATTCTTGAGGTCCAAGCAAGCCATACAAGCTGTCAATTTCGAAATTGCATTGATTGGCAAAGGAATTGAATGAGATTTGATCAAAAAAGGCAATATTTGGTTTCATACCAAATCAAATATTTTCTCATTGATTGGCATATAATTTTTTCATGATTCTTGACCTAAATCCATCCACTATAAATACACAATGCATTCACAAGTACAAGGGACGAAATTCTTGCCTCAAGAACACTATTCCAAACTCAAAAAATCTGTGTTACTCAAGCAATTGACAGCCTTGGTTTTGCTTGGATTCAATCAATTCTAAGCATTCCAATACATTCCCAGAGGTCCCCTGAATCGATCCAGATACTCACAAGCCATCAACAAGCCCAGAAACGGGAAATCACGATTTCGGTTTGCTCCAAAACATTCAAAATCGATTTTGATTATTCATGCATATTTAACATGTTTTGATTGTTTGTTTGTGTTTAGAATGAAGTTTCGAAGCTATCTGGATTGGTTAATTGAATTTTAAGTGCAGGAATCATAAGTTGTCATGGCTAGGGTTTGAAGGTCCGAATTGGGGCTTTACATTTTAGATAAAATTAGCCAAAACGATTGACACCATTGCATTTAGGAGATGTTTTCTAGTCGAACCATACCCCCCACATAAATTTATATTGCATGTTATGAATTTTTGAAATCTACAGGTGTTGTAGTGACGGACGAAGCCGTCACTATAGGTCGTTGCTACGGACAAAAACCGTAGGTAAAAGCCTGGGTTTAAAATTTCAAACGAGGAAGACGATAAAGTTTTGGCGCGTGATCTGGCATTCAGAACTCAATTTCCTTTAAAAAGTTTTTGTTTCATAATACTAACACCAAATGCAGGTTGGTCCAGTGGCAAGCAGCACGCGTGTTGAAGGCACGGTCAGGGGTTCGATCCCTGGCATTGTCAATATATTTTTACAACTTTGCAAACTAACATATTTTTTCCATATTTTCTTGTTTTTCTTATTCAATTTAATTTCTTTTCAAACAATTTTCTCATGCATTAAAAAATCACCAAAAATATTTTCTTTTTGCATTTAGGTCAGAAAAATACTTATTTAATTTTTGGCATAAAAATTAATATTTTTCCATGCATATTTTAATTAATTGTTAATTAACCATAAAATTGACTTTTAATTACTTTTCCTTATTAAAACCAATCCAGAAAATTCCCAAAAAATTATTCTATCATCTAATTAGCATTACTAACCTAAAACCTTTTTCCTAACTCAAAAATCTCTTTTAACTAACATATTTTCTCTTATGAGAAATCTTCTCTTTTTCCGATTATTATGTATCTGTTTCCAGGATGTAATAGTTAGGATTTATTTTCTCGCATTCTTTTCCAATATTATGTAACTGCTCATGGGATGTAATAGTTTAATTAGGATTTACTTTCCGCACTCCTATATTATGTAATTGCCCCAAAGCCATGTAATAGTGTAGGATTTACTTTCCGCAATTTATTTTCCGCACCATATAAACTGCAAGTAATTAGGCGTGTATGGCAAGATAAAAACGAACATAGATCACTTCTAATTTCAAAATAAAATATTTGAATTTAACACACTTTCTTCACACATGCACCCCCTAGAGTATTCTCTCTTGTTGCCTTTCGAATAAATGGTCAAGTCCCTCGAACGTAGAGGTATCCTAGCACCGTCGCCTACAAACATATAATCATAGTCCCTTCGATACAAAGATCATAGACCCACAATTCGCCTACGAATACATGATCTTGTCCCTCGATTGTTGCCTACGAAAAAGTGATGATCGTCCCTTCGAATGTGCTAGGATACTCCTACAAGTTGCCTTCTATGACCCTCTGATGTCCTTGCGAATGTCCCTTTACATCCAACGAATAGGGTTACCTACCAACTAATGGTATGGATAACACTATTCTAAAGGAAAGGAAAATAACACGAAAACGACCGTTCTGAGTAGGTAAATAAGACTTTTAGTTGCTTGCTCTATCAAAATACTTTTCACACCTCACACTTTTGTCAAAGTTAAAACACTTTTCAAAATGAAACATTTCCGAACACTTCGTATACATTCCAGCGTGAATCATTACGAAGTCAAAGCGAAATGCCTTTTCAAAAACATTTTCAAATACACACACAGAAAGCAAATTTTTAAAGATGAGCTAAAAGCAACTAAGAGCCCGGAGATAACTACGGATGGAAAGGGGTGCTAATACCTTCCCTTTTCATAACCTTCTCCCTTACTCAGAATCTAACGAAGGTCTTTTTCTGTTCTTTTCACCTTTTCTTAATTGGATAAAAGAAAAGTCGGTGGCGACTTTTGCTATCCGCAACATTTGCGATAAAAAGCAAAACAAATTCCAAAGTCAGTTCTCCCACCGTATTGCACATATTAGTGATGTTAGTTTTGATTAAAACATGATAAAATGAAAAATACGAAATTGAAAAGTATGAGATAATCGAAGTTCATGGTGCATGCGTTTTAGGATGTTTTGGCCATAGCTCTGGACAAGTACTTACCCTACAATACCTCCGGAACATGATGGAATGCTATGAAGCTTTTGAAAGAGGCTGTAACTAGGGTTTCAAAAATGAAAGTTTCTTTGAGATTCTTGGTGTAAGTGTTTTGTATTGGCTGCAATTTTTGGTAAAACCAGATTGGTGTATCAATGTCTTGATTGATGTCATGACATTCTGATATGAAGACAAATTCTGCAGAAGGAGTGTATTTATATGTGCAACTCAGAATCTTTGCATAACAGATGATTATGATATTCTCAGAAGAATAGGTTCTGCAAGAGAAGTGTGCAGGATGTATGATGTCATGACCAATGTTAAGACATCCTGTACTGAATAAGTCATTGGGCAGGTTTTTATTTCCTGAGAGTTTTCAGGATTCTATTAGGCTGTTCTGAGTGTTTTTATGTTGGCTTTAATTTTTGGTAAAACCAGATTTTGTCAATGTCTTGACTGATGTCATGACATTCTGGGTAGAAGATAAATTATGCAGAAGAAGAATTATATAGGTATAACTCAAATTGGTTGTGAACTATTATGCTGGAAATCTGCAAGAAGAATGACTGATGTCATGACCAATGTTGTGACATTCTGTGCAACATTTACTATTATGCAGATTTACTTTTCCTGAGAGTTTTCAGGATTCTGCTGAGCTGTTTTATTATGGATTAGTTTGTTGGATCACATGCTCACGTGGATTGATGGTTAACCTTGGTTTAACCCTAATTGTTATGTTGTAAAGACCAAGTCTTTAGGTTAACTTTGGTTAACCCTAGCTATAATTATGGAAGCCCAAGTTGAAGACTTTACTGCTTCTATAATATGAAAGAAACCCTTATGTTACTGAAGCGCCTTTTTTCGTGAACAAGAAGAAGCAGTCTGTAATTTGTGTTCTAGTTATTCTTGTAAGCCAAGCAATTATCTTGTGATAAGTGTCTTGGAGTAGGATTTGGTTGTAAGAGTAGTTTATCACTTAAAGCTTTGAAGCACGAGTGTTGTGTCTCTTGATTAAAGCTTTGAAGCACAATCAAGTATGTTTATTGAAGAATGTCTTCACAATTCTATTAATCAATAGGTTAGTATCACTGCTGTGATTGAGGGGGAGTGAGTAGGAACTCAGATCTAAGTAGGACTTAGATTGAGGTTGCATTGGGTAGGTCTTAAGTGAAGGAGATAAACTGGTTGGTTTATTCCTAAATTAATACTACTTATAGTGGATTTCCTCCCTGGCTTGGTAGCCCCCAGATGTAGGTGTAGTTACACACTGAACTGGGTAAATAATTGATTGTGTTCTTTATCGCTATTTAAATTATCGTGTGAATTGTTAACTGCTTGTCGACACGGTGTCATAACATTCTCTGTGACATTAAGTATCTGCTGCCAAAATTTTCAATTGGCATCAGAGCAGGCACCCTGCCTGTTTATCTGGGTGAGATCTAGGGATAGTAATTTCTGGCACTATGGACAAGGAAGGAGGATTTTGGAATAGACTACCCATCCTTAATGGATCAAACTATGACTACTTGAAACCTCGTATGATTGCCTTCTTGAAATCACTGGATAATAAAGTTTAGAAAGCTGCTGACAAAGGATGGAAACATCCTATCAGGATTGAGAAAGATGGAACTACTAGTCAGAAACCTGAGGAAGAATGGAGCAAAGAAGAAGAAAAGTTGGCCTGGTGGAACTCTAAGGAATTGAATGCCTTGTTCAATGGAATTGATAGAAACATATTCAAACTTGTGCATCAGTGTGAACTAGCCAAAGATGTTTGGGACACTCTCAAGACCACTCATGAGGGTACGTCCAAGGTAAAAATGTCAAGACTTCAGATGCTCACTACCAAATTTGAGAACTTGAGGATGAAGGAAGATGAGATCATTCATGAGTTTCACATGAACATTCTTGAGATTGCTAATTCCTCAGGAGCGTGAGGAGAAAAAATGTCTGAAGAAAAGCTTGTAAGAAAGATTCTCATATCTTTGCCAAAAAGGTTTGCTATGAAGGTGACTGCCATAGAAGAAGCTCAGGACATCTGCAACTTAAAGGTGGATGAACTGATTGGTTCCCTCCAAACATTTGAGATGGGAATTAGTGACAATGCTGAAAAGAAGAACAAAAGCATAGCTTTTGTATCCAATACTGAAGGGGAAATTGAAGAAAGTGATGAAGAGAATATATCAGAAGCTATAGCTATGCTTGAAAGACAGTTCATCAGAATCATAAAGAGAATGGACCAGAAGCCAAGATCGAATGTCAAGAACATCTCCCCTGACACCAGCAAGTCCTATGACTCAAGTAGAAGATCAAAACCTGAAGAAAAGGGCAATCAAAGCAGAGGGATTCAATGTCATGGATGTGAAGGATATGGACACATTAGAGCTGAATGTCCTACCTATTTAAAGAAACAAAAGAAAGGCATGTCTGATACTTGGTCTGAGGGTGACTTAGAGAGTGACTCTGAAGAGGAATCAACAAAACTGGTTACTGCACTATCTGGTGTTTGTAACTTTGACAATGATTCAAGTGATGAGGAGCTAACATTTAAAGAACTTGATGACTCTTACAAGAAGTTGTGTATCAGGAGTGCTGAAGTCTGTAAACAAAATGAGAAGCAGAAGAAACTCATAGTGAAGTTGGAGGTTGAGAAGAAGGAACACATTGCAACTATAATTCACCTCAAAGGTGAGGTTCTTGTGTTGAATTCCAAACTTGATCAGATGACAAAGTCTGTCAGGATGTTAACAAATGGAACTGACAAATTGGAAGAAATACTTCAGACTGGACAAAGTGCAAGAAATATGTATGGAATAGGATTTGTGGTTGCAAAGGAATCTACTTTTGACATTAAAAAACCTAGGCCTGATAAACAAATGTCAAAACAGATTTCACAACATAGGGCTCAACATCAAGGACAAAGAAACATGAAGAGAAAATATCAAAGATGGAGATGTCATTATTGTGGAAGGTTTGGTCACATAAAGCCTTTTTGCTTCAGATTATATGGATACCTTAACCAGACTCCACATATCAAACCTAAGAATAATGGGGCACCAAATAATCAACAGTGGATGAAAAAGACTGCAACCTTGATAGCTCATACCTCTCTTAGAGTCCCTGCCAAAGAAGACTGGTACTTTGATAGTGGATGTTCTAAACACATAACTGGAATCAAGAATATGTTAAGTGATATCAAACCTCACACTACTATGTGACTTTTGGAGATGGAGCAAGAGGTGAAATCAAAGGTGTTGGAAAACTTGACTGTCCTGGAGTTCCAAATCTGGATGGTGTGTTGCTGGTAAATGGATTAACTGCTAACCTCATCAGTATCAGCCAACTATGTGATCTAGGATTCAAAGTCAACTTCACAAAGTCTGAATGTCTTGTTACAAATGAAAAACAGGAAGTTGTAATGAGAGGAGTCAGATCAAAAGACAACTGTTACTTGTGGGAGTCCAAGAACACTAACTACTCTTTTGTGTGCTCTATAGCCAAAGAAGAAAAGGAAGTGAAATTGTGGCACCAAAAGTTTGGTCATTTACATCTTAGAGGGATGAAAAAGATCATATCCATGAAGGCTGTCAGAGGGATTCCAAAGCTTCAAATTGATGAAGAAAGAGTATGTGGTATTATCTTGAACAAATACCCTGATATTCTTGTTGAGAGGGACTCTGTATGCAAAAGAGCCTCTGCACTTGGATTTCATTATAAGTTGTTTCAGGGAACACATGTCCCTGATATTGTTATGACATCTGCTGAGACATCAGATGTCAAAACTTGCTTCCAAGAAAGCTGATGTTATTGCTGTGTTAAGAGAAACCTGCAGAGAGCTTGAGGCTAGAAAGAGGTCACTTGAAGAGTTGATCACTGCCCTTGAACAAGAGAAGGATGATATAGAGGTTGAGGATGAGAGGCTGGAAGAGGATACTGATAAAGAACAGCATGATGGCTGTGCAAGCAGTTCCACAGAAGAAGTTGCTGAAGACAGTGATTCCTCGGGAGATAATCCTGCCTGAAGTTTCTGGTTGCTGGTGTGTGTAGATTTTTGTAGATGCTCTCTGGTGATGATGTTCTTATACTGATGTTTCTGTTTGTTTCTTTTTGTTGATTTGGTTACTTGGAATTTTGTTTTTTTCTTCTGATGCTTGAATACTGGGATTTTGTAATGGCTCCTTTGGCCCCTTTTGTGGCTAAAAAGGGGGAGAACTAATTAGGATTGTTCTGGGTTTAGTTTGGTAGATTTATTCTGCTACTCTCTGATAGTGTAGTTGGTTTTAGCCAAAAAATTTGCCAAAGGGGGAGTTTGTAAGTGTTTTGTGTTGGCTGCAATTTTTGGTAAAACCAGATTGGTGTGTCAATGTCTTGACTGATGTCATGACATTCTGATATGAAGACAAATTCTGCAGAAGGAGTGTATTTACAGGTGCAGCTCAGAATCTTTGCATAACAGATGATTATGATATTCTCAGAAGAACAGGTTCTGCAAGAGAAGTGTGCAGGATGTATGATGTCATGACCAATGTTAAGACATCCTGTACTGAATAAGTCATTGTGCAGGTTTTTATTTCCTGAGAGTTTTCAGGATTCTGTTAGGCTGTTCTGAGTGTTTTTATGTTGGCTTTAATTTTTGGTAAAACCAGATTTTGTCAATGTCTTGACTGATGTCATGACATTCTGGGTAGAAGATAAATTATGCAGAAGAAGAATTATATAGGTATAACTCAAATTGGTTGTGAACTATTATGCTGGAAATCTGCAAGAAGAATGACTGATGTCATGACCAATGTTGTGACATTCTGTGCAACATTTACTGTTATGCAGATTTACTTTTCCTGAGAGTTTTCAGGGTTCTACTGAGTTGTTTTATTATGGATTAGTTTGTTGGATCACATGCTCACGTGGATTGATGGTTAACCTTGGTTTAACCCTAATTGTTATGTTGTAAAGACCAAGTCTTTAGGTTAACTTTGGTTAACCCTAGGTATAATTATGGAAGCCCAAGTTGAAGACTTTACTGCTTCTATAATATGAAATAAACCCTTATGTTACTGAAACGCCTTTTTTCGTGAACAAGAAGAAGCAGTCTGTAATTTGTGTTCTAGTTATTCTTGTGAGCCAAGAAATTATCTTGTGATAAGTGTCTTGGAGTAAGATTTGGTTGTAAGGGTAGTTTATCACTCAAAGCTTTGAAGCACGAGTGTTGTGTCTCTTGATTAAAGCTTTGAAGCACAATCAAGTATGTTTATTGAAGAATGTCTTCACAATTCTATTAATCAATAGGTTAGTATCACTGCTGTGATTGAGGGGGAGTGAGTAGGAACTCAGATCTAAGTAGGACTTAGATTGAAGTTGCATTGGGTAGGTCTTAAGTGAAGGAGATAAATTGGTTGGTTTATTCCTAAATTAATACTACTTATAGTGGATTTCCTCCCTGGCTTGGTAGCCCCCATATGTAGGTGTAGTTACACACTAAACTGGGTAAACAATTGATTGTGTTCTTTACTGCTATTTAAATTACTGTGTGAATTGTTAACTGTTTGTCAGATACGGTGTCATAACATTCTCTGTGACATTAAGTATCTGCTGCCAGAATTTTCACTTGGAGAAAAACCCTAGCTTTTTGGCTGTTGATTTTCGTCTTCTTGATGTCTGAAGTTGTTGTATATATATAGGGCATGAGAATTAGGTCAAGCATTAAGTGAAAATATATTGCCTTCAATGAGGAATATTTGATTGAAAGTTTTATCAAAATCTTCCAAAATTGGCTCAATCTTGCCTTAATGCTTCTTGTGTGTTTTTGACAGCTTATGATGAGTTATCTTGGACCTCAAGTCAGACAAATATCAAGCTTAATTCACCTTACCTCTTACCTTGGTATTTTATTTAATTAAAATTGAATTTTAGCCATTTAATTCAAAAATAAATTAAATAATTAAGGGCAGGGCGTGCAAGTGAGTGTAGAGGTCATGGATAATCTCAAGAACAAGTTTGGATCACAAAAACTTAAGCCCATTAGGAAAAAAATTGATTTTGTCAAGTATTTTCCTTCATGCACCTCTTTAAAAATGTCAAACTTGCACAACTTGTATCTTGCTCAATTTTCAACATTTTAAATTGTTCTTGGAATTTTTAGAAATCTCAAGATGTACTCTAAACACTCCTTTTTGTTTCATCTTCATTGAAGATTCCATTTTCATGTACACTTCTTTGCAAAAAATATGACTTTTTGTTGACTTTTAGAAGGACCTATAATGTCTTGATCCATAACTCTCAAATGAGGCATTTTTGGCCAGAGCTTGTGAGACATAAAGTTGTAAAGAATTGAGTTCTCTTTAGAATGAGCTTTGATGGAAAAATTTCTAATAAAGTATGTGAAAGTTATGCCTGGTCAAAGTTCTGTTGACTTTTTGTCCAAAAACCCTAATTTAGAAACCTTGACTTTTGACCAAATCTTGACTTTTCTTGATGAATCATGATCAACCCTTTATCAAATGATGAATGTGACTTCAAAATATTGATGTTGACCAAAAATGATGAAGTTTGACTTTATGTTGACCACAGTTGACTTTTTGTCCAATACAATTGATTGAGCAAACTTGAGTTGTGAGGTTTGAAACTTGACATGGTGATAACTTGAGACATATGAGGAGGTATGATGATCACTTGAGGCATTATAACTCATCTTTGACTTGAGATAACCAAAACTCTTGTTGTGGGTTGATTGCTTAAGAGAGGGTTCATCTGGTCAACCCTTGAGGAACTCTTGAGTATGGAGATGTGGATTGACTTGAAAAATAGGAGGGAAAATTTTGGGGTATAACACATGGGAGGAAACACATAAAGTTATACATCTCGGTTCCTTTATGAATAATCAAAGTGAGCTTTTATATGGTATTTTCTTCTAATCAAAGGAATCGGATATGTGGAAGTTTATTCATAACCATAGAACAGACATAGAGTTGAATATTTTGTCTCAACCACAGTGAAATATGGTCATGAATGTTGACTTCCCTAGTTAGTATCCAGAAAGTGTAGAGTCAAGAAGAATCAAGGAGGTCAGATTGCTATGAAGAATCTGAACTATTAAGTGTCAGGCTATAAGTTAGTCTGTTCCAGAAACCTAGATAAGAGAATCTCCTCTATCGGTACAGACTATGGCATCCATCATCTCAAAATCAGAATTGAGAGTCTGAAGAAAAACTTATTGAGATGTGGCATATAATATTCCTTGATGTGTCTGGATGCAAAGTTGCTTATCACTATGTCTCTTTTGTTCCACCCCAAGTATTATGAATAAGATGTTATGGATGTTAACCAAGAACCATAATGGATGATGTCTTATCAAATGTCAAAACATCATCTTATTGTCTTCAGTTATTGAAAGTTATTTATTGACAAGGATATGTAAGCGTGAAGAGGTAATCAGTCGGAATAATCTAGTGTGAGTAGTTAATTCTAACTGACCAATTGATAGGTATTTTGATGGGAGACTTAGTACCTATTAGATATGCATCCTAAATGCAAGATTCATATACTCTGTCGGGAGATGAGTATTTGTATTCATGGACTAGTGTGAACTGAGTCTTAAAGTTCACTATTATCTTCACAAGTTTAGGAAGTATGGCAATGTTATCTGGTGATTATTCAAAGAATTGATTTAACCAAGGAGAAGATTACAAATGTTGTTAAATATCTTGATGGAAGCTGGATATTTGCAAAAACTGTATGGAATTTTGAATCAAGAAGAGAAGAAGTAAGTGATGTACATAAGAGAATGATCTACATGAAGATGTAACATCACAACTATTGAAGACACCAGAGAGATAAGGTTCTAACTTATCTATTGAAGACAAATTTATGGTTATACACATAAGGTTTCTTCTATTACAAGTTACAGAGTGTGGCAATCTGAATCTTGTGTAGCAAGCAAACTAAGGATTCCAAATTTGGAAATTGTGGCAAATTCCAAATAAAGAATACTTCAAGGACAAACATCAAAGATGTCCTAAATTTGTATATCTCAGAGGGGGTAAAGAGTATGGAGATTAGCAAAGACAATGTAACTCTGCTTCTAATCAAATGTACAGTCTTTCAAAGACTAATCTTTTTCAAGCCAGAAGTACAATGTCAAACAAGAAGTCAGGATATAACTCAAGACATGTTTTATCCTTGAAAACCAGTAGGCATAAGTGTTAAACTATTTATCTAAAACATGTATTGATGGTGTGTATCACTTGTTCTAACTTAGTGCATGTCCCAATCTATGCATAAAATCACCTGAAGTAGTTCTTATTGAAATAACATCTCTTGATCAAGACAATTGTTAGAATCTAGGTATGTTATTTAAATTTCTCATGTTCTTAGAGTTTTTCTTTTGTTTTTGTTTTCTCTTAAGTCCTTGTTTGAGTCTCTCATATCTTTCATTCGGATATGAGTAAAATTAGAGTCTATAAGTTATGTTTGCCATCTTGTGACAAACATAAGGAAAAGGGTAGTGTTCAGACATTGTTAAGTCTGAGGTCTGTCTTTGCAGTTGTTTTTGCCAAGATATTGAATAGATTTCCTATTCTGAGTCAGTCTGTTGTCTTTATAGAGTATTGTCCTTGAGTCTTGAACATAAATAGTTTCTTGTGTTCTAAATTATCCAATATAGAGATCTGGTTCTCTATGTCTGTAAATGGATAATCCAAGTTTTTATTTTAGTGATCAAGTCTCCTCTTATGTCTAAAAGAGGAAGTTGTATTAGTTCGTGTCTTAGGTAGATCTCATGTTGAGGGGGAGTATGATTGCCCCATAAAATGTTGAAACATCAGTGTCATTGAGAATCTTAAGAGAATTAAAGATTACTTAGATTCTTCCCAGAAAGAAGTTATGACACTATATGGACAAAAATAAAGAGTGCCCCACAATAGAGAATCCATTGTTATGAAAAGTGAAGTAACTGGACAATGTCTAATTGAATGTCAGGACATTTCTCAGAACATGTGTATGCATGGATGAGTTAAATGATGTGATCTATTGATAAGTGCCAAAATTTAGTTATTTTGTATATATGTTTAGTGGCACTTATCGGTTCTTTTGTTGATATTCTTCGAATAAATCCCCCGCTTTTTGTATAAATGTGTACATAATAGAATAATTGAGTTTTTATGTAAATATTGTATCATTTGATAGTTTTTCATCTCTTTTATAGGTATTCATTCATAATTAGAGCATTGAGTAATAAAGTGTCGAAGACACGGCTTCAAACGTACGATTTGAGAAACTCATCAATGAATAAGGCTCGAAATCAAAGAATAAAAATCCTCAATTTGATTGATATTTTGTCATGGTTAGATAGGAAATTTAATAAGCTTTCCAACGCTTCAAACCGGGCGCAATTCTAAGTTACGGTTCTCAAGATATGGCAAAAACAAGTTGCTGATTTTTTTCAAGACAGTGCAGACCGCGCTTAGCGCGAAAATACCAGGCTTAGCGCGCCCTGCAATTTCATAATTCTTTAAAAGGGGCTAAAAACACATTTTTAGGTTATGGGTTGGGTATTTTTGAGTCCCAACACCATCAACATCATTTTTTTGATAGATTTGCTTAGATAACAACATTGGAGTTTGCATTTTGATGATCCAAAGTCGAATCCCTCGTCGATTGGTGTTGACAAACCAAGAAATGTTTGGTTCCTCTTCTTCTCTTCTCTTTGTAATCTCTTTTGTTGGATTTTTTATGTATATCTACTCTTACTCATGTATATTTGTCGCCCCTTGGCGTTGTATAAAGTTTGCTTTACGAATCTGTGTTGGTGATTGTCTTGGGTTTTTACTCTATGTTAGGGATTTGAGCTTTACTAGAGATAGATCGCTTAGATTCTTACCTAGGATGATTATCTGTTTGTTTCTGAATGCTAGAAAGGGGTTAAGAGCTGACATTCACTATAGAGTATCTAATCTTAATGCCTTTGCGTTGGTGAAGTAGGCTAGAGATGGGTATGAAGGTGACGCAGTTGACTTTTGTGTTGTCGAGGTAGGCCAGAAATGGATATCGAGGTGATTCGGGAGGATTCTCAATTTGGGTTAGAAATAGCTTAGGTTGTGAGAGATATGTGATGACATAGACTAGTATCATAGGTCCAGTATGACATGGGTTGTAGATTTAAGTCTATGACGAGTAGTTTACATTCGTTCCGGACAAGCTGTCTATCTTTTATACTTTTTGTTCATTTACATTTTGTCTTTTATTTTCATTTCTTTTAATTCCAAAATCATTAACGGTAGAATTGTCGAACGACGAATCAATAACCAATCTCTGTGGATACGATACGATATAACCTAACCGGTATATATCACCCGATAAAAATAATACCAACTCTTTGGTTGCCGCTATACCCGCAGCAACAAAATTATTGGGACTGTTTTATCTCGAAAGAAACAGTCAAAAGCTATTAAAAACATTCATGGGTAGACTGCATAGTGCCCAGCAAGTCAAGGGAAGATTGTTAGCCTGGAATAACGCACTTTGAACAACAAATTAATAAGCCGTTAATTCCTAAGAAATTGCCACCCTATTTATAAGAGATCTCAGCTACTCTCCATCCACAAGCAAATACTAAACCACACTTCATCATGCGCTTCATTATGGTATGCGCAAATTGTGCCTGGATTTGGTTTTGGGAAGGATTTCTTTGTCAAATTATAGCTAAAAAGGGAGAGAGATATAATGACACACAACAAAAGAAAGACAAGCAACAACAAACAAAAAGATGTCCAGATCATAGATCTAGTCGTAACAATTCTAAACATGTTGTGACTTGTGATCTGAGTTGTGAACATAATTGTGAATTATATTCTGAGTTTCCTGGGAGAATTAAAGATTATACCCTAACAGAAAGCCTATCTCCCATGGTCCTCTTCTTCCACCCTCAGTAGGAAGAATTGGTCCTTCATTAAGTGGGATTATAAGTTATCTTCTTCCTCATGTACACCAGGATTTTCCTCCCTTTTAGCTATTTGACAGACTTAATGGGAAAATTCTAAACATGAGGAGAAGTAAAAGTAGATGTTGAGACATTACCTTCAACAAGCAGGCCATCATCTCAAACTGGTAGACCACCTGATGAAGAAGTTACTCGTCTCTAAGATTAACCTGTGTAACAGGACTACAAGACATAAGGGGTCCTGAACTGAAAACTGCTGAAGATTCTTTAAATTGTTAATTGTTAATTGTTAATTGTTGCTATTGTTTATGTAAACTGCTTAAAATTGTACTTGTTTGTTTTAGCTAAAATTTACCAAAGGGGGAGTTTGTAAGTTCCAAAATATATGTACTGACTAAATTTTAATAAAACAAATAATAAGCAACAACAATGTGTTTGTACAGTAGGATTTCCATGTTATAATCCTATCTAGAATGCCTTAACATGATGTGTTGAAAAGTTTCAACATCTGGAACAACATGTCTTATGAGATATCGAGACATCAAACATTAGGACATCACGCTACTGAACTGTCAAAGTTTGTTACAATTCTGTTTTAATTAGTGCAGAATATTCTGGGAATATTATGCTTCTTAAGTGGCGTGATTCTGAAGGCATGTGTGGAGGTCCAAGAGCTAAGGAGAAAAGTCAGAGAGGAACTTGATTGTAGCATAAGTTATCTTCGATTTTGTTTTTGCAGAAGTTTGTTTCTACAGAAGTTTGTTACAGCTTATGCTGTTATTTTGAAGGCCCAAATCCAGTTGGGTAGTAGGTTATAAATAAGCAGTTGTAACCTAGTTTTAGTAAGCTATCCGATTTTAGAAAGATGTAGTCTTTAGGGTTATCCATGTAAGTGAACCACCCAGATTGTGGGATGGTCACTACGTTTACCTCGAAGCCTTTAGGCAAGAGGATTGTTTTTACTCACTCAGAAGATGTGAATCAATGAGTGTAGTTATGTTCTTGGAAGAAGCTGTGAAGCAATTCTAAGTTAGTTTATGTCACGTGTGTGACAAGTTTTTATTGTGTTTGAAGTGTGGTATCTTCAAACTTTTTTAGTTGTGATTTGGAGTGAGGTATCTCCAATCTGAGTTTAATAGGAGCCAAGTAGTCGATGCAGTTGCTGGTGTGATAGTAGCTGATAGATATCACTGAGGTGATTCGAAGTGAGCGGAGGATTCTCATATCTAAGTGTGGTATCTTAGGTAGAACGATCATTGGGTAGTTTGATTAAGTTAGGAGTGTAAACAGGGAGGTTTGCCTCTGAATTAATTAATACTGCTGATAGTGAACTTCATTTTTGGCTTGGTATGCCCCCAGATGTAGGTTCGTTAGAATCGAACTGGGTTAACAATTCCTTGTGTTTTTTATTTTTCTGCACTATTATGTTTATGCCTGCCTTGTCTGTTTTGTAATATCGGATCAGATGTCACGATATCCTGAGTCTGGCCATAACCAGAATTTTAGAACGCCTTTGGTTTTATTGTGAAAAACCAAGAAGGAAGGTTCTACAAGTTGAGAAAATTGTTATACAAATTGAAACAAGCTCCAATAGCTTGGAACAAAAGGATAGATAAATACAAATGAAGGAATGATCATTCTTTGTCTATACTTAGATGAATTTTTGATCACGAACAACAATGAGAAGAGTATTTCAAAGTTCAAGAGTGAGCTTATGAAAGAATTTGAGATGAACGGCCTTAGGATCATGACTTACTTCCTTGGCATAGAGTTCCACACGTCCAAAAAGGGACTACTTATGCATCAAAGGAGACATGCCCTTGAGATATCAAATAAATGTGAAATGGAGCATTACAATGCTGCCATTACACTAATTGAACCAATGCAGCAGTTTTTAAAGAATGAAGAGGAGCAGAACGTAAGTCCAACTTAATATAGAAGGTTGATTGGATCATTACGCTACTTGTGCAATACACTACTAGATTTGGCGTTTAGTGTCAGTGTTGCAAGTAGATTCATGGAGAGACTGAAGATGTCTCACTTGGAAGAAGTAAAAAAAAAACTAAGATACATCAAAGGATATATTGGCTGTAGAATCCTCTTTCCCGCAGCGGATACCCGGACAAAAAATATAACTTTTTTATTTTTATCAATTCCAATTTGTGAGGAGATAAAGATGGGAAAGCCTCCAGTTGGATACATCTTTATGTTCGGTGGAACACCAATCTCATGGTATTCGAAGAAGCAATAGGTAGTTGCAAGCTTGTCTTGTGAGGTCGAGTATATTGTCACTTCGTTATATGTATGTCAAGTCGTGTTGATAATGAATCTATTGAAAGAGTTAGGCGGTAATGAGGGTGAGACTATTACACTCTTGGTTGACAACGTTTCCGCTATTAATCTTGCTAAGAACCCAATTGCACATGGGAGGAGCAAGTATATAGATATGAGGTTTCACTACTTAAGGGAACTTGTTAGTGAAGAAAATCTAAGATTGGGATATTGTAGAAGTGAAGACCAAGTTGTTGATTTGCTGACTAAGGGAGTCATAAATGATGTGTTCAAAATGTTGAAGATGAGCATGGACATGGAATACTTGGAGCACTTGAAATAAGACGATGGTTAAGAGAATTTTAAGTATTTCAAGTGGTGTAACCGGTTAACACGGAGGTGTAATCGGTTACAGGAATCAAATAAGTCAAATAAGTTGCAGAATAAGTGATTTTGGAGTTGTTGTAACCGATTACACATCTGTGATAACCGATCATTCCTGCAAGTATTTTCCAGTTTTGTGTCATCTGCAACCGGTTATAGGTTTATGTTAATCAGTTACAGCCCTGAGTTTTTGATTTTTTGACTTTTGACTTGATGTTTTTGTATCTCAATTGTTGTGTATATACCATGATGGTATGTTTGCAATAAAGAATGAATAGAATCATTTCTTACCCTTTAAGTATCTTTCTATCTCTAACTCTATTATCTCTCACTATCTCTTTTTCCACATACTCAAACCGTCGAATAGTTATCAATTGTGTGAATGCATGTTTCTACATTGTATAATATATCACTCATTAATTTCTTTTTCTTTTTATAATGTTATGACATTTTTCCACTTTTTAATTTAATTCTTCAAGTTCTTCAAACTACCAAACAAATCTCAATTTTGTGTTAAACCTTTAAACTTTTAGTTTTAAATACAACTAAAGTTAATTTAGTGAATATACGTTCAAAATCAACTTTTGTTTAACTTTTAAAACACATAAAAAATTCATGCAAATCACTTTAAACTCCATGCATCAAAACATAAATCGATTTATTTTAAACTCACTTACTAAAATCAATTTTGGTTATCGCCAACTTTTACACTAAATGAACACAAATATGTAAGAGATAAAGTGCTAAAATAGAACTTGAAATGATGCAAAAGTGATTGATGTATCAAATCTTATATGAGCACGAGCTTTTCTCTTCCTACAACTTCTTCGCCTTCAAGCTTTTCACTAATCATTTGACGCCCACTTTCAAACCAATAAGGATCAGACTTCCAATTCATTGAGTCACCTTCTCTCCAGTATGGACTCAAAACTATTCGCTCGAGATTATGAGCATGTTTCATAACATTCATAGCAAACTCAATTTCATACCAATTGCCAACACAACCTCCCAGTACAATAACTTTGATCTCCTCATGAGAGAATGCTTCAACATCCCTAATATCTTTCTGATTTTCAGAGAACTCTGGAGCTGCAAACTGTACAAGAATGGAATTAAAAATTGGCAAACATGTACCAATGATGCAAATCAAAACATGTAATAAAATTATAATGAGAGTTACAATAATTATAAAGTAAAACACTTCAAAGGAAAAGTTGCAATGCAACTAGAAAATGAATCAACCAAAAGTTACATATGAAAAAGAAATGGCTGGCCAACTGTATGTAGTTTTAACAGCATGACACCTAGATCAAAATTGTAAATTCATTTATGACGCGATGGATAAAAATCAGAACTATAACCATAAAAAAAATGTATAACATGTGTGTTATGATCCATGTTCACTCACCATGACTGAAAGTTTCTGCAGGAGAGGACAAGCTTGAAGAATGCTTAAGATCCACAAAGGATCATGCTTCACATCATCTAAGATGTATGAGTCCACGAAAACGACAAGGTTCAAATGTTTAAGATGTTTGAACGGTTGAGTAATTTGTAGAGAGGTTGTGACCTGAACAAAACATGTAAGATTCAAAAGACAAAGAAATGTATAAAAAATAAAAACTCAGTCTTCAAATAATTAATGACTAACCATCGAAAACGTGGTCACATGCATAGTGTCAAGTTCAGGAAAAAGTGTTGCAGATAGAGCAATAAATGTATTAAGCTCTTGTTTCAATGAAATGAAGAATTCAATGTTCTTCAGGTGTATTAAAGTTCAAGGTATGCAAACCGTCCTCGGATGAAGTGAGTTCAAGACAATCTAACTTCAATGAAGTGAGTTGAAGACATTCCAGCAAAATCAAGTTTAATCCCCTCTTGTGGTTATGGTTGGATACGAAATAGCAGCCTCTGACCTTGAGATGACATAAGGATGAACTTATTATGGCCGGCATTGATGAATTGAACTCACAGATAAGTAAGCAAAGCTCTGCAAGCTGTGGACAATTACACAGTACACTTTTAATGAAAGATTCTTCCAGTTTTACTTCTTCGAGCAATAGCGATCTCAAGTTTTTTAATGGCATGAAGTCCCAATTGATGGGATGGAAAATAAGACAATTTTCAAGTACCATAAAATAAGGCAAAGTCAAATTTATAAGGGTTGCGTTGAGCAGTGAAACTGGGTGGTGCATAAGGCCTTCCTAAAAAAAGTAGATCAATTCTTTTAACTTTTCTTGCAATGGCAAAGCTTATCCATTGATCAATATTGGTGCTTTGTTCATCATCTAAACAGAAGTTCACTAGGATAGAATCGACAACCTTTCCCTGAAAATTCTTTACAAATTGATCAACTTGTTCAATAAACAAACCTCTACACGCATCCAAATTGATGTGTCTCTCCACCGGAGGAAGATCAAAGAACAGAAACCCGGGTTCTGTAATGGATTTACTAAGGACGTCAACGAGATACTGTTTCTGTAGTAGTTCCTTCTGGCTGCTTTCAAGCACATTGAAGATCTCTCCTTAGATTCCAAAACTTGAACCACGTTTTAGATAGTACTTTGGTTTTCAGAAAATCTTTGGTGGACAACCTTTTTAGAATATGAGACAAGATGCAGTCAGGTAATTGACTAATGCGATCATCCATTTTATCGTCCGAAAGAAAATAATCTCAATGCCCCTGAAATAAATGGATAAAGTTTGACAAATTTCAGAATTGCATTGAAATGATACAAACAACAATAACAAAGCCTTATCCTACTAAGTGGAGTCGGCTACATGGATCAACTTTCACCATAATGTTCTATCAAGGACCATGCTTCGATCCAAATCATTAATCACGAAATTTTTCTTCATAACTTGTCTTATATTGGTGATTTGGTTTTCAACAAATCAAATTATATAACGAATCATAACTGTAATCAATAAGATTTCATATTCATCATGATTCCACATTTCCTCTACAATTAGAGTTTTGATGTGATGGTATGGTCTAATCAAGTTGGTGTGAAATTTCACTTGAATAACATTCAAATTACTTTAACAGTTGGTTGAACACTGAAAATCACAACTCAATCTAAGTAACTGTATTCAATAAGAGTTCCCTCCCCTTTTCAACGTAACCTAATTTAGAGAAATTGAAGAATTGACAAAAATCACACCAAGAAAATGCGCAGCAGGAAAACAAACTCACCGATGAAGAATTGAACGGAGGGAGAGAGCGAAGAGTATCACTTTCTTGAAACGTATGGAACCGAAGAAGAGAAGAAGATGTGCGAAAACAAGAACAAGCTGTATATTTAACCAACTGGGATTTGAGAAGCCACTCACCGAATAAGAGCGCGGATTCTGATTTTAAACTAACATTTTTAAATTGTAGTAAAAAAAACTTTTTTTTTCCTAGATAAAAATCAAACGTTTATGTGAATGTGTCCAAAAATTGACTGTGAAGGATTCATTTTCCCAAAAAGTGTAACATGCTAGAAATTTTGTAGTTAACCCTTTTATTCTAATACTGTAAATTGAAATAATCACTCAAATATCAAGTAGAGTAACAATAAAAAAAACACAACAATAAATGAAATCATCTCAATTTGAAGAGGCTCTACCTCAATTTATCAAAGACACCCAAATAATTTTTAAGCCGTTGAAAAGAACTAGTAACAAACCCGTGTCTACGCACGGGTTCTGATCTGGTACGCGCATATTTTTACATAATATATTTATTTTAAATAAGAGGTTAAAAAAATTAGATTAATAATTAAAAAAATCGTATATAAAAATATTAAGATCTATAATAGATTTTATGCGTATATCATTTAAGGATGATAAATATTTAGATCATAAATACTATTTTTCGTATATAAAAATATTTAATCAATAACATATAAAAATATTATTTTTTTCCCGTAAAAAAATATTATTTTTGTTATATATCAATTATTAAATTCATTGAATAATCAATGTATTTGGTCAATTTATAGACTAGGTACATTGATTATTCAATGAATCTAAAAATTGAATTGTCTCTTATATATAGGAACGGAGGTAGTAATATTTAGATCTATAACAGATTTATTTCCAGCATATAATTTTTTCCAGATATAGTTTACAAAAATATCCGAATCAATAGTAAATTTTCGATATAAAAATATTTAGATCAATAATATAATTTTTCCCGCTTATTTTTTAAATAATACATTCTCCCGATACAAATGTTATGTTTGTTTTCGATCATTTACAAAAAATATTTGGATCAAAACTAAATTTTCATATATAAAATATTAAGATCAATAATAAATTTGTTTCAGATACAATTTTTTAATCAAAAGATTTTTGTAGTATAAATATCATTTTTAGTATATACAAATATTATTTCTCGTATATAAATAGAATTTTTCCTGTATACAAATATCATTTTTGTTTAGGTATCGCTTTAAAAATATCTAGATTAATAGTAAATTTTCGATATTAAAATATTTAGATCAATAATAGATGTTATCTCATATATCACTTTTAGATAAAAAAATTGAATCATAAATACTATTTTTCAGATATAAAATATTTGAATCAATAATAGACTTGTTCCCGTATTCAAATATTATTTTTGTTTAGGTATAGATTACAAATATATCTGAAAATTTACTTAAAAATACAATATGACATTTCTATAAATTCTATTAAGTTTCTCTCACCATTTTTATTTAAGAAAAAGGATAAATCTATAAAAAAAATATAGATCTATGAAACTTGTTTAAGAACAATAAAACTTAATCTTTAAAAAGAGTAGATATGAAGAAAAATTATTTTCAACTATTTTTATTTTTAAAAAAGTTATATTTATTATTTCTTATTCTATACTTGGAAGGATGAAATTGAAAACTATTTGAAACTCATATTTACCTTTTATCTTGAAAATGTATCAAATGTTAAATTAATATTATGAAATGTTGAAAGAAGAGATTTGAAGAAGAAATTTAAACAATGAGGAAGTTTCAACATTGTGAGATAATAAAAAATATATATAAATATGGTGAGAGGAAAGACATGATGAATGAGTAGGTGAGAAGAAATATATGGAGATATATGTGTTTGTTAAATAAAATGGGTTAAGAAATAAAAAAAGTATTGATTAGAGATATGATAAGATTGTCAAAGATAACATTGGGAATGAAAAAGAAAGATAAAAATATGAATATGATTTTTTGTTGCACATGAAATGATGAACAACCATGTGGGAATTGGTTGAAATCTATAATAAAAAGACAATATTTAACCTCAAATTAGTAATATGTTTGAAAAGTAACAAAGGATAAAATGGTGATTTCCAGAACATCAACTTTTTTTATATTATAGATTAGGAAGTAATATTAAAAATCCGAATAGAAATGACAAATAATCAAGACATCACGAATAAAAACTTTGAAACTTTCATCAAATATTTGGAAATGAAATTTGGTCAATTATCTCGATAAATGGAAGCACAAACTAATTCAGGTGGGGGGATTTGTAGGAAATTCAGTCGACAATTCAAAAATATGAAAGTTGCAAAAGCACTGAGTTAAGAAATAGAGTGGTACCTTCAAACCCAAAGGTTGGTGATGAGAGAAAAGAACAATGTGAGGCCAAAGAAAAGACCAAAAAAATAGGTTAAAAAAATTAGAGGGAGAAAAAAGTGAGGAAATAAGCGAAGACGGTGTTATGGGTAGGAGCTCACATTTGAAAAGGATTACGAATCAAATCCTGAATGAATCCAACCAGGAGCTACCAGACTACATCAAACCAAGTTTAGTCATTGCGGTGTGATTTTAGAAAGTCTTAGGTGTTTTTCTAAGACATGGGAAGGAAAAAACGAAGGTTATCATTAGGAAACTATTCTTGATCATTGTAAGTCTTTATATTTATTTTTCAGTTATAAAACCATGAATCCCATAAAGATGAATGACTAGTCCCCTTATATTAGTTTCTCTCTAGATGATTCAACCATAAATACATGATTCAATGTCATCTTATATTTTGAAATGATTTGTGATTAAAATTATATAGTTTTATTTAAGCTCACTTCTTTATCTCTTCCATGGAATTAAGAGAATATATATAGACAACAATGAGATACATTAATAATCTAAAGTGATCACAAAAAGTGTCTTGTTTGATGCATATTGAAATAAAAATTGACAAATAATTAAAACAAGACATGGGGTTTGTGATGACCTATCTAGATTCATCCAATGATTTTTTAAGTTTGATTACGAGAATAATTTTTAAGGATTTTTTATATAAAAGAAGAAAGTGTGTCACCCACTTTCGCATCGTGTGTAATCTAGACGTTGATCTTAGAACAACTAACATATTTTCAACATAAAGTGAGTCGCCTTGTCACGGTGGGCCCCTCAATACTCTATTGTTTAGTAATCGGTTTTCAAATGTTGAATCTTTATCTTTCGATTATGATCGATATCTATGTTGGCTTTACTTTCCCAATCGACATAGACATATGAATTGTGACTCAGATTCTAAAATAAAAATAAAATTCAAAGTTTGTTTTTGCAATACATGATGGATAAATTTCCAAGTTTGATTACAAGAATAATTTTTAAGGATTTTTTTTATATAAAAGTAGAAGAAAGTGTGTGTCACTCACTTTTGTGGCGTGTGCAATCTAGACATTGATCTTGGAACAGCTAACGACTTTCCCAATAGAAAGTGAGTCTCCTTGTCACGGTGGACGCCTCGATATTCTATTGTTTAGTAACCTGCTTTTGGATATCAAATCTTTATCTTTTGCTACATAATCGACATTTATGTTGAATTTGCTTTCACAACCGAGATAGATGTATGAATTATAACTCAGATTCTAAAATTGAAAGAACCTTCAAAATTTATTTTCGTAATACATAATAGATAAATTTATTGGGAATTGTCATGAAATATGCCATCATTAATTGATATTATTGCTGTTTTTTTTCTCATACTAATTAATATTTTTTATTTCAGTTATATTTTTTATAAAATGGTCACTAAAAGACCATTGAGTGCACAATACCTATATGAGACAATTTGTCATTAAATAATTAACTAAATTTAGTGCTTTAAAATATTTTCAACATAAATGTGATTATCATCGGTAAGGTCTAGATGAACTAAAAAATGTTGATATTGTTAGTTAGATATTTTGTCTTGAGTTTGATCTCAATCCTTATAATTGTATGTAAGTTTTTAGTTGCTATTATTATTTTGTCTATCGATTAAAAATAAAGATTGAAGACTAAAATTGTCAAAAAATAAAATTGGAAGATTGACTTCTTAAACCGATCAAATTAGAAATATTAAAACTATAATTTAGCTTATTTTTAATATTTAGTTATATATCATTAATATTTAGTTGTTTTTTTTATTTATAAATATCAATATAAAAATGAGAACGAATATATCACTAATTCTTTCCGAAAGAAGATCTACCATTAGGTAAATTAAAAGTAGGTACAAGGTACAACAAATAAACTCGTCTCCGTTGTGTCCTGTCCGTTCCCGCCCCAAAATTAACGGGGAAAACTCAGTTTAACTGGGGACGAATGTGAGGAAAATTCGTTTTTTATTTACAGGTGCGGGAGCAGGGAAAACTCGTCTCCGTTGTGCCCGCTTCGCACCCGCCAACTAAATTTAATTTATTTTTAATAGTTTTATTATTTATTTACACTTTTTAATATTATAATATCATGTTAATTGGAATTATTATTTTTTTAGAAAATAAAATTTAAATAAAAATATCAAACTTAAAAAATATTTTTAAAATAATTAATTATTTAGTTTAATTATTTTTTAACTTTATTGGAAAAAATAAAATTTTATTCGGGCGGGTGCGGGGAAACCCGTTTCTTGTTGGGGGAGGGGCGGGTGAACAAATTTTAGTCCCAGACGGGTTTAGGGGGCAGGTGTGGGTCAGGGGAACGGGTGTGAGTCTGAGTGTGCTTAAACCCGCTCCGACCCTCCCGTTGCCATCCCTAATTAAAAGGCTATTGAAATGTACAATTAATACATGGAATGAGTATTTTGTCACTAATGCTTTCCACTTTAGTATATATGGATTCCATATCAGAAACTAGCCTCATATAACCTAGACTCAACCGAATATAATGTGATAAAAAAATACCTAGACTCACCCAAAATAAATTAGATATGAATTCATTGAATGACGAAGATACAAGAATCCACCTGTTACTTTGAAATTTTTAAGGTGTTTAAGGGTATGTATCAAAGGCAAACGTCTTTATAAGTTAGGGGTCGATCCTTAACGAATACGGGTCCCTCAGAAGAATTTATGAAACAAAGTCAAGAATGTCAAAAAGAAATGTGTCGACCAAAGGAATAAACAAGGGAATTGGTCGATTCGACCAAAGTATCAAATAAACATGAAAAACGTCGAGATCTGAGGCCAAAAGGGAAAAGGGTCGAGACAGAGGTGTCGAAGATGAACTACATCGACCGGATGTATAAGGTAAAGAATGTTGGTCGATTCAACAAACTATGGACTAAGTGAAGGAATCAGTCGAAGTTCAGACATAGTCGGAGAGGGAGCCTATTGGACTTAGAGAAATTTCATTCTTTCTGAGATGCATCAAAGCTAGGAGCGGTTAACCTTTTGCAACAATAAAGCGGGGAAAATTCAAACTTTGAAAATCGTGGGCAGTTACTTCAAGAGATCGTGTATCTTAGGCGTCAAACGGATGGCAAAATCCTGTGAAGCAGTTACTTTGAGTTTCAATTTCATCTGTAGATTTTCTTAGGCGGTTATCTTGTAAAATTACTATAAGTAAGTCATTCTACTGTAGAATTTAGTGTGTTCACCTGTACGCTCAAATCGCTTGCCAACACTCTGCTCAATTCCGTGCGTAAGGAAGAAAGAGTTGTTAAGATTTTGATGTACGTGAATTACCACATTTATTTCAATGCAATCAATTTATCTTTTCATGTTATCTTTTGAATGTCTTTACTATTTTATATTCACCTTCGAGCAAAACCTTTACGTTTTCGTCTGCTTCGCGTGAACTTTTCAACACTGCTTGTCGGTCACGAGTCACCAACTAGTTAGTTTGTTGAATCTTATTTCGTCCAGAACCTACTATCGGTCACGAGTTACCAGTCAGTCGGTCGAATCTCTGTGTGAAAAGTTGTTGTACTTGTTCCCTTGGTCTTAGAAAACTGTTTCTTGACTGGGGTATAACCGGTACAATATCAAACATCTTAGCACGTGTCTTAAGATCAACTGGTCGATCTTGCGAGTAACCCTTAGCTTTAGGACATAGGGAGGACCAGCGGTTGTTTACCATTTTCCACAGTAAACAAATTGGCACACCTGTTGGGACCAAGTGCTAAGTTTTAGAGTTTGTTGTTAGATGTCATAGGTGCATGACACTTAGAAGTGGAAATTTAACCAATAACAAACCACCTACTAGAACGCGTATACCTAGGATGTCAAACACTACTTCTGCTTCGAACGTGGATGAAATTCCACTGTGAACTCTGGGTACGTCCGACCTAGTTGTCACGCAACTTACACCATTTCCCACATTAAACAACACAACTATATCAGGTTCAACTGCGTCAGTGTCAGTCCCTCTTCCCCAGACCACACCGGTGAGTCCAGGGCCTGTGGTGGCCACGAGCACCATTCCGAACACAGCGATACCTCGATTTGGTACTTCTACGAATCCCTCTTATGGAATGTCGTATTCCTTAACACCGAGATATGAGTAGACCTCAAGTACAACGATGGTGTCTGATAATGCACAAAACACGAATTCCCCTTTGCAAGGATCTGTAGTTGGGGGAAATAGGGCAATGCCTGCACAACAGTTAATGCCACACTTAAATAGTACATTTATGGCAGTGTTAAGGCAATAAATGGATGATAGTAACCATGAGTTGGTTAATATGTTAAATAATCAAATGGATAATGTGTTTAACCCTATAGTACAAGAATCAGTTGAGACTAATAGGCAGTCCGCTGAAACCAATCGACAAGTAATTGCATAGTTGGCACGTTTGTGTAACTTCTTGGGTGCTCCCTAAGTGCCTGGCCGACAGGGGCCGCCTGTTCGACAGGTCATTCCTTCTCAAGGAGATATAGGGGAAATAGAGGGGGAGACTGTGTATTAAGGTCAGGCTGCAACACCTCAAAGAAATGTTATTGTCGACCCACCTAGGGTATTAGTTCGTAGACAACAAGAGTCTGACCAGGTTCTTGATCAAATTCGACAAGAAGAATTAGCTGTCAAAAATAATTTAACCAATATTGTTGAGATGATTATGGCCAGAAATGGTATGAATACCACACTGCAAAGACCATCATACTCATCCCCTTTGTCTGAGTATACTCTGCAAACTGAAAACCCTAGAGGATGGAAGATTCCTAAGTATACTAAGTTTGGGGGAGAAACAGGGGAATCGACAGTTGAGCACATTGGTAGGTACTTGACTGAGTCGGGGATATGGCGAATAATGAAAGATTGAGAGTGAAACATTTCCCTTCATCCCTTATTAAGGCAGCCTTCACGTGGTTTACCACTTTGCCCCCTGATTTTATTGATTCATGGACAAAGTTAGAGAAACTTTTTCATGAACAATTTTATGAGGGACATTATAAGATTAGTTTGGTCGAGTTATCAAACATTAAGAGGAGAATTGCTGAAACAATAGATAATTACCTAAATAGGTTTAGATTATTAAAAGCAAGGTGTTTTACCCAAGTTCCTGAACATGAAGTTGTTCAGATGGTGGTTGGAGGTTTAGACTATTCCATTAGGAAGAAAATAGACCCAACTTTTGTCAAGAGTATGTCACAACTGGCTGATAGGGTTCGACACCTTGAGCGTCTTCGACTAGAAAAAGTTAGACAAACTAAGGCTAAGGCTAAGAAAGAGAAAGTAGCCTACGTTGATTATGATGACACATATATGAAGCCGACTATATCTCGCCGACTGAGGCAGATGTCGATGTGGCTGAATTGAAATCAGGGTCTGCATATGAATGCAAGTCATTGTTTCCTGCCAAAAGAAAAAATCCTATTGTCGAAACTATTTCAAAAATTCATGCAAAAACGTATACTTTCGATGTTAGTAAATGTGAGGAGATTTTTGATGGATTAGTAAAAGATGGTCAAATCCTAGTACCCCTAAATGCTAAATTAGCACCATTAGAACAAAGACAAAAAAGAGGTTTTTGCAAATATCCTAACTATCTTGGTCACACAACCTCTCAATGTTTTCTTTTCAGGGATCTGGTCCAAAAATCACTGCAGAAGGGTCGATTGAAGTTTGCTGCAAGAAAGCTGAAGATCGACACTGATCGTCTGAGACAAGAAGGGGCTTTGTTTGCTGAGCCTGCTGGTATCAATATGGTGGATCTCACTGAATTTCCTGATGACAACATGGTCGAGGAAAGTACTGGTGAAAGCCTAAATGTTAAGCTGGTTGATGTCTATCCAAAAGATGATGATGATTTGCTGGAGTTTCTTTATCGCTGCAAAAATAAGGGCGCTCAAGTCGGTTTGTGCTCCAGATGTAGTGCTTTAACTGATAGGGTTGCTGCTCCAGAAGTTACAGTCGGAGAAAGGGAGAGCCCAGTGGAACAAAAGGGACCATAGGAAGGCTTTTCAAGCCAAGCCAAAAAGTTTCATCCCGTCAGCTGCCGCGCCCAAGGGCACTTGGATTAAGCCCCAAATGGCTGTGGGAGCATCCAATATTATCGACGTTGTGAGAGATGTGAAAGGGAAAGCTCCAATGAGTTACCGACTCGAAGTTCGATCTGAGAAAAAAAGTCATGTATTTGAAAATTACATAGGAAAAAATATTTTGAGTCGACCCCAATGGAGGCGATTTCAAAGAAAGAATCAGGTTGAAAGAAGTGTCGTTTCTGCTGTTAGGCAAACTGCTATCAACAAGGATATAAATCAGAGGCAGTATAGGGTGAAGGTCGACCCTGCTATCAAGAAACATATTAAGGAAGTTGCCAACAATCCAGCCGCCAAAGATTTCGACGAGGCAACCGACGATTTTGCCTCTGACTCGGAGGAAAGTCTTGACATTTTGGTCCATGTTGTATCCATGCTCCTTGAGGAATACAACATCCTGACTGAAGTGGAGGACACTGATGATGTCGATACTGCAGAAATTGCTTTGCACAAGCCAACTTGTTATTTTGTTATGAACAATGGTTCTATTGAGAGCCAATATGCCTTTTTCGAAAGGACTGACATGGCTATGAGAAGCCATCTGAAGCCTCTGCTGATTAGGGCAAAGGTCGAAGGAACTTCCATTAATAAGGTGTTAGTGGATTGTGGCGCTATAGTTAATATAATGCCACATCACATACTGAAGAAAATTGGTAAATTCGACACCGATATCAGATCTCACAACGTGGTCCTGTCGGACTACGAAGGAAGAATAAAAACTACCATGGGAGTAATCCAGGTAGATATAACTGTCGGTTCAGTGACTAGGCCGACAATCTTTATGGTTATCCAAGGGAAACCAAGCTACAACTTTCTGGTAGGAAGAGAGTGGTTACATGGAATTGGAGATGTACCATCTTCCATGCATCAACGCTTGATAATATGGAGAGAAGACAGTATCATGGAGAACATTGAGGCCGACCAGGGTTATTTCATGGCAGGTGTTAACAATGTCGGCCATAACCAGTTCGACAGGAAGTTAGCCAACATTGCTCCATGTCAACCAGCTGAGGAAGTTTATGCTAATCTGAATGAGGCATTTGTTTTCCTAAAACTACACGAGACCCATGGTTTTGTGTGGGACGTGGAACCTTTAGAGGATCCATATGCAGAAGACCCTGTGCCGACAGACTGGGGAAACGACCATGATGGTGATGTCTGAGCTAGAGGCTCTAAAAAGGATTTTGGCATACATTGTCGAAAACAAAAGAAATCTGGCCCTAGAAGCTGAAGAGAATATGGCTGTCGAAGACGATAAACTTCAAATTTCAGAAAAGTTATGTTGGCGGTTGAGCTAAAACCACTAGATAAAAGTAAATTAGTCGGAGAAGACGTCGATAAGCGGCGTTTCGTCTGAATATACAACGATGAACCTTTGGATTTTGAAAAGGATCCATGGCGCCAGAGAAGATGCAGCCACAAGATCCCTTAGAAGAAATCGACCTTGGCGAAAATGGTGATAAGAGACCGACGTATATTAGCGCCAACATCGACCAAAAGCTCAAATATGAGGTAATATCTTTATTAGGAGAATTTAAAGATTGTTTTGCTTGGGACTATAATGAGATGTTAGGTTTAAGTAGGGAATTGGTCGAGCTAAGGTTACCAATAAAAGCTGGGAGGAAGCCAGTGAAATAAACACCTCGACGTTTTACTCCAGTAATTATGTCGAAGATCAAAGAGGAGATAGAAAGACTCCTCAAAAGCAAGTTCATCAAAACTGCAAGGTACGTCGAATGGTTGGCCAACATTGTGCTAGTCATTAAGAAAAATGGAAAACTTAGAGTGTGCATTAATTTTAGAGATTTAAATGCTGCCACTCCTAAGGATGAGTATGCTATGCTAGTGGCTGAAATGTTAGTTGATTCTGCTACTGGTTTTGAATATTTAAGTATGCTTGATGCTTATGCTGGTTATAACAAAATTTAAGTATGCTTGAATCAACTAAGATAAGTGATTAAAATTGGTAGAAGTTTATTAATGAAGTGACAATATGGTTGTATGGTGTTCTATTAAATTAAGTTGGTTTAGTTGTATTATGTAGATTATATGAATAACCGACAAGAACAAAATGGTTGAAGATAACAAACGGTGTTTTGGTTAGCCGAGGTATTGTAGTAGCGTTGAAATAGTAGAAGTCGGTTAGTTGTCGTATTGTGGACTAGTAGTATACTTAATGACTAGAATCAATATATTAATTCAATAGTGAATGAATAGTAGCAGGATGCTTGTTAATAGGAGTGTATAATCGAAATACTAGCAATCCTAACTGATGAGCAGTTGACTAAAAATTAGATGAAAACAATCCGAATGATTGTAAGTTGAATTATAGAGTAAGTTACTCAGAGATTAATGTAGTAACTAGTAGTGGATTATTGAGTGGATGAAAGTAGTATACCTTGATATTAAGTTGTAGGCTTTTTATCCAGTGATGAGTTTTTGTTAATTACGTTGATTACGTTGTAGGCTTTTAGCAGATGTAGAATTGTCGTTGATATGTTGATTACGTTGTAGGCCTAAGGCCAATGTTGAATTGGGATTACGTTGATGTGTTGAATAAGTTGTAGGCTTTGAGCCAGTGTTGATTTGTTACTGAGTTGTAGGCCTATGGCCAATGTTGAATTTTAGTTGACTAGTTGTTATGTTGTCGTTATCGTGTGTTGTTGTCGTTGCATTGTTCTGATTTTGTTGATTTGAGGTTGAAGTCGCATGGCATACATTGCATTATTATGTTGAAGGCTTATGCCTTAGCCTTGATGGCAAACACGTTGGCCGTTGGGGGCAAAATTGATTATGTTGAAGGCTTATGCCTTATGCCTCAGAATTATTAGAAAATGATTACGTTGGGAGTTTTACTCCAATTGTACCACATGCATGTGCATAGTTGAGTCGCATTCGAAATCGCATAATTATAGTTGTTATGTTGGTGTGTCAGTTGATTTAAGTGTGTTGTTGTTATTCACAAGTTGTGAAATAGTTGTTATGTTGTGTTGGAAATCATCTTTAATGGGGATTAGGCTAGGTTTTAGATATTCAAGTCTGGAAAGGTGGTCAGCTACAACATTTTCCGTGCCTTTCTTGTCTCGGATATCCAAGTCAAACTCTTGAAGTAGAAGGATCCATCTTAGTAATCTTGGCTTGGCGTCTTTCTTACTTAACAAATACTTGATAGCTGCGTGATCTGTGTATATAATAATTTTGGCCCCAACGAGATAAGATCGAAATTTGTCGATTGCAAAGACTACTGCTAACAATTCATTTTCGGTTGTTGCATAGTTAAGTTGGGTGACATCTAGGGCTCTACTAGCATAGTAAATGACATGAAGTTTCTTATTTTTTCTTTGCTCTAGAACTGCTCCAATAACATAGTCGCTTGTATCACACATAATTTCAAAATGTTGGGTCCAGTCAGGTGGTTGTATGATGGGTGCTGAAATCAAAGCTTGTTTTAGAAGGTTGAAGGCTTCAATACACTTTTCATCAAAAATGAACTCAACGTCTTTCATTAGAAGGCCTGTTAATGGTTTGGTTATCTTCGAGAAGTCTTTGATGAAACGTCGATAGAAACCGACATGTCCTAAAAAACTTCGAACTTACACCTATATGTTTTTAGTGTATATTTGATGCTTGAATTCCCTTGTAAGGAAAGAACTTCAATTTTATTAGCTATGGTGCTTATGTTTAAATTTATGTTTGTTTGTAATACATTTTAAGTTCTTTTATTGTATTCTTCATTCCTTTACCAAAGTAGCCTATGGTTAATGTTGATTTGCAACTTAGTGCCAGTCAGTTACTTAGAGTCAAACCTTTTTTTAGTGAAGAGACACCATATGAAGCAGTATGATGTTGATATAATAATTGGCTGCAAAGTTATAGAAACAAGTCTTTCATTGAAACTAGGTCTCTATTCTGGCAGCTGAAAAGGAGGCAGAGAGTAGAAATTCATAGAAAAGGAAGCGGTAAATTATGAAATCGTGTATAGAAAGTTTAAGAAGTTCTCCTAGATTATGAAACTGTGGATATAAAGATTAAGAAGTTTTTCTAGGCTTACAGTGAACTTGGATGTATTTTTTTCAAACCTTAAATAATGTTTCCCATTGTTTATTTCAAAACCTTAATATACTATATAGATAAAAGTATATTGGAGAACTTGGAGCTAGTGATTTTGTATCCAACTATGATATTGACTTAATTCACACACATATGGTTGTGACAAATGAGGAAAAGAGGATTTTGTATCTAATCTCAAGTCTTGGTTTTAACAAACGAGGTTGCGTATTTTCTAATTTGAGAAGTTAACACTTGTCAAAAAGGTTGTTATGTGCGCGGTTTGTGTGAAAGGTGATCTTCCTTCTTAACAGGGCACCTTCTTTAATTGTTTTGTTTTTGCTTGCTAATGAAATCATGCTACATTTTGGGTTCAAGCATGTGGTTTGTGACCTTGGTAGAGTGCATGTTATTAAGGTACACTTTTATAACATATCTTTGGTTTATATGTTTACTTTCAGTTTTTTGAAATTATTAGAAAATGGAAACACATGTGTTTAATTCATTACTATTATTCTTTTGTAAAATAGTAATTAGTAGTTGCAATTATCAGAAGATGGAGACATTTGTGTTTAGCTGTTAATCTTATTTTTCAATTATTAGATGGAAACACAGCATGTTTAGTAGTTAATCTTGTAAAATACTTCTTTCTTTTCAAAATCACCGTCATTTTTATAAATAAAATTTGTTTCAAACTAATTGTTATTTTCACTTTTCAATGTGATAATGATTACAATTTTTTCAATTGTACTATCATTTACTCTGCACACTACTTTCAATAAATTACTAAAGTTAGTTTTATACAAGTCTAATGTCTTGTAACAAGATTATTACATTTCTATTTACACATTCATCTTTGCAAAATATAATTTCAGGATGAAAAGAACGTGTTCACAGCATTAAGCACTTTTCACCATTATATCCAAAATAGGTTGTAATAGAATAAGATTTTTTCATTCAACAATATATATTTTGCAAACATACATAGGTAAAGACATTAGCTCAAAAGTATTAGAGATTGGAAAATTGCATTAAAATGTTTATTTAATGTTCAATGCTATGAATTTGTTTAATGCTATATTTTGCAATTTTCTTTATGGCTTAGAAGTTTTATAATTATCCTATCCACGTTAACATTAAGAAATTGCACCGAGGAAAATTACACTTTTAAAAAATGTGTTCTATTATAACGGTTGCGATATTATTTTATTATTATTTAGTATCCATTGTTTTTATTCATAATATCAATTAAGATATTATTGTATTAAATTTTTTCATATTCCGTAGGGACGGTTAGAGGTAACTTTCATTGCACAAGCGCAATTACCATTCGAATCGTATTCCGCTTAGCCACAAGCGCAAACATCTTAGTGTAATTTATGCTAATCGTATACCGCTTACCCACAAGCGCAAACATCTCAGTGTAATTTATGCTATGCTGCTATGCATACCCTTTCGCCACCAACTGAGCCTTGCACTTGTCAAACTCACCATTTTCGTTGAGTTTAGCTTTGAAAATTTATTTTGCTCCAATCTTATTCATCCCTTTTAAGAAAATTTGTTATCTCCCATGTCCTATTTCTTTCAATTGCCTCTATTAAGTCAATGGCAACTCTCCACTTGGAACTCTGAACAACTTTAAAGGTATTCGGATTTGCAGTTGATGTAAATAATACCAAATTGTTATGCTCAGTTTCTTCTTTTGAAAATTCTCTCCCACTCCTAATCTTTCATCCAGAATGGCACTCTTCTATTCCTCCCTTCTAGTGAACTTTCTTCAGATGTTGGAGAATTCTCTCTAGTCAACTCACTTAAAGATAAGCTAACCTCTTCTCATTCATCTTTTGCTTCCACCTCCTATTTAGATTCTTCTTCACTTTAATCATCTTCACTTCCTTCTTGATTACTATCTCCCACTCGACGATATCAAGTCTTGCTTCTTTAGTACTTCTCCCTCGATACCAGCACTCGTTTCCTTCAAAAAAAACCACATTTTTGTTTACAACTATCTTCTTGGACGCTGAATTATAAAGTCTATAAGCTTTAGATTCTGCACTCATCCCTAGCAACACACACTGAAACATGGCCAATGCATTAGAAAACCTGAAAAATAATTAACATTAGATTTGACACCACTCCAAGCCTCTTCATGAGTTATACCTTTTGTCATACCCTAATTTTTCTCCAGGGTCATTTATTCACCGCATTTTCATTATTAGACGGTCATTTATGCATTTGGTTGACCAAAAGTCAATTGTTTGCATTATTTTAAAGCCAAAAATAACCTATATCGCACTTCATAATAACATCATTTTATTCATTTATATTGCTTCACTCATTGCGTGAAATTGATCAAAATTCAATCAAAATAAAATTTCAATTCTACATACAGATCGATAAAAGCGATTTGATATTGTGCATAAAATTAGTAGGTAAAATATTTTGAATTTTGATCTTTACCAACATTTTTATGAAACTCCGTTGCACAAAGATCATGTTGGTATGCTGTTTTATTTTTTCGACGCTATTTACAGTCACATTTTTTTCAATCGGAACTTATTTGTTCGGATATTCTTAATTTCATTTTTTAATATTTTTGAATATTTTTAATTTTTATTAAACTTTTTCGTCCGTAGATCACATTGATATATTCTTTTTATTTTTTTAAGTACACGATTTTTGTTTATAAGTTTAACATTAAAAAAATATTATAAAAAATACATAAAAATAAATAAATTTATTTGACATATACATTATTTAAAAGACGTAAAAAAGCAATTAAACATTCAAATGTAATGAATAAGCACATATACTATATTAGAATTCGAGCTTATGATAGTCTTTCAATTTTTTTAGTAAAGTAACATTCATATCATTTAGGCATAGGTTGTACACAGGTTAATTGAGTGTTTGGATGTGCGGCACGAAATAAAATTAAAATATCACATCCCAATATTTTTTTTTATTTTCATATCAAACGTGTTTTTTTCCTACTCCATCATAACATGTTTTTTTGTGTGTTTTTTTCCTACTCCATCATAGCATGTTTTTTTTGTCTGTTTTTTTCCTACTCCACCGTCTGTTTTTTTCCTACTCCACCGTAACATGTTTTTTTTTGTGTTTTTTTCCTACTCCACCGTAACATGTTTTTTTTCTACTCCACCATAGAAACAAATCATTTTAAAAAAATTAGTCGCTATCATTTTTATAGATTCAAAATTTTTTTTATCTACATTTAAAATGAAATAAAAAAATTAGTATTCATTTTAAATGTAAGATTCAAAGACAATTCATAAAATTATAGAATTATGAAAAAAATAAAAATAAATTAACTTTAATCAAAATTCTTATAAAATCAATAATTCTCTTAATGACTTACACCGTTATGATGAATCCTAAAGGGAGAATATCCTAAATATATTATATATGTATTTGAATTTCTATTTTTGTAATCTTTTTTATAATTCCCTATATGAATTGTTATTAAATAAATACATACAACTTTATACTTTAGACCAGGATGAGTTAATTTAATCTTCAAATCTTTTATCTCTCAATTCAACATGTTCACGCATTGTGAAAATATATGATCACACCATAATGTTTATATATAATCAAATAAATATGAAAATCATCACTAATCAACTTTTATTTTTTAATAACTATTTTAAAATCTAAATTTTCATTGTAAATTTTTTTTAAAAATGAAATAATATTTTAATAGCAATATTAGTCCTTTCTTAATTTTTTAAAAATATTTTATTCATTTTTTTTTAGAATATCTTATTGTTGTTATTTCCTTTATCACACAAAATCTTACAAACACTAGAACTTTATACAAATATTCATTAACAAAATATAACTTAAAATAACTAAAAACTTCAATAAAATATATTTTTTAAATATAATTAAATATATATTAGCCTTTAAAGATATGGATATGTAAATTATTACTATATTATGTTTTAAAAGATTAATATTTATACATTAAAAATATAAATTTTTGACATATACATTCAATTAAATTAAACCAAATAGATATTTACTGAATTATTTTTAGAACTAATTTAAAAAATGGAATCATAAAGTAATTTGATTGAAAATGTGTGGGAAACAACCTCACATACCTTATCTCCTTAGGTTTAGCAACAAGACAAATAAACCCTTAGATATTTTGTAAAATATCTACAAACTATTCTAAATTAAAACTAAACTAAATATTAAAACTTAAATTCTAAGTTAATTAAAAAGAAAATATATATTTTGTTTTTTTTAATAAAATAATAAATGAAACATCAAATATATATTTTTGTATTTTTTTAAATAATAAATAAAATGAACAACCAAAATTTAATTTTAAAATAAATTCTTAAAACAAAAGAAATTACAAATGGATAAGAAAATTGGGTCAACATACGAAATACGCAATAAAAATGCAAAGACGTGAATAAAAATCAAATATGATATAAATAAGACAAATGCGAAACTTCAGGGTAAAATTTGGGGTGCAACAATAGCCCTTGATTGTTTTTTTTGAGATAAAAACAGTCCCAATGCATGCATCAATCACATCATTTAACTCGTCCATGCATAAACATGTTCTAAGAAATGTCCTGACACTCAATTAGACATTGTCCACTTACTTCACTTTTTCAGAACAGTGAATTCTCTATTGTGGGACACTCTTCACTTTTGACCATATAGTGCCATAACTTCTTTCTTGGTGGCTATGAAAAGGAATCTGATTTCATGAACCATCTTTCAAGAATACTTCATATTCTTCATGACATTGATGTTTCAACATTTTATGCCACATTTACTCAGTATGAGGAAGGAAGTGTGAAATACTCCCCCTCAACATTAGAACCACCTATGATACAGACTTATACAACTTCCTCTTTTATACCATAAGAGGAGACTCAATTTATTTAAACAAATACTTGGACTATCCATTTACAGACATAGAGAACAAGATCTCTATATTGGATCATTCATAACACAAGAAACTATTTGTGTTCAAGACTCAAAGAGAAGACTCTATACAAAAAACAGACTGACTCAGAATAAGAACCTATTCAATATCTTAGAAAAACAACTGCAAAGAAGGACCTCAGACTTAACAATGTCTGAACACTACTATTTATCCCTATGTTTGTCACAAGTTGACAAACATAACCTACACAGACTAAATTTACCCATATCCGAACGAAAGATATGAGAGATACAAACAATAACTTAAATGAAAATAAAAGGACTCTAAGTACCTGAGCAATTTAAAATAACATACCTAGATTGTAACAACTGTCTTGATCAAGAGATGTTATTTCAATAAGAACTACTTCAGGTGGTTTTGTGCATAAGTTGGGACATGCACTATGTAACGCCCTGTTTTAATTAATATTATATTATATTAATATTTTCGAATCACCGATCGATATTTATTTTGCGACGAGAATATTTGTGTTAACTAATATATCTATTAATTTATCTGGCGACGTTTTGTTCGGTCTGGGTTTTATTCCGTTCGGTTCGGTAAAACATTATTCGGATCTGATATTTAATTCCCCGGAATTATTTTAATTGATTGAATTAATTATATTAATAAATTAGGAGTGTGGGGATTAATTGGGAAGGATTGGGTTTACACCTTAGTTTACTAGTAAGGTTATCATAAAACCACTTTCCTCATTTTCTTTCCGTCCATAAAAACACTTTTCTTGTTTTTCTTCCAACATAACACACCAAAGTCAAACAAGAGCAAGAGAGGAAGATAGTAGAAACAACCTTATAAAACCCTTTCCTTTGTTTTTTCTTTCCATTTTTCCAAACACAAGCAAAATAGAAACTTGGAAGCTTGAGAGAAAGAGTGGGTTTTGGGGAAGAAGAAGAAGAGGAGCAAGATCAAGCATGAAGTTGGGATGTTGTTGAAGCATCTTGCAATCAACCAAGCTAGAGGTAAGGGGTTTGATTTTCCTTTCCATATAGTTAGGGTTTGATAGGTATATGGTGAATTTGGGATAGAAATTGATGTGGTGATTTATGAGTTGTATGTATGATTGTTGAATAACTTAGCAAGGTTGAGTTAGGAGTATAGATTGTGGGTTATTAGGGGTTAACTTGTAGAAGCTAGGAGTATTGAAGATGATTAGAATTAATGGGAATGGTAAAAAATGGAGTTTTCACGCAGGTCAATCAACACGGGCTGTGTTGATTAACACGGGTTCCCGTGTTGACCTCTTGTATAGGGAAGATTGGCTGCCAGGTCCATCAACACGGGCCGTGTTGATTCACTGAGTTTGGTTTTTTTTACGTTTCTAGTGGATTTTCAACACGGGCCGTGTTGATTAACACGGGGTCCGTGTTGATGTATCTGTAGCCTCCCATATTCTGATTTTTTTACTTCTTTTGCCCGATTATGTCCCGATTTTCTGATTTCGATAAATTCGACGACGGAGCAAGTTTCTCTGAATTCAACGAAAATTGACGTGCTAGCTAAGTTCGACGTGTAGAACGTAGTGGTGAGGTTAGTTTTTAGAAATTGCGAGTTTTTAAGAGATGACCCGAAATAGGCCAAAATACGGTTAAGTTGAACCGGATTACGTTTTAGTAGATTTAAGGCACGTATAGACAATCCGATTTCAATGTTGACGATTATGATTAGTGTCGGTTATTAGAAATGGCTTTCGCGACGATTATAGGTGTTTGACTAATTTTCTGTTTTTTGGGATTTGGTGAATTAATTGATAATGATGCGGTGTGAATAAACATAATGTTTGCGACAGTGTATTTACTAAGGAATACTTGTTGATTATGCGATGCAATGTTATATGTCTTTGTACATGATGATGTGATGATTATATTGATGTTGTTAATAAATGCTTCCGATTTGTGAATGCATGATTTTTGATGATAATGAATTAGTGGTAATGTTTTGCATAATGCAAATATGAGGCGATGATATATTTATCTTGTTTTGGATAAATTATGGCGATGTGGGCTTTATGCCAATTTTGATGAGCAACGATGATGTTTTTTGTGTTGTGTTGTTTTATTGTCGAGTCACATACATTGCATTGGCGACGATGGGCTTTTATGCCAAGCGACGAGGCTTTTATGCCAAGCGACGAGGCTTTTATGCCAAGTGTTCCTGATTATGGACAAAGCGACGGGTACCACATGCATAACATAGTCGTGTCTCATGGAGTCGGTTATGTTTATGTTTGAGTTGTTTGGCGTTGGGTTTTAATTGATGAATGATGTTGAATTGCGATGATATATGATGCTTTGTTTGGTAATGATCTTTATGATGAACATGAAATGAATATGAATTGATAATTTCATGATAACTATGCGATGAATATAAATGATGAGTTTTGCGATGATTTAACTTGATGAAATGCTTAATGCAAATGTGATGTGATGATGTTTGTGACGATGGACTTTTATGCCAAAAGCGATGATGGGCTTTATGCCAAAAGCGACGATGGGCTGCAGCCAATTTGTGATGATTTGTCTATGTTGCTCATGTCGTTAGCATTGTTTAATGTTGTTGGTTGATGTTGTTGTTTAAGATTTCCGTGTTAATTAGTGATGTATTAGCTTGTGACGATTTCGTGGTGACGGAGGTTTACGTGTTGTTGTGATGATTTGTACCGATGAGGCTAAGGCGATTAAGTGTAGATTATACACTTTAGAATGATGATTAGAGTAAGTGAGCTTTGGATATGTGTTGGAATGCACTTATCAATCTATTCCCTTTATAATTCTGAAACTATACATATATATATATATATTATCATGCCTTTAATTATATGTTTTGGATTATCTCACCCTTTACTTGTTTCGTCGTTACCTTTATATTGGTAACGTGCAGGTTATGAAGATAGAGTTTATAGCTGCTATTAGTCGAGTCGGTGTCGCTCTGATACGTAGCACTCGGGGGGAATTATTATGTCGTCTTGTTGTTGTTGTTTTGTTGTTTTCCTTTGTAAATAAGAATCATACTTTATGAAAATATGATTTATTAAGGAAGTTTATTAAAGAAGATGTTTTGATGTTTTTGAATCAATTTATGTTTTCCGGCGATGCTATGTATCCGAGATTTATACTTTAAAGCAAACTGTTTAAAGTGAGCTGTTTTTGAAGGTGTGATGCCTCAGTATTTAATTTATGAAATTTTAAATTACTCTGATTTTGCATATTAAACTTTGGGTAATATTGGAGTGTTACACACTAAGTCAGAACAAGTGATACACACCATAATACATGTTGTGAATGAGAATTTTAAGAACTATCCCTGCTGGTTTTCAAGGATAAAACATGTCTTGAGTTATGTCCTGACTTCTTGTTTGACATTGTTCTTCTGGATTGAAAAGATTAGTCTTTGGAAGATTGTCTATATGATTAGAAGCAGAATTACATTGTCTTTACTGATCTCCATACTCTTTACTCCCTCTGAGATATACAAATTTAGGACATCTTTGATGTTTGTCCTTAAAGTATTCTTTATTTGGAATTTGCCATAGTTTACAAACTAGGAACCCTTAGTTTGCTTGCTACACAAGATTCAGATTGTCACACTCTGTAACTTGTAATAGAAGAAACCTTATGTGTATAGCCATAAATTTTTCTTCAATAGATAAGTCAGAACCTTATCTCTCTGGTGTCTTCAATAGTTGTGATGTTATATCACATACTTTTTCTCTTCTTGATTCAGATTTCCACACAGTTATTGTTAGTATCCATCTCCCATCAAGATATTTAACAACATTTGTATGCCCTTCCTTAGATGAATCAACTCTTCAAATAATCACCAGATAACATTGCCACACATCCTTAACTTGTGAAGATAACAGTGAACTTTAATAGTTAGTTCACACTAGACCATGAATTCCTCAAACAGATACTCAGCTCCCGACATAGTATATGAGTTTTGTATTCAGGTTGCACATCTAATAAGTACTTAGTCTCCCATCAAAGTACCTACCAGTTAGCCAGTTAGAATTAACTACTCACACTAGATTATTCTGACTGATTACATCACACACACACACATCTATTTTCAGGCAATAACATACATATTTAAAACAGAAGACATTTAGATGATGTTCTGACATCTGATATGACATCATTCATTATGGTTCTTGGTTAACATCCATAATATCTTATTCATAACACTTGGGTGGAACTAAAGAGATATAGTGATAAGCAACTTTGTATCCAGACATATCAAGGAATAGTATAAGCCTCATCTCAATAAACTTTTCTTCAGACTTTCATTCTGATTTTGAGATGACGGATGCCACAGTTGTATAGGGAGATTATTTAGGTTTATGACTCAATTATGGCATGACACTTAAATAGTCAGATTCTTCATAGCAATCTGGCTTCCTTGATTCTTATTGACACTACTCTTTCTGGATATTAACTAGGGCAGTCAACATTCATGACCATATTTCACTGTGGTTGAGACAAGGTATTTAGCTCCAAGTTTGTTCTATGGTTATGAATAAAATTCCACATATCTAGATTCTTTGATCATAAGAAAATACCAGATATAAGTTCACTTTGATTATGCATAAAAGAACTGAGGTGTATACCTTTATGAGTCTTCTTCCATGCATTGAGCTTTACTTTAATACTCCCATAAGCTTAGGTCAGAAATAAACTGATTTATGGAGTATAAAATAACTTGTTGATCGTGTCCTAATCAACTGATAAGTAGATGTCTCCTCTTCCAGATCAGGATTAGGTTCCAAACATATGTACTCACACTACATTAGTTTAGCACCGAACATGTTCTTTTCGTAGTGCACACCACTAATGTTCTAACATCTAGTAGAACATATGTTCCATCTTCTGGGAACACATCATCCTTGAAGGTCTTCAAGGTAAACCCTTTGCAGATGAATATGAATATCATTGATCAATTGATTCCCATCAACTCTAATAATTCATGCCTTTATGAGTGGACTTGAGAAAGGTCTCAAGTATCTTTGACACTTTTTACTATAGTTGTAATAGTCTGCCATATATTCTATTGAATGAGAATAACCCTATAATTCTTCCTTCACTATAGGGGTTGTATCAGAAGCTATGCAGCGGAAAATAGTTATACTTCAACAAAACTTACACAATGCTTACTTCACAATTTTATGGTAAGCATGACACATAAGGATTGAAAATAAATCAACCTTACAATCTACTTGCTTCTTTATCAAGCAACACCCTAGACCCAACCAGAATCCTAACCATGTGGTAATACATAAGCACAAGAATTACCTTATCAATGTCTTCACTCCCGCATGAAGGTTTTGATAACTTTTCTCTCTGTGCTGAGGCTAAAACAATACAATTCAAACTCTTCACTCCTGTATGAAGTCTTGAATTTAACTTTCTTATTCCAGCATCTTCATCTTCTTTGGTCAGGTTGGTCTAGTTTTCCACAATTAGGTTCACCCTCCACTTCTAGGGACCATACAATCTAAACATTCCTTGTTCAAACATTCTTCTACCTTGTATACAACCAGAAAATATCCCATATGGATCTCATCCCGAGACAGACAGGATGCCAGCTCTGATGCCAATTGAAAATTCTGGTTAGGGTCAGACTCAGGATGTCGTGACATCTGATCCGACATTACAAAACAGACAAGGTAGGCATAAGCATAACAATGCAAAAAATAAAGAACACAAAGAATTGTTAACCCGGTTCGGTTCTAACCAACCTACATCTAGGGGCATACCAAGCCAGGAATGAAGTTCACTATCATCAATATTAATTTGAAGGGAAACAACCATGTTTACACTCTTCACTTAATCAGACTACCCAATGACCCTTCTACCTAAGATACCACACTTAAATATGAGAACTTCCGCTCACTTCCAATCACCTCAGTGATGTCTATCATCTACTATCACACCAGCAATTGCATCGACTGCTTGGCTCCTATTAAAATCAGCTTGGAGATACCTCATTCCAAACACAACTAAAACAGTTTGAAGATACCACACTTCAAACACAATCAAAACCTGTCACTTAAGTGACACAAACTAAACTTTGAATTACTTCACAGCTTCTTCCAAGGACATAACTACACTCATTGCTTCACAGCTTCTAAGTGAGTGAAAACAATCCTCTTACCTATAGGCTTCGAGGTAAAATCAGTGATCATCCCACAATCCAAGTGGTTCACTTACATGACTAACCCTAAAGACTACATCTTTCTAAAACCGACTAGCTTCCTAAAACTAGGTTACAACTTCTTATTTATAACCTATCACCCAACTGGATTTGGACCTTCAAAATAACAGCATAAGTTGTAACAAACTTCTACAAAAACAAACTTCTGCAAAAACAAATTGCAGATAACTTCTGCTACAATCAAGGTCGCCTCTGATTTTTCTCCTTAGCACTTGGACTTCCACATATGCCTTCAAAGTCACGCCACATAATATGCATAATATTCCTAGAATATTCTGCATTAATTAAAATAGAATTGTAACAAACTTTGACAGTTCAGTAATGTGATGTCCTGATGTCTAATGTCTCGACATCTCATATGACATGTTGTTCCAGATGTTAAAGCTTTTCAACACAGCATGTTCAGGCATTTTAGATAGGATTACAACTTAGAAATCCTACTGTACAAATACATTGTTGTTGGTTATTATTTGTTTTATTAAAATTTAGCCAATACATATATTTTGGAACTTACATGTTGGATGCCAAAACAACAAAAGATCTAGATCTAATTCAGGCTATATATACATGTTGGCTGGTGGTGCAGCTTCTTAGCGCAGTGCCAAGAAAACTCTTACGGCTTCATCCACCATGGCATCATAGTTTATAGCATGTTATGAGGCATCCAACCATGGGATTCAAATGAGGAATATTATCACTGGCTGCAAATTACGGAAAGAATTGAAAGACCACTTAAGTTATATTGTGACAATAAATCAGGCGTCCTGTAACAATAATAGGAGCTCGACAAGGTCAAAACATTTTGACATGAAGTTCCTAGTTGTTAAATAAAGGGTACAAAATGGAAAGATTTATATAAAACACTTATGGACAAACTCCATGATAGCATACCCTCTTACAAAAGGTCTTTCACCCAAGGTCTTTCAGAGCACACTGCTCGCATGGGTGTTATACCTTTATAGGAGTCTTTGGTTTAGTTGGAGTTAGTCAATTATGAATTTTATGTTCAATATTTTTGTATTATGTATGCATACTATGGTTTTGGATATTTTCCAAAATAATAAGGTTTGATATTCAGCAGTTTACATTTTGTACAATAAAGTTGTTGAATGGTCTCACTAAAGTAAAGTAGGACTAATTGAAAATCGACATATATAGACCAACTTCATGTGATTTTCATACTATATATTTCATGATGGATCTATGTCATTTAGTTGTGTTACTATTGGTGATCACTGATGGATTTAGTTATGATTGCTATAACGAAAATCACTTTGTTTCTGAATAATGACACGATTAATAGACGAGATAATTTGGATATGCTTAAGGAATATAATGGTGAATTTTGAGCTCATAAAGTTTAACACGTGTATATGATTACATATGTGACCAGTGGGAGATTGTTAAAATTTTGGGTCACGGATGTAATATTTAAGGTGTTAGGTCATTATTTTAATTAGTCAAGACTTAAAGGGGTCTAATTAATATAATATTAAGTTTGTGGCTAAAAACATAAATGTCATGAAAGGTATGGTTATTGTGTAGATACCATAAGTCAATATTTAATTCGATGAGGGGCCGAATTTGAATATTGAATACTAAGAAATAACTTTAAGGTAATATATAGGGGTTATGGTCCCCATTTGTAGACAACGAGAAAATGGCCTATTAGAAATTCTCTCTTCATCCCCCCATCAGAGGAGAATCAAGGAGCCATAAGAAACTCTACAAATTGGAAGATCACATAGCCGCAAACCTTCGGTGATTCTTAATGACAAATTCAGGTACGCTTCCGCTTTCATTCTCATAATTGTATTCGGATATGGGTTTAAGAGTTTTATTTAGAGGTCTGTTCTTGAATTCTATATTGATAGAATTTATAAGGTTTATGAATAAAACCTATCAAATGGTATCAAAAGTATCCTTATCTGATTCAATTTGATTTTAAGGTTATCTTTCAATTATATAAATCAATGTTTTTCTATCAATATTTTTCATTGTGATTTTAAAAATTTTGATATAAGGATTCTAAAAATTAAGTTTTTTTTCTTTCAATTCTTATAAGGTTTATATTTTTTTTATACCGGTAACTATCATTGGGTTTCGGTTGAAATGATGATAGTTAGAAAGTCTATGTTTTGATAATGATTTTGATGGTTATATTTACCCTCTTCAATTTATTTTTATTTTTATTTTTTTGGTATTAGGGTTTCAAATAAAAATTAATCTATTTTTAATCTAATTCATATAAGAATTATTTTCTTTTATGTGCTTATAAGATATCCTTACTGCTAATGCAACCATTGTTATGCTTAGCCTATATCAATAACTTTATCGATGTATAATATGTAAGTTAAAATGCTTTCGGTCAATCTTTCATCTCTCTATGCTAAATACTATAGAATTAATATGGCTATTTATATTTGTTTGTAAAAACATAATCTATTTCTAACTTCCAAAATTAATTCTATATAATTTTTACATCAAAATTTATTATTCAACTCACTTTAACATAAACGTATCCAAACATAAATCAATTCTATTCACCGTCAATCCAAACACACTCTATATGAATCTAAACGAAACCTATGCAATTACACAAATATCTTACGTGTTTGTACTAAAAAGGAAATTTAACAATTTCATACAATTGATTTTTAATAGATAAAAATAGTTGATTAGATAAACTGCATGTATTTTAAAGAGTAAAATAAATATGAAAATAGACCAATTCAAAATCTTCAATCCCTTCATCTATAGTAATAAATTAATATTATAAAAATACTATAAATTAATATAGTTAAAGTTATCCACAATATCATATTAAAATTTAAAATTTTAAAATGAAAACAGTAATCATATATATAACAATTATAATATTCAAATTAATTAATTAATTAAACTAAAAAATTGTACTATAAAAAATAATTAAGTATTAAAATATATGAATACAACTCAATTTGATGGAAAATCAATCTAAAATCTGATCCGATATGAGCAATTTTCATAAAAGAGAATTCAAAGACATTCAAAATTATTCAGATATTTTATGATTTTCAATTTTGTTAGATTGGTTTGAGGTTGAGGTTTTTATTTGTATCAGTTCGAATATGAATACCCCTTCAAGAGAGCTACTCTTAAACCCCACCTATTCCTTGAAAAGCACACTTTTCATTTCAGTTTTCCTGTTTTTTTCTCGCATCGGGATGAATAAACCTAACAAAACAGACATTTTCTCTGTCCGGATGGATAAACAATAGCGATTTTCTAGAAATATGGTGAGTGGAAAATAAGCTCCCAACATAATTGGCAACATATAGGCCAACTTATAGCCATTAACGATTAGCATGACAGTATCTTACATGGCAAAAAAGAAAAACTTAGCTAAGGAACACAACATTCTTGCAAATAGGTGAGACCATTGCCGCGAAACAACCTTCCATGCGTAAGTCCCACTATCACTTTTGGTGGGATATCAATATCAACATTGCAGTGCCAATATCTAACCAATCATATACATTGCTGAAAACGAATAAATACAGTGAATTCAGTACTACGGCGGATCTCCAAATGATAAACAAACAATACAATACAAATTAAATAATCACACCGCAAACCATCCAAAATAGAAAAAGTTTTCATGTCACATTGCCTGTCAAATACACAAGAATATTATATACATTTAGGATTCATTGAGTTAGAAAAGATGTTAAAGGCATCAAACATTTTAGATTCACATGGGAAAGCAAACTAATAGCTTCTGACTGATGGAACCTAAATGGTGACCACATTTAACCTTCATATTTTATCTTTTGTTTATCATGTTAGGGGAAGAAAGTAAAATCAAATCTAAAACTCAAGGAAAACCTAATGATTGCCTAATAATAATAGCTTACTTGGTAGTTTACGCTACTGATTTTGGATCCAGAGATCCTGCAGCACTGCCTTCACCTGTCATCATATTATTCGGATCCTATACATACAAAAATAAGAATTAGCAGTCTGCAACATAAACTAAAAATAGGAAGTGGGGATGTAGAACATCTACCTCCATTCCCCATTTGATATAATCTGGGGATTCACAGGCTTTATATTCATCAACCAAACTCTCAATTATGTCCCTTGATTCATCAAACTCAGAGAGGTCATTATCCTGTTCATTTTTTATCGGTGGCATCAGATGAAACGACAAGTATTTAACAGTGATTCTACCAGCCAAGTACAGACAGATGCAGCATTAGCGCGTAAAAGATTGATACAAAATTGAAACACTTACTGCAAACATTGGGAATTTTCGGTAGTTGTCTAAAAAGGCTTGTTTCCTTCTCAACTTATCGTACTGGCTCAGACATTTACTGAAAAGGTGGCGGATGCTAGTATGGCTAGCCAGCATAAGGCCACTGACCTAATAACCACAAAAGCACACAGGTTATTACCGGCTCACTTGATTATCCAACCTCAGAATAATAACCATTCCTAAAAAGATGTTTTTTTTAATAAGCAATTTGTGCCTAGCAGGATTCGAACCTGAGATCTTGAGGGGAGCACACCCTCAAGCCTCAAGACCCAAGCCTTTTCCAATGAAATCAGATGTAATGCAGAAAAATAAGATAATCATAAAAACTAAGGCTGAGAAAAACGATATTGAGTCCTACCCTGTGTGCAGTTTGAACATATGGTGATTTCCTGGATAGAGCAACCTACCAGAAAAAAAGATAAAATTGTCATAAAAGTAAATGTAAAAGAGAGAAAAGGATGCAGCTGCAGTAACTTTAAATTGATTTTACACAGAACACATACCTGAATACTTGCAGGACCCCATTCGATAAAGTTAACTAGCTTTCTTTCACGTATCCTCTGCAAACTTTCATGAACCTAAATCCATAATGAACGATAAAATCACAAAATAGTTTAGCACGGTTAAAATATATTTACATATTAGATACACAATACTAATATCATAAGTCAATCTAAGCAAGCTGCAACACAGTTGAAAGCATATGTGGATTAGGTATATTGGAAAAGACTAGGAAAGCTCCAGCAACACCAGTTGAAGATATAATTATAATTTTTCAAGGTTTTGGCTTGAGCATAAAATTCCTTTTATCATGTGAAAACAAAATATCTAATGTTAAATAGAAGGAATCGGATCTTCACACGGGAACATTAGTAGATGCTAATATGTGTAAGAAAGCATTTCTCTGATAAAATCACTGCTGCAAAGTCAAATGAGCACTAACAAACGGATGGTAAATATGCTTTTATAACTCAATTTCAATTAACAAATGGAAAACTCCATAAGTATCATCAACGCTCTGTAATTATTGTCATTACCTGAGTTGGGTCAACCTCTCCTTGGATGATATTCAGAATTGATATATATTTTGCTTGGCTGGCATCTTTGGTCCTTGCATAAGAAGAGACCATAATATTCTTTGCCTGCCAGGAATATAAGCGTCAGTGGATCACATAGTCATTCAATTTGAATATTAACTGTTTAAGCAATCATTGTACCTGCAGAAGTCTTCTCATGACATCAAGAACAGTGGTCTTACGAATTACATTAGCCTGCAAAGAAATATCCCAAATTTTTAAATGCTTTCCTGAAAGTGTAATAGGAAAAACTACATTTTTGAAGTGACACACACATACATATATATATCCCAATCAGATTATGGAAGAATTATAAAATGGGGCAGAGAGATGAATTAATATTCTCTCTGTAGATTGCTTCCAGTTCAACAAAACAACAAAAGTCTTGATGCTCTAAATATCATTTTAAGGGGAAGAGGACACAAGATCTCACCTGACGTTCCACTGTCAAAGGCGTATATCCTGTCATTAGAAAATGGCATCTTGGTGTTGGAATGAGAGAGGCAAGAAGACCGACCAAGTCATTATTCATGTACCCTGGATAACGAAGAGTGGTTGTGCTGGCAGACATCACAGTAGAAACTAGGGAATTTGTTTGAGCAAATGTAGGATTTGATAAATGAAGTCGTTCCACTGCAATTCTGTTTAGTGCAGTATTATCGAGAACCACAACACAATCAGCATTAAGAGTCAGCCGCTTGAGTGTCAAAAGTGAATTGTATGGTTGGACCACCACATCACTTGTCTCCATTTGGTTAGGGAATACACTGTATGTCTGAACCAATTTTTTGCTATATCGATCATTCAGAGTCTCCAATAGGTACGAGCCCATACCTATATATAAGTTTAAGGAATAACGTTTAATATACAAGCAAAATTTGCCAAACAAAATTAAAAACACTGATGAGAAATATTTGAGCAATCTCCAAGGTTTTCCATCTTGAATATAGGATGTTCAAAAGACAAATAGGAATCCCAGTCATTCTCAGTTACAAACAACTTTAATATGAGCACTCCTGTTCAATTTCCTCTCTTAAGTGTGGGATTAATTTAATATTTAACTGAATTTGGACTCGGTATCTGGTGCAAAGATTACGAAGAAAAAAAGGGGCGAATAAAAAAATTCATAGAATGTTACAAGGCAAAGATTACGAAAAGAAAAAAAAAAAAAAAGAAACCTGAGCCTGTTCCTCCAGCAATTGAATGACATAGAACAAAACCCTCAAGACTGTCACTACCATCTGCTTCTCTGTCAATCATATCCATTATGTCTTCTTCAACATTCTTTCCCTGACCAGATATTAACAATCACACTAGTTAAACAATTACGTTGCATTCCAATAATGTACGACATCACCTGTAGGCCATCACACATGAAAAACTTCACTTACACTTTAAAATAGTTGATAAAAACTCCTATGGACTGACTTATCCCGACTATAATGTTCAAAGTCATCTAAAAAAACACAAATCAGACCATCAGAGACTTTTCTAGTTCTATAATGAATATTTTTCACGTGAAGCGCTATTTTTCAATAGTTACGTTAGTGCTAATTGTTGAAATTGAAATCCATTACAACTGCTTGTACTGCAGTGTTGTGTAATGGATTAAGTTTGTAATGAAGACAAATGTTAGTGTTTGATTGAATATGAGCAATCAAGGCAACTCCCAGTGTATAACCAAGGAGGAAAAGCAACCAATTTACAACCAAAAGACACTGGAGTCTGAGTACATGAAGAAGAATTAGAAAAGAAGTAGAAGAAGAAAGAAGGAAGAAACCAAGAGGAGAACATTAGAAAGGAAGTATAATGATTCTCACATAATCCACACCCTCTCCAATTTCTATCCCATCTCTCATAATTCCTTACCCATTATCCTTCCCTAGATTTCTAAGAATTATAACTAACTTTTGTCCTATCTGTCCATGCACTACCAATTTAGCTGACTTGTTATTTTTGTAGAATGTTTCAGAACTTGATATTGATGCACATAGCTAGAACTAGTAGCAGAAAACCATCACCGTGATAAAGATAACCTAGCCACCACACTTATGCTATGTGCTGCTAATATTGACAAGTGCGTCAATTCATAATCATCACGAATGTCTTTACTCTTAACCAGTAATCAAAATCATTGACATTACAAAAGAAATAGTATGAGTTAGTCAACAATGACAACAAACTCACAATAAATAATCATCAGACGAAAAAACAGTATCTTGAGAATTGGAAGTAAAGCGAGAAACCTGATGATATCCACTAGCCCAATTGTTTCCAGCACCACCTCCATGATCAGAAACAAAGATATTCTCATGATTGTAAAGATTCCGATAATCACTATTCTGAATCCCATTAATAACTCTAGGCTCCAAATCAATCAACAGAGCACGCGGAATATAATGCTGATCATCAGCTTGATAAAAGAACACATCTTTCCTATCTCCTCCCTACACCATTTTTCACCCATAAGAAAAAAAATCCAAAATCATGAATTCATAAAACCCTAAATTGATAAACCTGAGTAGCGAAATCTTCGAGGATGCCGTCTTTGCTGATGCCGTGTTCGAGACAAAGCTGCTTCCAGAATTCCATGCCGATCTGGTTGCCGCATTGTCCAACCTGAAGAGTGATAATTTCTCTCGGCATTGTTTTGTCTAGGGTTTTGAAAAAAGAACTGACACTAGTGACAGTGTGGAAATGGAAAATGGAAAATGGAAGATTGGGGATTTAGTTTTGGTTAGTGGATGCTTCGATAACACTCGCTCATTCTCTCACGTTCGCTAATCATTCATCACCACCACCACCATTGTTTGCTTTTGAACCGCCAAATTGCAACCTATGTTTTCTCTTTCTTTATTTTTCTCTTCTTGTGTTATACCCTTTTTCTTCTTTCTCTTTACTTTAATCGTTTTTTACTTTTACTTTTTTAATAAATATTCTCTTTTTTCCCTTGCCAACTTTTATTATTTGACTTTTTTTTAATAAATACTTTACTAATTTGTACATTGTATTTAATCTTTATATTTGGCAACTTTTATAATGGTGTGATTTTAAAATTAAAAAAAAAAAAAAAAAGAGATGTGTTGAGAGAATGAGTTTTTTTGGTACGGTAGTGAAAGTTTTTTTGGTACGGTGGAGTAGAGAAGATTTGCACTATAACATTTAAATTCATGAAGTTAAAATGATGCAGTTTGAGAGTGAGATAATATATATAGTTGGCGTGTGGTAGGTTTATATATGACAGACGGTTGAAACCGCCTTTTTCTAACTTGACATGTGACGTGAGGATGGTTGGGTGATTAGGATCATGTGTTCAAATTTATGGCGAGGTTCCACTTGATCATCATCAATATTGAATTAAGTATGTCATTTTGGACCTTTAAACGGGCCGGAACAACAGTCTCTCAAGTTCTTATTGTTACATAGTGAAGCAAAGATTGATATTGTTGGGTCGTCCTTTATGGTCGTCTTTCGCTTTTTGAGTAAGCCTTTTATTTACGAAATCAGAAGATGAAAAGCTTGGTGAGTGGGGAACTGATGGTCTTGGAAACATGCACGTTAAATGCACATCATGTCACTAAAAACGTTTGACAATGTCGTGATTGTGACTGCATTTGCCTATTTGATAGATTTTTTCGTGATGTCAAAACTAGAATAAATTTAGTTTTTTTGTATATTGAATGGTATCTCGGAGTCATCGTGTGCATCTTTGCATTAGGGATCTTAGAATGCATCTAGAACATGTTTGAAAAGGTTGTTTATATGTGTCTTGCACTAAAAATCAATTTCTGCATAAAAATCAGTTGCATGCGTCGACACATCCGTTCTATGCATCGACACATATAGATCAACAATAAAGCATGTTTGTAACTATATGTCGACACATGTCATTAAGAAAGCTTCAATGTGTCGACACATGGGCCTGTTTGTTTTAGCTTTTTTAAAAAATGATTTTTATAGTGTAATACTATTTTGTGTAAAAAAAATTTACACATAAACTTTTCATAAAAGCTCCAAATGAAAATTTTGTTTGAATAGTTATTCTTAAAATGTTATTTTAGACGATTCATCATTTTAGCGGAAAAAAATTTGACATCAAAATTTCAAAAAAATCACTTAATTTTGAAGCTATTCAAATAACTTTTCATGAAAATCATTTTTAAAATACAACTTTTTGAAAAAATTGTGATTTTGACTATGTTGTGATCTTCAATAATGTATGTTTATGTTATAAAATGTCAAAATTAGTCTCACAATTTAGAAAAAATAAATATATAAAAACTTTTAATATATTGAAAACGGTTTCATAAAATCCATTTTTTAAAATACAAAGAAAAAATCCATTTTTTTAAAGCTGAAGCAAGCTGACCCGTAATGTTGTTGTAAAGACTGTAGCGTCTATAACTTTATGTCAACACAATGACCACATATAGGTTGACACATGTCATTACATGTGTTAGAATTTCTCAAAAATTGTTTTCCTTTTCAAACTTATAGGTTTCCCTTTTGCCTCAAACTTGCACACCTATATATGCATCTTTTTCGACTTGATGAAACTATAAACACTTACTAATATTGCTCATTATCTTCAACCTTGCATTTATGCATACACACAAACAAAGTACATATAATCATTCATTGTTTGGGTGCCCTCTAAACTTGGTTGATAACATTCAATTTAGGTTGGTTGTAACCTAAGGTTGGGTTGAGAATCATAGGGGTTTCATTGGAAAAACGGTTAGGGTTTTTACCTCAAGATCAAAGTGTGGATTTGCGGTTTTTAAAAAGGTTTCTAAAATATTGGATTTGACTGAGTTAAAGGCTTTGAAGAACAGGAGGTTCTTGCAAAAAAGTAGCGCGAGACAGTGAATCGTTTAGAAATCTTGGGTGACAATAACTCACAATTTGGATTCGAACGAGTGAAGAGCTTTGAATAACGATGATTCTTGCAATGGAGTAGCGCGATACCATAGATAAAATTGGTATTGTTGGGTGACTTGATCAAACTTAGATTAAGGGAAGAGAAATTGTTATAATTAACATCAAACATAGAGTTTGTAGGGTTGGATTGCTACATATCTCTTGTAAATAAGTGTATCAGATTGTTAACTTGCTTTTATTGATTACCTTACAATATATTAGATTGTAAGAAGTTTTTAATATCAAAAAAGCTCAAAGGAAAATTTGAAAAATTAAGTCCACACCAAGTGTTCGAAAAATTGCTGCACTTAGCTTTATCAATGGTTTCATTGGATATTGGTTCATCTTGTAATCATAAAACAATTACTTGAGAGTTTATTGTAATAAGATCTTATTATCATCATTTAATTGATTTTGATACTATACGCATATTTGAGCCTCCAATAACCAATTCGATTTGGATGGCTAGTGATCTAAAATATGACTTCTGCTTGCTATAGTTTTTGCTTAATTTTAAAATAGGTTTTTAAGTGGAAATTTTCTTTGGGGATCTAATCACTTCCCCTCACCCCTTCTAGATAAGTTGGCTTCGTATAACAATGATAAGTACTAGTAAACATGTATTTACTTCTTTTACAATTAATCAATGAAAAAATCTAATATATTAGGAAAATATGATAAAAACACATGTGTGAACTTATAAATTGTGTATTTATCAAGTGCATGCAGAAAAGACAAAAAACACCAAATTCAGACAAACCATATTATTTAGACACCAAGGCTCACTTAGCAAAAAATCATATCTCGCTAAGCCAAAAATAAACAACAAATGGCCTAGTAAACATCAACCAAGCACCAAACCTCGCTAGCAGACGCGCTGAGCGAGATATGGTGTGATAGAAAGCTTTAAGGTTACATTATTTGAAGGTGAAGTGAGGAGCAAGCTAAAGGCGTGCTAATCAATATTAAGGCGGCCAAGATCACTTTCATATAAGTTGGCATTTCTTTAGGAGGAAGAATGTAGGCATGCTAAGTGACGTTCAAAGCTCTTTTAGCGAGAATGGTATGCCAAATTTTACTTTAAATATGAGTTTAATCAATTAATTTTATTTTCTTGTAATATATTTTGAACAATAAGTCTTATTAGGTGCTTGGTGTAGTTATCTCAATTAGGAGGGAGAAACATGATATCTTATTATGAGTGTGATATTTTAGCTTCTTATACTTGAATTTTATGTTATATGTAGGCCTTAGTAGTGTCATTTATTCATGTTTCGTTTAACATTAGTAAAAGTTTACTTGAGCACACTAGGTGATATTTGTTGTTGTTTTTAAGTATTTTTTGTGTTTATGCGGAAGTAGCTTTGGTGATAAGTTCTATCACGCCAAGAACTCGTGAACACCACCCAGCAAGCCTTGAGCCAGAAGATGCCAATATGGGTTTTCAACTCCAATGATAAGGTTGGCGTGATAGAGCTTTGATGAAGGGAATTAGGGATGGAATGTATGAGTTAAATGGATAAATATGAAAACTAGAGGACAAACTCTTAAAATATGAAATTGAGGCACTAAAAGAGCCACCATGTACAACAGGTTTATTATGAAACATGTTTTCTCCTACAAGTGTTGTGTACCAACCCAATACATGTATTATGGGATAAAAGATAGGAACATGCTTTATTCTTTGGGCCACGTTAATGAATAATAGGAACATGCTTTATTCTTTGGGTCACGTCAATGAATAATCAAGAGGTGTGTGATCTAAAGTTTGAGAGCAACCATAGTAAGAGGAGAAGACTATAAAAATACTTGTGTTGGGATTGGAGAAAGAAATTCAAACATTGAAAATCAGTTAGAGAAATTATCCCATCGAGAAAGGATACAAGTTGAATTAATTCCTAATATGTCTCTTGCCCCACCATTCATGAAGAATATCACTCAATCTAGTATGTCAGAACCCGTCTCTTGTTTAAGACTGTAAGGAGTACAAGTGACACTTCTAGGTTTAAACTTTATTTTCCTTATTGTTTATAAATGTTAAGCTTGAAATATTGTATTGTTGGATTTATTTTTCTCTCCATGATCAAACTTTCTTTATGAGAAGTTTAATGAAAAACAACTTTATTGTGTGATGTGGTGTTATTTTAGTGATTTATTTTGTCATATGTTTTAATGATATACGTTTGTTATTTTGTCTAATCATCTCAGTAATAAGAAAAAGTTCATTAATATTGAGGAATCTTTTGCTAAATTGAAATCATGATAAATATGGATAAAAATGTAAATAGAAATATTTGTCATCTAGTTACTTTAGGGATAAGAACTAAAATCAAAAGGGAAATTGGAACTTATCAAGGGAACGCAATTATGTTATTGTGAGATTTATGAATTTGTTCCATAGCTATTTGTCGCATCTATTTTGACGTTGTAGGCATACACCACTATGTCACGTTATGGCCTCATACATCATGATAAATCTCATCACACTAACACTTTAGTGAATCTCATTAGATGGAACTTTGCTCAATTACATCCATTATATTTCTCTACTAGTGATTATTCATAATTTTTAAATTTGAAATCTATTTAAGTTAATTCAATCTTTGTGGAAAGATACTCTTACTTTTATCGCTTAGACCACTTTGAGTGTGTATAATTGCACATAAAAGGGATTTAATCAATAATTTTGTGGGGCCGTTGTCGGGGATTTGTTTCATTAACACCTGGATTTCATTAAAACTTGTGAAAAGTGCATTCGAGCTTTTGATATTTTATGTCTCTTGGTTTCACAACAAGTGAGAGACTACTACATATGTAGGTTGTTAACCCCTAATCTACGGAGGAGACCATGAACTAGAGAGAATCAGGTTCGGGTGAATGTTGGCTTACCATTGTCTTTAAGATCTTATTGAAATTTGACTATAATATTGAGCTTTTATAGGTTATGTCCATAAATCTTTGATGCAAGGGAATCAATTGACTTTACACTAGCTTATTCCCCCAACTAAAATAGTGATTTTTCACATGCTAAACTCACAAATCGAGTAGAGATTTTACAAGTTGATCTCAATAATCAAACACATTTTCTTCAAACCGAGTTCTAAAACCAAACAGATATTTCGAAAATGGTTGGTATCAATAACCAAACTTAATTCTTTAAGAGTATCACACTCTTGAGAATAACAATAATGGCACGACCTCGGTACAACTATTTCCTCACAAACAATTTTCACTCATAGAGGGCACTAAGGCGACTTTGATGAAAAAGAAAATATCTAGAGAAAGGGAGGGGGAGTGAGAGAGAGATATACAATTAAAAATTAGGACAATCCTGAATTCTGGTGTGTAATGAAATGAGGAGAATTCTTATTTATATAGGAAAAAATTAGGCTCAAAATGAAAAAAAAATTCACGGGCCTTTTAAATGATCTAATCGACTAGGTACTTGCAATAATCGATTATTTATGTCCAAAAAAGAAAGTTTTGATATAGAGATGTTACCAATCATTAAGAGAATGTCATAATCGATTAGATTTCATCTAACCGATTAGATTGTTCAAAATTTCATCTCAAATTAGCTAGCAACCCCCTAACTAACTGTCTAGGCCTTTAAAATATTTTTAGGTGTTTTGTTATATAAAGAAAGATGTTAAAAAATATTTTATGTACGTATGTCAATTGCCTTAGTATTTTAAGAGTTATTATCTTACTTTAACAAGACTTTGGTCACTCAGATTGGCACGATCATGCGAACTTTCACACTTCCCCTCTTTCACAATTCTGAAACTTTCAAGTTCCTTTGTCAGATATACCGATCATATAATCACTTCACTAGAATTTTGAATCATCTATTGGACGACGATTGAGATCTCTTCAAATTAATTGCCATCATCAGAGAATTATAAGGAAGTCACCACCGACTTCAATATTCATCGGCGTTGTTATCATCAAAATACTAGAAAGAGTTCAGCATGATCATTAACTTCATTCATGAAAGCACATAAATCCATATTTTCTTTCTTTTGATGATGACAATGCATCTCTCCTGAGAGGTGGTAAAGGAGAAAATAGATGAATAAAATTGTAGAGTGGTTGAACTCCCTCTCACATGAGTGTAGAGTTTACATAATCAAAAAGACAGAAAAAATAACATAGAACTCACATATTAACATTTTGAGAAATGAAGGAGGAATAAGAAGAAGAGGCACATAAGCATACTAGCCAATGCCTAGTTGATTTAAGATTTCTAGTTCAATTCTTATGAAAAAAAAGTTTTCTTTAGGAAGTGGTTTTGTAAAAATGTATGTGAGTTTGTTAGATAAGGTCACAAACTAAAGTATGTGTTCCCTTTTCTCAACATGATCCATAATAAAGTGGTAATTAACCTCAATGTCTTTTGCCTAAGAGTGAAGTATCAAGTTTTTAAAGAGGTTTATGACACTAATGTTGTCCCATCTTATCAAGACAACTCTAAGATTAACACTACAACCACTAAATTGTTGTTTTATTTAAATAATCTAAGGGCAACAACTACCATAAGCACGTTTTTTTGGCTCAATTGTGAATAACGCGACACTTGCTTGTTTTTTTTGCTATGCTAGAAAACAAACGAGTTCCCAAGTAAGTGACATGTACCACTAAATTTGTGAACCCAATTAATTCACAATTCGCTTCCTTAGAGTACCATAAACCTATTTGTTGTGTGTCAATGAGATATCTCATGACGCATTTAACCACTTGGAAATGTGATTCTTTTTTGCTCATTTTTAGTTAAAAAAGTAAGTTTTAAGAATATTGTATGCTCCTAACTTTTTGCGAGTGATAGAGTATTTTTTTTTAAAATTTTAGTATCTAACCACCGCCGAGTTTTTATTTATTTTTATTTTAATATCTAACCACCAACTAATTCAAGAGGATTAATCTCGCCATCCCGTTTAAAGTCAAAACAAAACCACGTCCCACCGTATAGTGCATAATAAATTTTTTAATATCTAACCACCAACTAATTCAAGAGGATTAATCTCGCCATCCACTAGCAAGAATCCCGTTTAAAATCAAAACAAAACCACGTCCCACCGTTTCACCATCCCGTTTAAAGTCAAAACAAAACCACGTCCCACCGTATAGTGCATAATAAATTTTTTAATATCTAACCACCAACTAATTCAAGAGGATTAATCTCGCCATCCATTAGCAAGAATCCCGTTTAAAATCAAAACAAAACCACGTCCCACCGTTTAGTGCATAATAAATTTTTTAACATGCGGTAGATTATATTAGGGTATTTAGGTCTTAGGATTAAGCTATCTCAATTCAACGTATTTATGACAATGTTTGTGCCGATATTCTTGTCAAAAAAAAATGTTGTTCTCATGCAACCAAAAAAATATACTCCAACTTTGAATGACAAATACTTATATTTGAGTACAAATCTTCATCTTTTGACTTTGTTGTAACTTTAACAATTTTCAATTTCAAACACTGGAATTTATTTCCTCCATAAATCCTTTAGCTATAAGATCTTTTTCAAAAGAAATAAAAATCAAACAAACCCTTCATCCCTTTAATACAAACACAAACAGGGAGCATATCATATGAACATCAAACTGTAAAACAAGTCTTCAAATTAATTATATGAAAAAATTGTTTAGTTTGTACAGCAACAGGTAGAAATATGGTGGCTGCCTTGACTTCTTGTGACATAGGGGGTCAATGGGTATCAGTAGCCGCAGAGAGAAGTTAAATCACATTTTGTGCATTTCATTGAATGTTAAAACCATATTTTCCTTCAGTGCATGGGATGTTCAAATTAGCTATTAGCAATGTAGATCGAAGTTGTCCAAATGAAGATGCCCGCTCTTCAGAAACCATTGACGCATTGCAGATTGAAAAAAATATATTCTGCAACTCTGCTATAGAACAGATTACTTTAATAGGCATTTTATTGAGAACCACAACTATCAACGGGTTTTACTTACAGGTGAATTAACAGGAACAATAAAAAACATAATAGCTGCAATTTCATTCTATGTATCTAAAAACATAGATATAAAATACAGTCTCAGAATAATTTTAATGCAGACGGGTGTAATTTGCATTGGGGATAAATATGTACTTCTAATTAACTAATATCACTTCCATGTATCTTTTTGATAGTGATACTCCATTCAGAATAATGCATGCAAGATAACTAAGCACTCCCTTCCCCTTTTCTAAATCTCTCAAACTCAATGGGATTATCTTTGTATGGATCTGCACGCATATGAACATTATATCTAACCATTAAACTAGAGGACATAGGTCGTGTTTGAGCAGTTATAACATATATCATTTAAAAGGGTGGCACATTTCATGAGATGGCCACTATATGGGGTTTTTGTAGGGTAAGATAGATGTACACAGCACTACCGTTGGCATCAAGAAAAGAAAGACTGTTTCCACTTTTCCTCCGGGACGGCGGGACCACTAATGTCACAAGGCAACAATATTACTTGTTGAATCAAAATTTACATCGCATAAATACTTTCTTAATGCTACACGTATCATCTAACTAGAAATGTCATATGTGATATGGTAATGATTTTTTTTTATGTATTGATAAAATAAAATAAATTCTAATTGAAATAAATTACCAAAGCATTGTATATAGATGTCAATATACATCATGAATGTGTTCTCCGATCAACAGAAACTTCAATGAGCCTCTCTTCTTCATCAGGCTTAACTGTTAATGGCATATCTAAGAGCATATTTGGTGGGGCAAAATACATGTGTAAAGACATCATACAAATAATAATTCCCAAGAATAGCTGCAAAGAGAAGAAAAAATATTATTATTCAGTCATGGCCTGTCAACAATGACACAAAAGGTTTCAAACAATGATACCAATATTTAATTTCAACAAAAACCCCAACGAAAAGGTCACTGTATGCAAAAAAATCTATTTTAATAAGAATAATCAAATCAAGTATTTCACAAAATTTAAGAATGACAGATTCTAAACTAGCAGTAGCAAACAGCTTTGCTTATCCTGTATAACATCATTTGATTATATCCTTATGAGGTGTCTTAAATTCCAAATTATGTGCAGTAAAATGATTTGACCTCAATCTTGGGACATAAGGGGAGAATACAGAGTATTTATACATAAACTTGGTCCTTGCTTGGGCTGGAAATTTACCTGCAAAGTAGGTTTGAAGCTAAAGAGGAATGTTGATAGAATCATTGTAAGCAGCATTGCCATGGATGTGGAATAGACCTAAAGAAAGCAGACACAGCTCACAGTTATGGAGAAAAAAGAAAAGAAAAGAAAATACACCAAAGGATCTTATACTATGATGTGATGCTTTATACTAATTTCAGGGTCACAGAAAAGTTAACTATTTACCTTAAAGAAAAAGATTATTCAGTGGAAAAGAAACTTCACATAATGAGTTCATCAAATATATGATGTAAATATACAAGAGGAAAAAGCTTGCAACTAGCAAGAGGGTTGAAAGTTTTACCTTAACAATATTATCAGCGTGTTTCATTAACCATGAAACCAAAAGACCGGTAGACCCTAGATTTAATACCACCAACCAGGTGGTGACAGTGTATCCATTAAAAATGCGATGCCACCAGGGCCCATTTTCAAAGCCACCTCTGAAATCATCCACAATAAGCTTTGCCAGATTGAAAATTGAACCAAACCTGGAGAAAGAAACCCATTTAAAGTGTATTCCTCTTTGTAGAGAACTAAAAACTATTTGAACATAATCAAGCAGTGCTTGTAACATCATCCAGGAATATGAATTTGGTTTACAGAGAAACACATAAGTTACAACTTCCTACCGAAAAAATAGTGCATATATATACCAAATAATTTTCAAACAAAAATACAAAAAAAAAAAAAACTAAAAGAGTACATCATACTTATGTTGCTGGATATTCCAACAATAATAGAAATTCAACTCTATTAAACATAAAATAAAGCAACTGGAAAAAACACAAACCCTATTACACACAAAAAAAGACAAATTAAAAGAGTATAGGAATTAGAATCCTACGTAGAACGGACAATGTATATTAGTATTAGCCATGCTCCTTCTTAGTCAAAATGAAAACAGAGCATTCATTTCTTGATGCATGTAATAACCATGTTCATTTGATAGTGAAAGTAGCACACGAAAAAAGTTCATTTTATAGTTGAAAAGGGGAGATAAAATGGATAAGAAATTGCTTTTGAAATAAACAGTTCAAAAGATTAACACAATGGCAAATGTGTTTACATGGCTATCTAGAGATGTGACACGATGACAGATTCAAAAACAAACAAAAAACCTACGTGTACAACTGTATATTCTGCCAGTATAAGGTGTCGTTGTTTTTCTTCATCAAAAACTCGGTATAAATTCCAGCTAATGCTGAGAGACAAGCAGATAGAACTCCTAACATGTAACCCTGAATTGGTGCTGAGAAAAGGGAGTCACAGGAAGCCTCTCCACAGCCCTTGACCTAAACAATAATCAATATACATTCCATCTCAATAACATTTTTTATCATAGGGCTATTTATCCCAATATTCATAGCATAAAAAAAAACAGCTTTGTATGAAATGATAAAGAGAAATATTTTCAAAATTAAAGTAATTGTGATGTAGCTATTTAGGACATTTATTCTTAATTTCGTGTATTTGGGATTCAAATCCCTTGTATTCTAACATGCAAGTTCAGTGCAGCTCTTAGGTCCAGTTCTCATGGTTATTTCAAGGAAATCTCAACTACTAACATGCAAAGATATCAACAGCTTTTTTGCATTTGTAAGACACTTTGTCACTCCGTTTTATTTTCATTCTAAATGGAAGCCAATGTCGGGTTAACATTCTTTAAAAACCTCCTAAATCTAAGAATGAGCTTCTCAAATTCTCATATTTGAAGCTATAAGGATCTTAGCAAGTTACAATTATCACTCTAGAACAAATCTTAAATTAACAACTTCTCAACGCAGTTAAGTATATTATGACTTCCAGAAAGCTGTTGGGAGGAGGAATGTCAACTGTAGAAAGAGTGCATATAAGGTGCCTTCCAGAAATCATTTTTGCTTAATGAAAACAACACTAGAAAATGTGAGACTTATGTAATGTAATATACTCAGATCTACTGACTACAGTAATAGAGCTATATAAACATCTGCAAACATTGAATTTTTGAGTCCACGATGTAAAGCTAATAAACAATGCACAATGCTTAGATATTGTCTTATATAATACCCTAAAATCCAGATAAATTAATCCGTAAGGCTGTAAAATTTGTGGACCTGACTTGTGGTTGTTCCAACAGCCAACAGCATAATGGCCATCCACTGCAAGTTGGAAAGCTTCCTCCCCAAGAAAAGCCTAGAAATAACCGTCTAACATTAGCGCTAACTAATTAAGAAACAAAACACAATACAATACAATAACTGTCTAACATTAGCCCTAACTAATCAAGTTGAGTCTGAATCCATAACAAACAAAAAGCAATGCACCTGAATAATATTCCAGTGGTAACAATCTTCAAATTACCCATGATCTGATATGTGGAAGTATCCACAAAAGTGAGGGTAGCAAACTGAACATTATTATGAATGAGATATATCACAGACGGAATCGGATACAAAGAAACTGTTTTCCACTCCGTTGTCATCTTTGGAAGAGGCGATTTTTGACATTCCTTCCAAAGTAACAAACTTGACACAGCAAGCTGAGAAAAAAAAAATTCAACAATGAAACAAAACCACCAACAAGTAAAATCTACGTAGCACCGACACCTCTTAAAAAAGAACGTCTGTGTCCATATTCATGTGAGACACTTGCACCGACACGACACTTGTAATTAAGTGTGATTTATTTGTTTTTTCAAATTATTACCAGTGTCACCGTCTCAGTGTCGGAAAAATCAAAAGTAACTAGTTAGCTACAAAATGAAGTTGAAATACCTTAAAAACCTCAGCGAGAAAAGGTACAGTTGCATAATCATACTTATACGTACCATTAGTTTGTGATAGGGTTGTTAGTATTCCCTGCAATGTAAAATTGTGAAAATTGAAATTGAAATCGACAGATTAAGAAATGAAATTGGGGAAGTGAGTGTGACCTGAGAACTGGTGAGAACGGTGAGAAGCGTAGCGACAAAGTACCACTGCATCTTCTTCTACTTCGCTAGATCCACACTCGCTCAGTAAGGAAGACGACTCTGAACGCACCGTTTTACTGCCACCTTGGATGTGTAAATTGTTTTAGATTTTGTTTCTCCTTTTGAGTTTAGATTGATCTGATCTAGCGGTTAGTTTTGGCTTTAAAAATTGTTTTTTATTTATTTTATTTTTAAAATATTATAAAAAAATTATATTTAATTTTCCTAAATTTAAAAATTAATTTTGATATTGTATAATATACTTATACATTATTAAAAATTATAATATTGTTAAAATTGTAATTTTTTAAAAAATTATAAAAAATTATTTGACTTTTTTTCATAACTACAATAAAGAGAAATGATTATAATGAATTAAAAAATCTGAAATTAGGAACCCCTAATTTGTTACGAATGACATGAGAAAGAACTAAGGGAAGAACAACATTCCACAACAACGGGAGAGTAATATCTAAATCAAGAGAAACAATTAAATTCGCACATTGATTTTTCTTACAGGAAATCTGAGTGATGAAAAAGGTTATCGATCTAATGAGAGCTTTGCAATTTAACCAACTATTTCTTAACTTTCAGGGCACTGAAGAAGAATATCTTAAGGCCAAAAATGGAAATAGACGAGTCCATCTCCAACCACAGCATATTCTAACCTTAGAATTGGAACGAGCAATCTCAATGTCACACATAATCTCACAGAACTCAGAGTGTAAAGAGGAGACACAATCAATATTGTCTGCAAATTTCATAATAAAGTTTCCAAGGTGATCACGGAATATTCCATCGTACGCCGCTTTCGGAGGACTGAAAGATCCATCAGAAGGGGCTGCCACAAAACTTCAAAAATGCAAGGAGCCTTCGGCAGAGTTATAGTCGATTCGAATTTCTTAATGATAGTGAAATCTCTTATCGAACTATTCAACTTTAAAATTAATTAATTTTTTGAATTTTCTATATCTCAAAAAAGTTTAAATAAAATGAAGAAATATTCAAAATAACATTTTATGAATAATTATTCAAACCAAATTTTTTTTGAAGTTTTTATCGGAAAAAAAATTGCAAATTTTTTTACACAAAATTAAGGATTTGTTTGTTTCAGCTTTAAAAAAATACTTTTGTTTATATTTTCAAAAATACGTTCTATAATACCGTTTTTCAAAATATTACAAGTTATTTATATTTGCTTTTTTAATTGAAAGATTAATTTTGATATCCTACAACATAAACACGCATTATTGAAACTTAAAAAACATAGTCGAAACTCGAAATCGCAATTTTTTTAAATTATATAAAAGATATTTTTTATACAAAGCTATTTGAAATAGCTTCAACATCAAGTGTTTTTTTTATTTAAATTTTGACATCCAAAAAAAGTTTTACTAAAATGATGAAATATCTAAAATAACATTTTGAAAATAGTTATTCAAACCAAATTTTCATTTGAAACTTTTATGAAAATGGTGGTGACATACAATGATTGACATGAGATGTTGTCTTTTGCTCTGCATGGTTACCATACTTCACTACGTACTTCAATAGGGGGAACTTTTTTCTCTTTAGTGTATGGCATGGAAGTAGTCCTGCCCGTGGAAGTTGAGAGTCTTTCGTTAAGGATTATGACAAATGTGGAGCTTGACGAAGCTGAATGGGTTCAGAACATATTCAATCAGTTGAACCTCATTGACGAGAAAAGATTGGCAGCCATTTGTCACAAACAGTTGTATCAAAGTAGGATGAAAAAGACATTTGATAGGAAGGTGCATCATAAGAACTTCCAAGTTGTTGACCTTGTGTTGAAAAGGATCTTGCCTCCTCAATCAAATCCTAGAGACAAGTGGACTCCCAATAATGTACAAGGATTCCTCATTCCCAATAGTGTGATGTTAGAACAAGATTTGGTTCTGCAATTATTTATGAGTTTGATGATAACAAAGAGTATGTTTGCGTGAATAATTTTGATACTCTAATGTTTGTTGTGTTGTAAGAATTAACAAATAGGTTCTGCTTCTAATGAATGGAGTGACTAAGACATTAAAAGAGAAAAAGCTCCCCTCTAAGCTAGATAAATTCTGATGAACAAGTAGCGAGGAAAGCTTCAGAAGGCTCTAAAGCTCAAGTGACTCTGATACGTATGTCTAAAGAAACTAGTCTGAAGATCTCAAGATAGAAGTTTTTAGTGAATGTAGTTCAGATGCAAAAGACTCAAGTTTCAGAAGACAAAAGGTTCTGAAGACCAAGTGCTGAAGACTCAGAAGACGTAGCTCTGAAGACTTTGAAGACTTGAAGCTCTTCTGACCTTAGATTCGATACAAGGTTTTCAAGATCGAGTGCTAAGGACTCTGAAGACAAAGTTCTGAAGACTCTGAAGACTTGAAGTTTTGATAAACCATAAGTTATATTCTCTCTTCTTACTCATGCTCGCAGAAGCCTCTGAAGTACATGAGGTTAGAAGACAATGTTAATGTGATACAAAAAATACATGGTACAAATAAAACGCTTCATTCCACTACCATGAAAGGATGGACGCTGCGTACGATCTTGTCCCCCACGTTATCTCAAGCCGCCACAAAATTGATAATTCCAGATGTACCCTTCAACGGTCACATCCCATGCATGGCTCTATATAAAGGGTTGAAGACTTGAAGAAAAAGCTGCTAATGCACTACGCGCAAACGCTCATATTTTCTTTATAAAAAGTTGTAAATTTTCTCAAGCCATTATACTAAAAATCTATTTACATATTCAGCTTGTGTAGAAACAATTTACTTGTAAACAAACTTGTATTCAAACGGTTGTTTGATTGATCCTTAAGAGACCGGTTATGTCAGAATTTTTAAGAAGTCTAGGACTAGTGCGTCTTAGAGGTTGATAGTTAGTCACACACAGTTGGTGTGTGCAGGTGTTAGGCACATACAATTTGTGTGCGCAAGTGTAATAATCTGTTTGATTATTGGATTAAGACCTCGTTGGAGAGAGGCAAAATCACCTTGAAGGATGGACTAGAGTAGCTTGAGGTTATCAAGTGAACTAGTATAAAAATCTTGTGTTCATATCTTCTTTACAATTATGTCTATCTTATTATCAAAAGTGAAGTAAACTTCAAAGGGGATTGATTTCAAGAAAAAGTTTTCAAGGATAAAGCCCAATTCAAACCCATATTTCTTGTGTTTTTCACACCTTCATGTGAGATATAGGAATATCCCCAAGCTTTTTGAATATGGTGTGAAGTTAGAGTTAGCTCTCTTCCCCACAAGTCATAATTTAATGATATCCCCGCAAAGTCCAATAGTTATTATGGTTATTGGCATCTACAAAAATTCAAATTCCAATATTCATTGGCATCTCCCCTTAGAGTTTGCAGTATGTTTTGCAATTCTCTACCAAAGATCATTTGAGTGACTTTTGAAGGTTGTATCTCTCGCATCCATGATCTAAAAGTTTCAACCAAGGGTTGGTTTTGAAGATCTCATTTGATACTACATGTTTTGCAAAAAATTGAGATCAAAAGCTCTCTTTAATTGGGAGATATTTGATGTTGAAATCAAGAGTTCAAGTTGGTACAAAAGCAAAACACTTAGAAATTGTTTCTAAGTGTTAGGGCATGTTTATGTGCATGACTTTTAAGAGAATTTATGATTAGCTCAAGCCATCAATTTTGACATTTGAAGTCTGATTTTGTAGAGCGTACTTAATACTACATCATAGCAAAAAAATTGAGCCACAAAGCAATTTTTAAAAGGGAGAATTGTGGAGCTAAAGTGACGTGTTCAACTTGGTTAAGTTGGAAAAATAACTTAGGATTTTTTAAATGTTTGAGTCTGTTTGTTAGAATGACTTTGAGGTCATTTTACTTGATGTTCCAAGCTTCATTTAAATTTGATCCCAACATCAAACTTGTTACCCTTCATGAGATATCTCATTTGATACCAATGGATCATGATTTGAGTCAGTAATTAAGGAATTAAGCCCTTATGAAGTCAGTTGAATGGATATGTATCATCCATATTGCAACATTGCCACTTTGTTCAAATGATGTTGTGATTATCTTGTTTGCTTGCACTATCACCTCTGCCACACATATACTTTCATCACTTAACCATTGCCTCAAATGACTAAACAAACTTCTTGTCATGCATGCTCACACTTTTGTCCTTTTGGCCAAAAATAGAAAAAGAGCATCTTTTGAAAACTTTCTATCTAAGTTGAGTTTTTGCGAGCTCACTCTTTATACTCAACACCACCTCATTCTAACCTTGAAAGGAAGTTAAAAGAGAGTGAACCCTAGCTGCAACCCGAGCTCCATCACCGACTTCATTTTCAACTCTAACAACCTTTTAACCGTTTGGTAACAAACTCTAACCATGGTTAAGCTTGCGCTCTCTTCTAACCACACTTGAACCTCTCATAAAACCCTCTCCGTGCTCTAAACTCATTCAGTTACACATTCACCTTTTTTTCTAAAATTTGAAACTCTTTCTTTCTTTCTCTCTCTCTCTCTCTCTCAAGAAAATCGGACAATCATATTCTCTTTTCCCTCAAGTTTTCTCTACTTTCTTGATTAAATTTTCACCTCCACATCATTTACAACCTTCTGAATGCATTTATCTTCATATGGAACCATCCCAAAGTTCCAACAAACTTCATTTTTTCATCTATTAAGTATACTTTGTTGGAGAATTTGAAGAAGACTCAGAACAAGTGAGCCATGTTTAAATTGGGCTTCTTTGTTAAGTTTCTTCCATGCCATGACCTATACCTATTATGATTTCAAACTTTATTTTGTGATAGGTGTTGAGAACTTGTTGATGATTGAATCCTTGTTCACTTGTGAACTTGATCTAGGTGATTTGTTTAGAAACCCTAATGTATATTAGTTGCTCGATGATTCATGCTTAGACAATTTCAAACTTCTATCATTACCATCTGATATGTCATCTAAACTATATTAAGACTCAAGCATTCCATATCTTGACATTCTTTCACACATAAGGCTAATTAGCAGGTTATTATACTTGAATGCAATAAGGTCTAATATAACATTTTACACAGAACAACTGAGCCAGTTTTTTTTAGATTTGAAATAAAGATTTGAAATATTTAAAAACATGTCCATGTCGTGACATTGTGTTCCCTAGAGATTCAACCTCTTGGTCCAGCCATTTCCACATGGCCAACATGCATTTAACAAAATGGAAAGTGGCATGTGATGACATCTAGTAAGATTTATGGTGTACACTTGTTATATTCCATGTCTTGTAAATGACACTTGTTATTTTGCATGAAAGGCAAGAGACAAGTGTCTTCTTGCATGTAAGGGATCTTGCTTTGCTTATCCTATAAATAAGACCATGATCAAGCATTTAATTCACACAACCACAAGAGAAACAAGAAGCAAGAGAGAAAGAGAGTCTTGCTCAAGAGAGAAAATTGTTTCTTAGAGAGTTTTCTTATGAGAGAAATAGTGAGTCAATTTGTGAGAGTGTTTCTTATAAATTGAGAGAGAGATATTGTAGTGAGTTCCACCTAAGGATGAAATTGTTGTATTCCCATTATCATTATAGTGGAAGTTTAAGAGGCCTAAGGGTCCCGTGGTTTTTTCCTTTCTCACATTGAGAAGGTTTTTCCACGCTAAAATTCTTGTGTCATTGCGCTTATATTTTTTCACGTTTTCGCTAGTGCCTATTTTTTGAGTTCACGGAAGAGGGAAGTTGTGGAGGTTATTTCCCAACACAACCATCCAATTGAATGGATACTCTATTGCAGATTGGCCATGATGCTTAGACACAAATAAATTAATTTAAAACCAATATTTCTTCTTAGGGAAGTCAATCATTTCATGAAGAACAAAGAAATAACTCACAATCTCAATATATTAATCTGAAGTTAATTATTAAGCATTAGCAGCCATTGCATGCGAGCTTTAATGGTTACTCCACCTCTTAAAAGATCCTGAAGCCACTTGCATCAAAACACTTGTTTTTTATTATGCTAACTAAAGTGTTTTGCACATTACAACCAAATCTATATTTTAGGAGAGAGCCAAACACTTAAATATTATCTGTCTTATTGTTAGAGAGAAACAAGTTGCATGATAATGCTTTTATCTGTCACATCCCAAGATCAACTAGTTGATGTTTTTCACTAAACCCTTACTTCCAGAACCATTTCACACATTGTTATTCAAGTTGAATATGGTATACATATATCAACTTTCAACTTGTGGGAAGATATTACTACAAAGTATCCATGTGATTGAAGATGAAAACACAAAAGGAATATAGATTGTTTGTTAGTTGCATATATAGTTATAAGTTAGTTATTTATTTCTTGTAACACAAACAATTATATGCTAGTGTGTAGTGTTTGATAGCTTACCATACAACTTAGGGTAATTATATAAACAATTTTTTAACTGATATTCATAATAAGGAATAACTCATTTGAACTACCAAACATATCACAATACTTTACAAAATTTTCATATATGATTTATGATTTACACACCCTATGTTATGAGCTAGTCACTTGACCACCTCACGATGAATGTTCTTTCATTCAAACTAAGAATCAGTTCCATAAAAATGTTTTACCTAACTCACAATTATGGGCAAACTCTCCTTAAGTTCGTCGCAAATCTTATAATTCTTTCTACAAAGTCATGATCAACATTTACTTATTATAAATGAATAACTTATTTTGATGAGTTTTGTACAAAATAAATGTAAAAATACAAGGCTTAAATATATTTTTGGTCCTCCTACTTTAAAGTTTTAGTCCTTTCATTTTAAAACCTTGAGATTAAAAGGTTATTTTAAATTATGTGGCATTGGTGATTGAATTTTTTTTATTATTGTTATTTTTATTAGTAAATTAATTAATAATTTTATTTATATTATTTTTTTAAATTAATAGTAAATTAATTGATAATTTTAACTATGTTATTTTTAAAATAATTAATAATTAAAAGAAACATTATGGGCCTAGCTCTCTTGGCCCACAGATTCACTTTTCAACTCAAAATCCATTGCATGGATTAACTTTATAAACACTAAATATTTCTCTTAAACAAACAATGTGGGATATAATAATAACAACACTTCACCATTCTTCTTCAATCACACAGCAACATCATTTTCATTAACAACTTCATCTTCATCAACAACATGGTTACATATTCAATGGAAGTGGAAAGCATAGTTACAGTTTCTCTTTTCATTTCATCATATCATCACCACTATATTCATTCTACAATACAACATCATCTTCATCAACATAATATTGGCTGTCAGTTTTTCTAATTGATTAGGTGAATTTAATCATAAGTTTTTTTTATTAAGATGGTTTATTTTCTAAATGTCACTCGCATGAAATGGGTTAAGTGCCTTAAAGTTATCACCATAATCACTGCTTTCAATTCATACGGTTGGAACTTGCTTTTGTTACCTTTTTTTCATCTTCTCCTGCTCAATCTAAATAGTCATCGTTTATTTAAAGAGTTACTTGTAGTTGCATCTTAAACATAGAAGATTCTAAATATGATGGATTCATAAAGAGATACTCATTATGACTATATTCTTACTTTTACAAACTGTATGTATATTACGAAAATTTTCTTCTTTTTCTAGGTGGCCTAAATCTTGGCTTATGCTTATTATGTTGATGTTGTGTTGTAGAATAAATATGGTGGTGATGTTATGATGAAATGAAAAGAGAAACTGTAACCATACTTTCCATTTCCATGCATCAATAACCATGTTGTTGAAGAATATATGATGTTGTTAATAAAAATGGTGTTGTTGTGTGGTTAAAGAAGAATGGTAGAGTACTCTTGTTATTATGTCCCACATTGTTTGTTTAAGAAAAATATTTAATGTTTATAATGCTAATCCATGCAATGAGTTTTGAGTTGAAAAGTGAATGTGTAGGCCATAAGGTCTAGGCCCATAATGTTTCTTTTAATTATTAATTATTTAGAAAATAGAAAATAACATAGTTAAAATTATTAATTAATTTACTATTAATTTAAAAATGACTTAAATAAAATTATTAATTAATTTACTAATTAAAAAATATTAAATAATAAAAAAAATCAAATCAACAATGCCACGTAATTTAAAATAAATTTTTAGTCTCAATCATCACCGCCAACTATACAAAATTGGAGGGGGACTAACAAAATCCCGAGTGAGATAAAGTTCAAAGACTAAAAAGTTGGATTTTAAAATGAAAGGACTAAAACTTTAAAAACTTAAAAATAGTGAGATCAAAAATGCATTTAAGTCAAAATACAATTTACTCAAACGATAATCATTTTCTAATATTTAAACACACTTTAAATTGGAATAAGGGTTTTTTTAGCTATTTTATACCTTTAAATATAATGGTTTTTATCATAATCTATAACTGACAGTGAACTGAATTAGATTTTATGAATATTTTTTTTTATATTATGAAACTTTATTTCAAAAGCAATCATACATATATAAATTTCAATCCTCTTATCTATTCAAATTCAATATAAAATAATTATGAAAGATATTCCTATTAAAAATAATTAGATTATCATATAACTCGTTATCTTAGATTTAAATATAAGAGTATCCAAATCTACTTGTTTACATAATAAAAGAAATGAGTAATTTAATATAGGTCAAATTATCTTCAGGGTCCTTTAAGTTATTTAATTGTAATAAATTGATCATTTATATTGTTTTTACTACACGTGGATCCTTTATGTTAACTAAAGCTTGTATCGTAGACCTTTTTCTCAAACTCCTTTCAAAAAAGTTGAAGTGACACTAATGGTACGAATATGTCACTTAATATAGGTCATAGACTATCATTGAATCATATAATAAAATTTTCAGAATTTTTGGTGCATAAAAGTATTTTTAAACTAATTAAAATGCACGAAAAAGAAGAAATTAAAGAAAAATAGTGAAATAGAAAATAAAATTATCAGAAAATTACATGAAGTGTAAAACGAGAAGAAATATTTTTATAATTTTTGGACCAAAAACAGATTTAATATGAATTTTAGAAGTTAAAATAAAATTAATATAACAAAATAAAGCAAAATAAATGTTATAACAAGATTTGGTTATGCAATTATGTCTATGAGTTTTGATGATAACAAAGAGTATGTTTGAGTGAACAATTTTTGTTACTATAATGTTTGTTGTGTTTTTAAGATAAATAAACAGATTATGCTTCTGATGAATGGCGTGACCAAGACATTAAGCAGATGCTAGAGAGGTTTTGATGAAAGAAAGTAGAAGCTTTAGAAGTTTAGTTACGATCGTTCGTTTGAAGAAACCAATTAGAAGATCTAAAGAGATGTGATGTCAAGACTCAAAGACTCAAATTTCATAAGAGTTCAAGCTTAAAGATTCTAAAGGCTTTGAGGATTGAGACTTGAAAGACTTAGTTCAAAGGGTTCTCAAGTTAAGACCAATCTGAAGACTCTAAAGAATGTGATTCTGAAGATTCCAAGACTTAAAGTTCTTCTGAACTTATGTTACGATATAAGGTTACAAGACCAAGTGTTGAAGACTCTGAAGAATGCGATTTTGAAGATTTTAAGACTTGAAGTTCTTTCAAACTTTGGTTACAATATAAGGTTCTTCAAAACCAAGTGCTAAAGTCTCTAAAGAGGAAGATCTGAAGACTTAAAATTTTAATTAACCAGAAGTTAGATTCTCCACTTCCAAACTCATGCTCGTAGAAGCCTCTGAAGTGCAGAAGGAAAGAAGATAACGTTAACGTGGTACAACAGTACATGGTACAAACAAAATGTTTCATTCCACTACCATGAAGGACGGACGCTGCGTACGATCTTGTCCCCCACGTTCTTTCAAGCCGCCACAAGTTTCATATTTCAAATGTACCCTCCAATAGTTACATCATGCATGACACTATATAAGAGCTTGAAGGCTTGAAGAAACAATTGCTAATTCACGAGGAAACTCTATGCGCATAAACTCTTTATTCTTTGTAAAAAGCAGTAAATTTATTCAAGTCATTTGTACTAAAAATCTGTTTATATATCAGCTTGTGTAGAAGCATATTTATTTGTAAACAAACTTTGTATCAAACGGTTATTTGATTGTTCCTTGAGGGACCAGTTGGGTCAGCTTCTCAAGAAGTCTAGGATAGCTAGTCTTAGAGATTGTTAGTTACCGGCGGTTGCCCGTGCAAGTGTAATCAGTTTGGTTATAGTGGATTAAGTCCCGGTGGAGAGAGGCAAATCACCTCGGAAGGGTGGACTAGAGTAGCTTAATGTTTCAAGTGAACTAGGATGAAAATAATGTATTGTTTATTGCTTTCATATCTTTCAATCTTCATCAAAGCAAAGCATTTTCAAGGGGATTGTTCTTAAGAGCAAAAGTTTTCAAAGTATAAAACTCAATTCAAACCTCCCCCTTTTTTTTTGTGTGTTTTTCACGCCTTCAATAAAAGTCAACGATGCAAGCGTTAATTAACATAAATGATTCATATGTAACGAAAACAACATAAAAGACCAATATAATACAATTAAATAATTTAAAAGACCTTAAAGTTAATTTAACTTTTAATAAAGAAACAAATAGGTCATATTACATTTGTCTTCCCAACAAATTAGCCATTATTTAACTTTTCTCGTGTACTTATAGCCTTTTATATTTTTAGAATATTGTGAGTCAACCAATATTGTGAGTCAACCAATGATAAAGAATTTGCAAGATTCGTCATTAATAACCTCACATTTTAAAAAATATTTTCTTAAATAAAAAACTATGAATTAAGGAGGAAGATATCTAAAACTCAAGCTCAAGTTAGACGAATAGCTTTATTGAGCATCTTTAATTCAGGTAGTTTTTTTGCACCCTTTCATTTATTTTTCTTTATTTACATGTCTAATCTATTAATATATCTGAAGAAAATAATTTCCAACAATGTATGTTAATACATAAATACAAAGATTCTAATCAAAATAAAAGTTTGATCTCATGTGACATTTTTTGTTCAACACATGGCAGAAACCGAGAAAGATATAATCAATGAGATAGATAGGATAGAACATCATGAAGGGGAAGAAGAAAATATAACATCATGTCATTCACATATTCCAGACACATCTCTTGTTGAGTTAAATATGTTGCTTGTAATTCTTTCTTCGGCTAACTCTTCATCTGATGATAATTCACGTGAGGAGAATGATCATATCATAAAAGATAATGTTGATATAAATAAATCATATATATCAAGATTAGAAGCCAAGAAAAAAGAGAAACATGAACCTAAGTTGATTGGGAAGAAAGCATTTTCATCAAGATTTCAAACTACCATAAAAGATTCTAGGCAAGTCTAAAATTACCTCATAAAAAATTCTGATAATTGGAAGAAAACAATTGTATCATAATCAAGTTTACTTTTCTATCATTTTGATAATTGCATGATTTTTGAAACAACTCATTCTACAATATAACAAGTATAAATTCATGGTCATTATATGTTAAACGTTGTTTATTCTTGTTTCAGGCATGGAAGAAAAATGTAAAACCAAAATTGATCTACTATGAAGAACCTAACGAATCAAGATATATGAAAGTTATAGAGAAATGGTGAAGCAAAAAAATTAAAGTGGATCTCCAATATTTGTTCCATAGATAAATTTGTGATGATCAGTGTTTTGTATGTATAAAGGTATCAAAAATTATTTTAATCTTTACCAGCTTTTAACCATCAAAATAGATGTAGTGTATATATATTTTATTTTTATAGCCATTAAAATTGATTATATTGAATTGATTTTAATATGTTGAATATTATGTAAATGATTTTGTCTACTATAATTTTACACATTGATTTGAATTATTTTTTATTTCAAACTTTATTTTTCACTCAAAGTTATTGTTCAGACTCTCTGTTTCAAATGTTACTAGTTGTGTCATCACTGTCATGAGTTCTAGTAGCTAAAAATCATAATTACATTTTTTTTAGATGTTATTTTTTATTTTATTTGAGGTGTGTGGTGATGGTTTTAGTTCTTTTAGGATGAATAGAAAAGGAGGAAAAAGTCTTACTTTAATTTAAAATTTGATAATTTAGTACATCGGTATATTTTAATATGGTAGTTTTTTATTTTATTTTGAGAACTCAATTGATGAGGTGTCAAGTATCATTGAGTTTATTTAAATTCAATCTTGAAAATGGTTTATGGCTATCACAAATGATGGTAGATGTCTATTTGATGTGGTGTTTTTTTAAATTTCTTTTGATGTGGTGTTTTGATCACATGGAGTGATTCCTAAAACAATAGTACTCTTAATTTTTATCAAGTGCTATATTTTTATTTTGTTAATTTTGTTTAGTTATTGTGTAATTGTAATAATTGATAATTTTGTATAACTTTATTTGATATGAAGCTATACATTTAGACAATATCAAGCATTGATTAAAATAATTAATTTTTTTAATCAATGGACTGTATCAAGGAAAGATAATTATGACTAATAATTACAATAAATATAAAATAAATAATTATACAATGAATGATAAATAAAATAAATTGATGATGGATATTAGTAAGAGGTTCGTGCCGCATTAGAATGAAGATATGGATGATTTAATTTTGTTTTGTTTTCTTAACTTGATTTGTTTGTCTTGTAAGTAGGGACTGCAATTGAAGAGGGGTAAGTTAGATTTTAAGATTTTTTTTTTTGATTATTTTAGAGACGATTTTATATATTTATTTTTTTGGAAAAATATTGACAAATTTATAAAGTAAAGTGTAAAATTTAAATGCAAAAAAAGTAAAAAACACAAAGATATATTTTTTTTATGCTTACTTTGTGAGATATTTTTACTATTGTAAGATTTTTTTATAAGTCTCTCACAAAAACTTCTCCTACAATATTTGAATCAAATCAATTTAAAGAACCTTCTCATAAAATTGAAAGTACACTACTTCCTATTTACAAACACCTTTCACCAACACACTATAATAAAAAACAATATTCACACTTGAATAGAAATGAGCAAAGTTTTTCCTTGAACTGAATCCTAATATGAAAATAATCTCTTTTTCAATGAAAATTCATATATATATATTTGTTTCTTAATGAGTCAAGAAAAAACAAGGGTGAAAAAGATGATAAAACAAAAAGAACACAAAGATTAGTTATTAACTGTTATTCTTTCATTCCTCTTGAAACAAGATTACAAGTATACAAAAATAACAAATAACTGTTGTACGTATAGTCTAACATAATTATTTTTAATTATCGTTTTCCATAGGGATTGATGTGATATCTCCGTCGTTCGATAGTTTAAATGTATTTTAAAATTTAGTTACAAAAGGGTTTTGTTTCCTAGTCACAAAAATCATTAATTTCAAGTAAACAAGTTTAGTTTTCTTTCCAAAAGAGAGTTGTTTGGATTCAAGAGAGTTGTTGTTGATTTTTCAAATGGTAAAAGTATGTCAAGATTAGTTTCATTAACCTAATTTCATATAAATTCAATTAACCAAGCGAATGAACTAGTTGATGATCGATATAATTATGTATCCTCTCAATATTGTTGATTTCCAACCAATATTGTGAGTTTTATCATGTTAATCTTTAGATAATGTCTCACTCTAACTATTGACATGATAATCTTTAAGTTCAATACAAGTAAATACTAACTCACAAATTTATATCTAGCATTTGTTCATTAGTAGATGAATATCTTAGGTCAAGTTTGAAACATATTTCTCAAACATTATCCAAAGTAAAAAGTACAAGTAAACCAAAGATATTCAACATATATATATCATCAACCAAGTTCATACACCAAAAGATCAAAGAAAATACATGAAAGTTAGGCTAACTACCTCTAGTCTTGACACAAAGAAGCTTAGCTACTCATTCTCATGGTAGCTTCACTTGCAAGAAATGGAGAGATGATGAACATAGAAGAAAAACTAGCAAAGATTCAAGGTTTTCTCTTATGTTTTTGAGTTACAATGAACAATAACGAAGGAGAATAATATTCTCTGGTTTTTAGGTCGGATTTTGTGAGGAAATGAGGGAGTGAGTGAACAAAATACCTAAGCATGGGTCTATGTATTTTTTCTGATTTTGAAGACCGCGCTTAGCCCACTTTATGGCGCTAAGCGCACCCTACTTTACAACAAACCACTTCAAAAGGCTCCAGGTCATGCTTGACCCGTGCTTAGCGCGCCCTATAGCCTACTCCGCCCTCCAAATATAGCTTGAAATTATTCCTTAAGCTCTCCTAGCTTCCTTGAATTCATGCTTGAAGGTAGAATTACCAAAAACCTACAAATTAAACATAAACAAAGTTAAATAATAGATTATAAACAAAAACTAAATAAAAACAAAAATATATCAAAATACTATATTAAATACTACTAATTAATCAAAAGACATTGTAAAGTACCACAAAATTATCTTCAAATATATCTACATTTTGGTTTTTAACAATTCTCCCCAACTTACTTATTTGTTTGTCCTCGAACAAAAGTCAAAAACTCAACAAGAAAACAGGATCACAAAATTTAAATCATGTTAATCAACACAAAATGGATGGTTCAAACTTAACATACCCGACACATATACACAATAATTGCTTCTTTGAAACATAACATGACTATGAATTAAAATCTAAACACAAAACATCGACACATGATAACAAAGGCAAAAGATATGTTCAAACTTGAATCACCTAAATATTTCTTCAATATTCCTTGAAGAACAAAAATTCACTAATTACAAAGGACAAAACACTCTCACTAGCAACATTGCACATCTAGATTAATTCATGCATTCATAAAAATAAGTTAAATGAACAAAATAGAAACAAAGATCACTAAGGACTTTCAAGGGTTGTAACTTGGTTTGGGTTAAAAACAAAGGATATACATACAAAGCCATTGAAGCAAAATGGGGTAAAGATAATGAAGAGAATTTCACATTTCACAATATCCATTCATACTTCCTCCTTATTTCATTACAACCTTTTTCTTTCTTTTCTCACACAATGATCCTATCCTTTTTCTTTTCTTTTTCTTTTCTAAGTTCTTTTCATATTTTTTTTCTATTCAATCTCTTTTTCTTTTTCAAATGATACATTGTGCCATCAATTTATTATTTCTTTTTTATCAATCTCCCCAACTTTCAATTTTCAATCTTTCTTTATTTATGAATATGCTCTGCAACAAGGCTAATCATACAATTGGATTGGTGTTTACAAACAAGAAAAATTTCATAGAATGAATCATCATTGGATTTTCATTGATCATCAACAAATTATTAAGTGGCCTACTTCACACTTAGTTGACTAAGAATGATTTACTCCACAAATTTTAATTTTAAGATTAAAAGAGGTAACTAAGATTTGCACACTCATAAGGTTAGATTAATCCCTTTTAGAATTGATGGTTTTTCTCATAATACACAAAAAATGCCTTGATCCTTTCTAAATTTCCAAATTGTCAACAACAAATTAAGATTAAACAAAAATCAAACGAGTAAACAATAATTGCTAGAAAACACTCATTTTTGTGCATAGTGAAAAGCTTCTCACTTTTATGGTTCATGTCCTACTTGATTCAAATGTGAACACAATTTATTTTTTTAAATTATACATGCCTAGATGTTTGGCATCAAACACAAATTTCATACACATGTTACATACTATAAAGCAATTAAAAATATACCTTAAGCGCGCATCACATTAAAAATCATATCATCACCATCACATTTTGGTGAAAACATACTTTCAAGACACTTATTCATGCTTCTTTTGAGCATCATTGATTCAAAAGGACAAACCAAAAGAAATTAAATTAAAAATAAACAATGCATAATTTTAAAAGATAATCATAAATAAATAAAAAGACACCCCAACATGGTGTTTCAAAATGTAAAATGTGCTAAGGCATAATGCCTTCAAAATATAATCCTTAGAATTACAATCACATTCTAAAAAGGGTGGCAACCAAAAAAATACAACCAACAAAATAAAACCATTGATTCAATAAACTTAAACATAAACATAAATATTATCTAAAACAATAAATAAAAAAACAAGTAACAAAGGATCATTCTAAATCCTCTAGAATGGAGTCACCCGGACTACTTGTCCAGAATCATCATCACCATCAGCATCATCAGCAACTACCTCCTCCTCCTTATCTGGCCCGATCTCGGGCCAATTAGCATAAGCTCTCATTTGGGCACTAGTGCAGCTGAAATGGTCCACAGTTGGCTCTCTAACCTGTAGCACCATTTGCTCCATACTCTGGTGCATGAACATGAATGCTCTCTGATGAGCCATATACATTTGTCGGTTCCATTCAGCATCTGGACCGACTTGAGGAAGAGCAACATCAACAGGAACTTCCCGGGCAACAGGATTTTGATCAATAGTCTGACAATAACGGTCACAATACTGATCATCAATTACACCGTCAATTGTCAAGTGATCTACAACAGGAAATTGTACCCAGTCTCGCTTACAAAGCCCCATTATCAAACCTGGATAAGTAAGATAACATTTAAGTCTTTTACCAGCAGTGGTGTAACTCAATGCTACCCTCTTCAGCTCATTAGCAATAAACCGACCAAAATCAATTTGACCTTCATCAAGCATGTGAGCAATAAGGTCGACTATTTCCACAGGAATGAAGGATGTATGACTATGTGGCCTTAAGTTGTAAAGGGCCACACACATTAGTATCCTGACATTTGTTTTCAGACTGGACCGGTTAAATTTCAAAGGCTGGCCAGATTTGTTAAGCTCATAAGAATGCCCATTCAAACATATTTTACTCTGCAACACCTTGAAATCCCAATTACCTCATGCTAACTGATCGTGATACACATTCAATTCTTCTTCAGAAGCTGTCCAATTAATTCCCAAATAGCTATTAATGGCACCACAAGAAAAAGCTATTACCTTACCCTGCACCATAGTTGAAAATCCAAAAGGGGTCCCGCTGTAGGTAGAGCATTTGCATAGAATTCGTGAACTAGATCCACATTACCTTTGGATGGGGCTCACAAAGAACCCCAAAATTGTAGTCCCCCAACAAGGAACCACAATTAGTATAATGCCCATTCTCGCTGATGCGAATTAATCGCTCTGTCCAGATGTTTCTCTCCTCCAACTTTTTGTGTAGAGCCTCTTGTTTAGGCCCCAAAAATCTTGTGCCATTAAATGGAATAGGTCTAGATGACTCGACACATGCTGACATAACTCTTTGTCTCTTTGGAGGCATCCGAAACAACAACAAAAATCAACCAAAACTGACACTGAAATGTCTATTAGAATTATTTTCATGCAAATAGAAGTGCAAGAGAACCAAACAAAGCATCAAGGACTGACAAAACAACAAAAAGAAACATAATTTTTTTCAAAAAGTTGTAGACCGCGCTTACCCTGCCTACCGCGCTTAGCCCGGTCTGCGAAACACAAAAAAAAAATTTCTTTCCAGAACATAATTTCTTCAACAAAGCAACCCTACCCACTGCAAAAATCAACAATCTTACACTATTTACAGATAAAACATCATATTACTAAAGCTAAATCTCTAAAATCCTAACCCTAAAATCCTAATTTCTAACATTCAAAAGGAGAAAACAGAAAAATAGAGAGGAAAATAGAAAAAGAAACAAACTTGATGCTTGATTAGAGAAAAAACACACGAAATTTGCACGAAATTTGAAGTTTGGAGCTGTGGGTTTTGGTTTTTCTTAGAGAGGAATATGACAATGATGGAAAGTGAGTGAAAAGGTGAGAAGTGGGGCTGACTACCCACTTTACACACCTTAATTCGTGTACAAGAGTTGGGCCAATAGTTTGGTCCCAATAAACAACTTATTTTTTCAGAGCGCGCTAAGCCCGGTTAAGACCGCGTTAAGCGCGAAATTCTCTGTAAGATGGGTTGATTTTTTCAAAACTGCGCTAAGCCTGATATGTCACGCTTAGCTCGGTCTACAGAATTTTGAAAAATGCTTAAAAACCAGAAAAATTCTAATGCAACATACAAATTGACTATGAAAACAAATACTTACAATGTTGGGGTGCCTCCCAACAAGCGTTTTGTTTAACGTCGTTTCGAGTTCGACGGTTCAAGATGATCAAGGATCATCAAAATATAATATCAAAATCTCTCGGCATTTTTCACCGCAAATGTACACTTTTATCCTTTGACCATTAACGGTCCAAACCGTCTTATCTTCTGGATCTTCGAACATAATAGCTCTATAATGTTTGACCTCTTTAACCAAGAACGGACCCGGCCATTTAGACTTGAGTTTTCCCAGAAAAAGCCTCAACCGAGAATTGAACAAAAGTACCATTTGACCCGGTTCAAAATCCTTGTGCTTGAGTTTCTTGTGATGATAAACTTTCACTTTCTCTTTGTAGAGCTTGTTGGAGTGGTAAGCATCATTTCTCAACTCTTCCATTTCAATGAGTTGATCTTTTCTCTTGTCACCGGCTAGAGTGGAATCAAAATTTAAGAATTTAAGAGCCCAAAACGCTCTATGTTCCATCTCCACCTAAAGATGACAAGTCTTCCCATAAAGCATCTAAAAAGGTGTTAGTCCAATCGGATCCTTGTACGCGGTTCGATACGCCCACAAAGCTTCGTCTAATTTTGTCGACCAATCTTTTCTAGCATTTGACACTATTTTTTCAAGAATCCTTTTCACCTCTCTATTGGATACTTCCACTTGACCGTTGGCTTGTGGATGGTAAGGAGTTGTCACCTTGTGCTTTACACCATATTGATTCAAAAAATTTTCTAAAAGTGTATTGCAAAAGTGAGAACCTCCATCACTCACTAGCACCCGAGGCACACCAAACTGCGAAAATATGTTTTTCTTTAAAAATTTAATCACGGTTTTGGAGTCGGCCTTAGGTGAAGCAATTGCCTCCACCCATTTCGACACATAATCAATGGCCACTAGAATGTACTCATTAGAGAAAGATGAGGGGAATGGGACAACAAAATCAATACCCCAACAATCAAAAACTTCCACTTCCAACATGTTGGTTAGAGGCATCTCATCTCGCTTGCCAATTCCACCACTCATTTGACACTTGTCACAACTCTTAGCATGTTCATAGGCATCTTTAAACAATGAAGGCCAATAAAATCCCGATTGAAGGACTTTAGTGGTCGTTCTCAATCCGCTATAATGCCCTCCATAAGGGGAGTTATGACAATGCTAAAGTATGTCTTTTGATTCTTCCTTAGACACACATATCCTCAACAAATTGTCACTACTCAACCTAAACAAATATGGTTCATCCCAAACATAGTACTTGGCATCGGCCAAGATTTCCTTTTCTCATTCCACGACAAATCTTCCAGAATCAATCCTGAGGCCTTGTTATTAGCCATGTCAGCAAACCACGACCTTTCTTGGATAGCATAAAGTTTTTCATCTGGGAACTCCTCTATCACCTCTTTTTCTTTCTTTGTGATTTCCACGTTCACCATGCGGGATAAATGATCCGCCACAAAGTTTTCCAAATCTTTTTTGTCCCGGACTTCCAAATCAAACTCTTGAAGCAACAAAATCCATCAGATTAATCGTTGTTTGGAGTTCGACTTGGTGAGCAAATACTTTATAACCAAATGGTCCATGAAAATCACAACTTTGGAGCCGATAAGAACGAAATTTTTCCAAAGCATATACTATAGAAAGCAACTCTATTTAAGTTGTTGCATAGTTTATTTGAGCATCGTTTAAAACTTTGCTCGCATAGTATATTGCATGGAAAATTTTATTCTTTCTTTGACCGAGCATGACTCTCACCGCATAATCACTCGCATCACACATTAATTAAAAATCTAATTTCCAATTTGGTGCGGTGATTATCGGTGCATTAATCAAGTTTTCCTTTAATTTTTCAAAAGCAATCTTTATCAAAAATAAAATACTTATCTTTGTTGAGAAGATTGCTCAACGGCTTTGCGATCTTGGAGAAATAAGCCCGCATGGCCAAGAAAACTCTAGATCCCTTTGACATTGGTAGGTGAGGGAAACGTCTCTATCACATCGATCTTGGCTTTATCAATCTCAATTCCTTTGGAAGAAATTTTGTGCCCAAGAACAGTGCCTTCGGTCACCATAAAGTTGCACTTCTTCCAATTCAAGACCAAGTTAGTATCAACACACCTCTTCAACACGGTGTCCAAATTCTTCAAACACAAATCAAACGATGCTCCATAGACGGAGAAATCATCCATGAATACCTCAATGGTATTTTCAATCAAGTCAGAAAAGATGTCTTGCATTCAACGTTGAAAAGTCATTGGCGCATTACATAAGCCAAAAGGCATACGTCTATACGCAAAAATCTCAAATGGACATGTGAAATCCGTCTTCTCATGGTCTTTCGGATTTACCGAAATTTGGTTGTAACCCGAATATCCATCTAAGAAACAATAATATTGTTGCCCCAAAAACCGCTCCAATATTTGAATCATAAAAGGAAGAGGAAAGTGATCTTTTCTAGTAGCTTTGTTTAGCCTTCTATATTAGGATTTGCAGTGTGCAATGATGAGAGACTACTATGTTATTTATGATAAACCTTACATACTAAACTAATGAGATTTTGTCTTAAATATTCATTACAAGCTAACTTATACAATTGGACATAACAAACATGCCCAATTCGATGCTAACAATCCTAGCATCCTTCGACACTACAAGCTAGAACACACTTCAACTACAACTTGTAACACTTCGACATCAACATATGAGCAACCTTCGACTGCATGCTAAACTCTGTCGAACCATCGAATTAGAAACTACCCTTCGACCCAATAGAGTTTGATCCAATATTTCACAATATATATATATATATATATATATATATATATATATATATATATATATATATATATATATATCATATGAGAATGGATAAGTTATATGAGAATGTGCGAATGAATTACAACCACCAAATTTAAAAACGAAAGGTTGAGATTAAATTGTGATATTTACTAATTTATCTTTCTTATTAATGACACGTGATCTAGTAAAGATTACAATTTAATCTCAACCTTTCGTTTTTAAATCTGGTGGTTGTTATTCATTCTCACATTCTCATATATATATATATATATATATAGAGAAGAGTTACACCGCCATATCAGAATATTTTTAAAATCAACCGTTGGATTGAAACATATCATCATATAGATTATACCTATAAAGTTTGAGATCAATCTATAATGATTTACTACACGGTCAAGATATCCAAAGATTAACGTCAAAATGGACTTTCATATAACGTTAATTTTGATATAGTTCAATGACATAGTAAATCATTATAGATTGATCTCAAACTTTATAGGTATGATCTATATGATGATATGTTCAATCAACGGTTGATTTTAAAAATATTAAGTGACGTTTGGTGTAACTCTTCGTGTACTAATCTCTCTCTCTCTCTCTCTCTCTCTATATATATATATATATATATATATATATATATATATATATATATATATATATATATATATATAAGCGTTAAGTGAACAAAACTTAAGTTATGCACAAAGTTTAATTGTAATATATATATATATATGAACACTTGAATAAAAACTTGTTTGAATTATATGAAAGATATTGTATGAAAGAGATAATTGATAAACTAGAATATTTTCTCTTAAATATACTTATCTCATTATGCCTTTTTGATTTGATGCAATATTTTGTAAAAGTTTCATATTCGTTGGCTATATTTAGGAATCACAATGGTTCAAATTTTTCAAAAAGTAATATACTATTTTTTAAAAAACAATAAAATTGCGATGGTTTCAAACTGCCACAATTTACGAACAAGTGTGATGTTTCAGAAAACAGTAAAAATGTAATGGTTTCAAACTTCCACAATTTACGAACCAATATTATGCTTAAAATACAACAAGATTGTGATAGTTTTAAACTACCATAATCGACAACAGCTTTTCAAACAGATTGCACATGACAATCAATTGATCTAAAGGAACAATTGATTGCTTCCTTTGAAAACTTGAATTTTTGTGTCTTTAAAAGATATTTAATGTAGCTTATGATGCACAAATTATACATGGAAGTTTAGGAACATTAGTGATGAAGATATGCTCTTTTATTTCTGTTATTGTTTCGACTTGCTCTCTTGCTGGGAATAATTACAAAGTTCCTTCTTTTATGTTGAGTTGCATAAATCTTTCAAAGTTATTATTCAGCTTCCTTGCACCCCCAAAATTTTAGAGGTTATTTGGAAGTTGCCTCCTCGTAATTGGATTAAGTTTAATTGTGACAGGGGGTCTTTAGGTAACCTGGGTCCCTCTGCTTATGGTGGTATTGTCAGAGACATTGACAAATTGTTCTTTGAGCTTTTGTTTTGTTCTTGGGTGACTCGAACTTTCTCATTGTCGAATTCCCCGGTGCTATGTCAGCAACTGAGTTCGCTAATGAGAAAAGTTGGTGGAATCTTTGGTTAGGAATAAATTCTATAGTCGCGGTTCAAGCTTTCAAACCTCACTTCAAAGTGCCTTAGAAAATCTGAAATAGATTGATTAATTGTATAAATATCATTGCTAATTTTTCTTTTGTGACTTCACATATCTTCAAAGAAGAAAATATTTGCACTGATTTTCTAGCTAACATAGGCCTTATGATGACTAATTTCATTTCTTTGGATTCAACTCCCTTTTTTTAAGGATATATTTTATAAAAAATAGATTAGATTTATCTTTTTTATGTTTAATTCTTCTTGAGAGGGTTTTGGTACACTTTCCCTCTTCTTTTCTAACTTTTTTCTTTTGATATATAAAAAAAACAAAAAAAACCTCTTCACGATGGTGGTCACTTTTAAAAGATACTAATAAATTTAGTTTATAGAAAAATTGATTTGATTTTATTCCATTTTATTAAATTTTATTTAAAATTAATTAATTTGATTTATTCCTAGTTTTATTATTGTGATTTAACTCAACTTATGTTTTTTCAAACCTACGTATGAAGAAATCATACAATAGAACAAATTAAAATGAGTTCTCTGGCAAATTTTGCCAAATGTCACTCTCTCATCACTTCTTCTATTTTTATTTTAGTTATAAATGGAAACTTTCTATTAATATAATTCTTTTTTTATTTAAATTCTTTTTTTTAAGTGATCATATAAGTCTATAGGATAGCTCAATAGTTACTTTGAGAGATGTAGAGTCATTGTATCAATTGGGAATCTAAATTAAAGTGTAGGGAGAAGCGCAAAAGTGCAATAGGGGCGGACATTTAAGTTTAGATATCACTTTTCCAAAATTCAGAATATCAACAAATAAACCCTATGTATCATATGACCGTATCACCCTTTCAATTTCAGAATAAACCTACGAGCCACCCTTAAACCACCATGGTCAATCCACCTCCACCTCATCTTGCCTCCGATTTTTATAGTTCTGATGAGCATCACAAAGATATGGCTTGAAGATAAAATCTGAAAATGTAAATGATTCCTTGGCCCAACTCTTGGATCCCATATCTCCAAAACGGTTAACAGCAAAAAGGTTAGTTTATGATTCCTTAATTATTTTTTTCCACGATGCAATTTAACTAAATCTTGATACTGTTACTGCTTTTTCTACTCTGTCAACACATTCAGCTATTGTTACTACTGTTGTTACGACGGTTGGATTTCGTGAAAGATTTGGTAGAGAAGCTACTTGAAAATGGTGCTAAAGTAATTTGAAGATTTTCTTTTGTTAATTTATAGATGAAATTGGAAAATTGATTTGTGAAAGTTATGGAATTTTTTTTCCAGGTTTTGATGTTTGATACTACTAATGGATGAACCTTCTTATACTACGCTGCTTATTACAAACATTTTATTTCCTTCAAGTTATTCTTGCTTCTGCTCAATCAATTTTTGTTCCTGCTTCTTGGTTTGTTCATTTTTTCGATTTTAGCATCATTTCATTTTTTTAATTGACTTTGATATTATTCTGTTATGGTTCATGTGGGACCAATGTTTTAAGATGGAGGTTTGTATTGTTTCTCTACAAATATTGAAAACTTCTCCATTTGTTGTCTTTGTTTATCTATTTAGTAAGTTATAATCAGATAAATCATCATTTTCATATTATATAGTTCCGGTGAATTCCCCTGCAAATCTTTCTATTATGCTCTCAGGATTTTATGTTTCTAATGATTTGTTTGGCTAATTCAAAAGTTCTTCTTTTCATTTCTTGCAGAACTTTACCATCACCACCAGGTGCTTGACAAGGCTGTAGCTCACTACTTTGAGGCCAAGTTACTTCTGTTCGATGTAACTAACTGGTATATGAAGGTGAGTGGGAAAAGTTTTGGTGTCTTTGAAATCTTTCTCTGGTTTATTATGTGCATACTGGTTGGTTTATCATCTTTGTAGAATCAAAGTAAATATGGATCTTTCAAAAATGAAACTGTAAGCTTTTCATATTTTTCGTGTATTATTTTTCATTCAAAACATCATATATTTACGGTGTTTTTTCTTGACCTAACATTCTGGATACCAGTGGTCTGCAACATGCTAGGTAGTTCCAAATGTTGTCATATAGTGACTATAGCATTGTTGTGTAGCTGAATTTGAACAATCTGTTGAGATATGCAATTGGAAACATTGATAAAAAATTCCTTTTGTTTGCTCTTCCATATTATTAAACTTTATGTTTGTTTATTTTTGTGGCTTAGACATATGGCTCTACCACCCCCTTCTGCTCCTTATGATTCATATGCATGCTATCTTGATGCACCAGTTCCAGTGTCTGCTTAAGTTTCTATAGTTCCGCCTGACTGTTATATTCCACTTCAGGTGAGATTGGCTTATAAATTGTTAGTAATGCTTTGGTTTAACTTTTCTTTATGTCAATTTTTATATCATTACTCTGCCTGAAGTGTTTAGCTCCTTTTCTTTACGTCAATTTCTTTAAGTTTTAGGTTTATTTAATCTTATTTTCAGCTTCTCAAGTTATTTTTAGGTTTATTTCATCTTATTTTCATCTTATTTTTAGGTTTATAGTAAATTAATGCAGTGATGTTTCGTATACAAATATGACAGTTGAATATTAGAATTTTTCGTATTCGTCTATGACAATAGAAGATCAAAATTGTATACAGAAGATGTCCAAACATTTGAGTTAAATTTTGGAGGTCATGTGTTTGCACCAAAGTCATTTAACTTCTTTTCTGACTTTGGCTAGAGATTCAGAATTGAACGCTTGCCTAAGGTGGAGCAGTTGGAAATTGAATTGAATATGGAAAAGTGTTAGAATATAAAGGATATAAAACTGATTGTTAGGAGTGTTAGTTTTTGCTTAGGCTTTTACATCAAGTCATATGTTGCCACCTGTACTTTTCTTTTACAGTTTGTTACGTTGTGTAAATGTATTGGCTGTTATAAATACAACTATTATCCACTGTGTAATTATTCAGTGAAAGGAATAATAAATTGTCACTCTAAACTTTTCTTCTTCTGCTCCAAAAATTCACTTTATATTCATCTCCAGAAGTTGCACTTCTGGTTCATCTCCAAAAGTTGAACTTCTGAGTCATCTCCAGAAGATGATTTTCTGACCCATCTCCAGAAGATGATCTTTTGATTCATCTTTAATTTAAATTTAAGATTTATACTATCAAATGGTAGAATTTATGTCAATCAGTTAAATTTTAGAATTTATATCAAATGATACTACCAAATTGTGTTTATTTAATCATAATTAGGATAAAAAACTAATATTTATTTGAAACTTTAAGTATTCCTTCCAATACTAAGTAATTATATATTTATAATGTGTTTTGAAACAAAACATTTTTATTACATTACTTTTAAAATAGATTTTCATTTAAAATTATGTTTAACTAAAATAATGCTTATTTTAACAATCCTATTTATAAAAAGGAATCAAACAGTAAGGAATGAACAAGTGTCCAGAAGAAATAGAACTTTGCTTGATATGTCCAGAAGTATGCTGAAAGAGAACAAGCTACCTCATATGTTATGGGAGAAGTTGTTGCCACATCAACATATGTTCTGAACAAGTGTCCAACAAAGAAGCTGAAGGAAATTGTTCCTTTAGAGAAGTGGACTGGAGATAAGCAAAGTGTTGGTCATCTGAGAGTGTTTGGTTCTGTATGTTACAAACACGTCCCAGAAGCTAGAAGACAAAAGCTGGATGATAGAAGCAAGGTAATGTTACTGGTGGGGTACCGCAGTATAGGTGCATATAAGCTATATTGTCCAGAAACCAACAAAGTAGAAATCAGCAGAGACGTTGTTATGAAAGAGTCAGAAGTTTGGGATTGGAGCAAGTCCCAACCAACTTCTGATGTAGAGATAACCTCTGAAGAGGAGTCAGAAGTTGAAACTTCTGAAGAAGAGTCAGAAGTTGAAACTTCTGAAGACGATTCAGAAGTTGAAACTTCTGAAGAAGAGTCAGAAGTTGAAACTTCTGAAGAAGAGTCAAAAAATGACATTGAAGATTCTGAAGATGAGTCAGAATCTGAGGTTTCGGAAGAAGAGTCAGAGTTAGAAGATGACTCTGAAGCTGAAGACAAGTCAGAATTCGAAGGTGATTCTGAGTCTGAAGAAGAATCAAAAGATGAGTTAGATTCTCAAGGAGATTCTGCTTCTGAAGATGAGTCAGAACATGAAGGTTTCGAAGATGAGTCAGAACATGAAGGTTCCGAAGAAGAGATAGAGTCAGAAGATGAAGAATCTTCTGGAGACTCTAATGATGAGTCAGATGGTGAATCTGATTCTGATCCAAAATGATGATGATGATCAAGAATCTGGTGGTGATCATGCTTTTGGAAGGGAAAACTCTGAAGACGTAGGTTCTGGAGGACAAGCTTCTGGAGGTGATCAAATTTTTGGTGGTAATCATGACTCTAAAGGTGGACCTTCTGAAGGAGGAGTTTCTAAAGATAGTCCAGCCTCTGGTGGTGGTCATGATTCTGAAGGAGGAACTTTTGAAGGTGATGGTTTTGGACAAGGTCCAGAAGTTAACCAAGGTGGAACTTCTGGTGAAAGTAAAACTTCTGAAGAAAGTCCATAACATTTGACATATTCACTTACGTAATTAATTTTTTGACTAATACTTTATCAAAAAATTTTAACATAATAATTTAAGTAGCTAATTTTATGACTAATAATTTATTATATATGTAAATTATAAAATTATTTAAATCTATATAATTTATGATTATTTTGAATATTAAATTTAAATAGATTGCTTAAATTTTAAGATGTACAAATATATTTCTTCATATCTTTATTATTATTAACAAATTTATCATTTATTATTTTTATACACGTTTTTCTAGCATTGGATGTATCATAGTGTATTTCAAATGTTTTAATTTTGTATTGAAACTATGCAAACCCTTTCTCCTTTCAATGGAGAAACAAAATCTATTCATCTACTATTTAGTTGGAACAACTCAATCATTCTATTCATCTCTTCTGTCTCTTCAATCATTTTATTCCTTCTGTTCTGCTAAGCCTTTCTCATTCCAAGAAATCTGATAAATTATCATAGCAAACGAAAAATAATCATCTCAATTGGCATCTTTTGATAAAGGAAAAAGCTATTTTGACACTGGTAAATGACACTACACCGTATTTGTATACGAAAAGTATACTATTTTTAATTTTTAATAGTTTATTTTTTTCTTGATTTTTGTGCAAGGATCATTTGGTGTGTTAATGGAATACGGTGTAATACGGTGTAGCTAAAAATGAGTGTTAAAATAGCACAGCTCTTTGATAGACCCCATCTTCTCGTTCTTTTTCTTCTCCTCTTCGCCACTATTCACGACTCTTCTCCCATTTCAATCAATCTCTCTTCAAAAACGAATAAATTTTTACCCTCCAACATCCAAATTAAAATTGTTCTTAATGTCGTTTCGAAATCGTAATATTACTGTTTTTAATTTTGTCAAAATCCATTTCTATTGATTTCGAAGTCGAAAAAATGAATTTTTGGTGTTACGTTGTTTTAACAGAATTTGAAGAGTGCTTATGAGTATATGAAGAATGTTTGTTAGATTTTGAATTGCTCTTGATATTGTTCAATGACTTATTTACACAATTACTCATAGGATGTAAAAGTATTAATATATGGTTATGTAATATTATTACTCAGATAAATATATCGGATGAATTGAATATAGGTTGCTCCATGAAGAAAATATTAGTATTTGAAAGCAACACAGAATGCTGATGATGATATATTTGTTGTTGAAATTGTACATTTACTCTTATTTGTGGCCTTTATTCATCGGATGAATATTAGATATCAATTTTGCAGAGGAATGTTGCCAACTAAGTAAAGACATTTGACGAGACGTTCCGGTTATCATCTACAGGCTTGACAACAGTGGTATATTTTGACCAGGATCTTGTTGCAATTGATCAAATGATAAAAATAATGAATGGATTTTTATAAAGATGTTCATAGAATTTGTGCAATAACGGCTTAGATATTTCTAATCTGTAAAAATTGATTCAGATGTTCTAATGAATAAAACAAGAAATTTTAATTTTAATATTATATTATTGTTTTGTCAAAAGAAAATTATATTATTGTTGCAGATTTGTTAATTTTATAAAATAGTTAGCGCTATTGTATTTTTGATATTCAATTTGTATTTTTATTTTAAATATTTTAAAATGTAATTTAAACACCAAAAATATAAATTGATAATTTTTGAAGTATCAAACATACACTACGACAAAGATAAAATATCAAACAATTTAAAATGAATTTAAAATTGATTAAATTAGTAGCATAATATCATGTCATATAAATTTGTGCAACTTTTAGCATACCTATAATATATCTCAATATAATAATATCATACCACTAACAACAAAAATGACATTAACCCATTATAACTTACTAAATTAATTCCCCATACAAAATTATATTAATGTAATTGACAAAATTTTATTTTTTTAAATATAATTTTCTTTTTATTATATAAAATTTTGTGTGGTTGTTTATTTGAGTTTTTATTTTTTAACTTATATATAATATATTAACTACAATTAAGAATATTATTAAAATACAATAAATTATATGAATATTTTAATATATAAAAGTTATTAGCATTTTTTTATAATAAAATGTTAGCAGTTAAACTGAAAAATGTTATAAATATTATAAATTGATAAGACAACATGAGACAAATATAATATAAAAATACATAAAATATGAGAGAAATATGATATAAAAATACATAAATTTTTAATGAAACACTTTCATTCTTTTTAAATTTTTACAATTATTTATTATCATTTTATTTAATTAATATATATATATATATAAAGTTTTATCACCATGTCAAAAGTAAATTTTGTATTTTAAAAAAAATGTAATTAATGATATCTATGCATTTTATGAAAAATATAAAGTTGATTATTGATACAATTATTTTTATAAACAAGAATAAGTTATAAATATTTTTATAAATTCAAATTCATGAGTTTGGGAAGAGCCGACTCGCAGGTATTGTACTTTTTATGAACTAGAAAAAATTAAAGGCTGATTCAATTAAATTAGTATTTATATTTACTATTTATATGACATTCATATTTTAAGACATTTTTTTCTTATTTAATTAATATTTATATCAACATTGAGTGACATGTGCGAACAAGTGATCCGGTGACTATTTAATTATAATTTTTCTACTAAAATATACGTTTCTGATGGATAGACACTACATAATTTATGATCTGAACAAGTGATCAGAAATGGAGACGACCAGAACGGTTGAACGGTTGAAGATCCTTCGAGCAAGTTGATGTGCCCTCAAGGATATGAGAGTTTATATAATGATCTTAGGAGGATTCTCATTGGTTACTATATTTGAGTCGGGATATGCGGATCCACGAATATAGTTGTCTGAGTTGACTAGGTCAAATCGTGCGATGGTGCCCGTAACTAGACGTTACGTCGGACAAAGGAGGTATAACGGACATAGTCCTTGGTGGAATAAATAGAAGATCTGCTCGACGTGTGTCGAGCAGAGGATGTCGTGTGGCTGATGAAAGCCTCCAGTGTGTCACCGGATCTCGGCGGATAAAAGCATCCCGAGGTAGAAGGATTTGCCCGACAGAAATTCAGACAGTCGAGAACAATTTATATGCCTATTATATTCATATTTTTAATCATTTATAATATTTATATAGTATTTATATCGATTTTGTGTGACCCGTGGGAACAAATATAATTTTTCTTTAATAATTAATTTATTCTTCAATAATATATTATATTTTAATTTCTCCAATAATAATTAATTTATTGTTTTTTATTTATAAAAATTAAATGATATTTATAAGAAAGGAACATCTTAATTGAATGACCATAACAAACTTATCATTTAATTCCTATTATATTTTAGAAAAGGAAATAATTTAATGAAAATATGAAAATATAAATTGGATGACAATAAGAATTTACATCTTATTTTAATTAATTGAATGTAAATATTACTTAATTATTTTAATTATTTTTATTTATACAATTAAATATTTTTATATTTGTATATTTTCATCTCATACAATTAAACGTATTAATAATGTGTTTGTTTCCGCGTCAAAAATAATTTCAAAGGCGCATCTACCAAAAGCTATGAATCCTAGCTTTGAAACCATTTTAGAGTACGTTTACAATTTCAAACGTGAATCAAACAAGCTTTAAGAGGTTTTAGGGCTATTTGAGAAAGCTTATCGAAATTTCTATGTTATGATTCATCATTAAAGTTGTATCAGTTACTAAAGGATAATGAATACTAATATTCTATAATATTTATTTTTCATTTTCAATTATGTGTATTAATTGGGTTTTTTTCAATAGCTGTGTCAAATATTTAACATCAGGTATCATAGACATAAATGTGAATTCTATTACCAGATTTAATTCTTAAATCAGATTATTTTAAAATAATCAAGATAATATAAATTTAAATATTTTAAAATTATTATAATAATAAGTTATATCAAATAATTTGTTATGAAACTAAATAAAATAATAGAAGAGAGAAAGAGAAGAAAAGAGTATATTCTCTATTATTCATATTCTGAGTGAGTGTTTCAAGTACAATATGACTCCTATTTATAGGACATATGCAATAAATAAAAAATCAATTAAAATCTCATAATTGATGGACATCCATAATCATAACATTTATAACACTCCTCCTTGGATGTCCATAAAGAATATACCTTGTTAAAACCTTACTAGAAAAAAACCGTGGGAAAAATTCTAATGAAGGAAAAAAGAGTACAATATTCTGTTTTAGGGAACTACCTTATTACTAATCAATACACATTAATATATTATTACAAATAAGAAAGAAAATTATAGGGAGACAATCATCAATTATTTATAATAGTCCTCCTTATATATTTGTTCAGGATATGCCTAGTTAAAACCTTATTAGAAAAAACTCAGTGGTAAAAAATCTAGTGAAGGAAAAAGAGTAAAATATTCTTTTTAGAAAAATTCATTTCTCCTTCTCAGCTGAACGAATTCAATTCTCCCCCTTAGCTGCACAACCATTTCTTCTACGAGGAAGGTCAATCTTTTGCACTAAAAGGCCTATAATACTACCACCTGAACAAATTTGTTGGAGCTTAAATCACCACTTTTCTTAAGATCATGAGTAAAAAATAACTTTGGAAAATCATGTTTTCTTTGACTTACTTTAATGTAATCACCTTTCAATTCGGTAATCCACGTAGTGTTATCTTCATACATGGTTGTTGTATTTCTTTTTCTAAACGTCAACCCACAAGTCTTTTGTGTGTGTTGAGTTTGAGATCTCAACCAAACGCATTCTTGACTTGCCTCGTGTAGTGCTAAAAATTATTCATAATTAATGAAGTTGCTGATGTGATTTGTTTCACTGGTCTCCATGAAATAGTTGTACCATTATGAGAGTTTGACAAATAAATAATTTGTGCAATGTACCATTATGCAGATTTTCTAAGTGACTTATTTATGCACAATGTTTTAAATATGATTTAAATACTTTGGAATTAAACAAACACATGTACGTTCCAATGTCTCTGGGTAGGCGAAGAACTGTATCTTGTTAATAGAGTAATAGCACTTGATACCTCATGGTATACATAATTAGCAAGATAGACCAGTGCTTGAATTACGTTGAGATATGGTACTTCAGGACCAACTATTGTATCAAATTCTTTTCTAGATATTTTCATAAGAATACAAGGACATTTGGAGTTATTTGTATATCTTTCTCTCTTAGCAAATATTTACTAAAACAGTTATACCATATGTGTCCATATTGTTTTAACTCATAAAGAGACTTGTTCAATTTTATGGAGTAGCTTTCTCCATATCCAAAATTATGTGTCTATGATATATTAAACTCTTTAGGGAGTTTCATGTAAATGTCACTATCAAGTGAGCCGTATAAATAAGATGTCATACTAATCAAATATTTAAAAATTAATTAAATCCACTGCAGGTGGATATGTTTCATATAAATTAATCTTAGATCTTTGCGAAAATTATTGAGCAACAAATAAAACTTTATAGAATTCATATTTTTCTTTTTAACAAAAACTCATTTATATCCCATTGGTTTCACACCTCAAAATATTCAGACTACAGGTCCAAAAACGATTTGCTTTTAAAGTGAATTTAATTATTCTTCAATTGAATCTTTTTAGTTTGGTCACTTCTCACTATGTCTATAATCTTGGATAAACGTTAATTCATGATTTGTTCATTTTGGTCATTTCTCACTTTGTCTACAATCTTTGATAGACTTTGTTTCACGATCCTCGTTATCGTTTATCATCTTTAGCGCTATATTGTATACAAATACACTGCCAATGTCGACTTTATTTGGTTATCTCAATTTTGGTTCCATTCCATTTCATCCATGACATAATTTATCGAGATCTTATATTTCAAGTACTTGATTAGTTCTTCTGGAACTAAAAAATAAATTATGTCAACATTCTTTTAGAATTTTCATATCCTCACTTGGGTCATCTTCTTGGTTGAGGACTTTTAACATTGGAACCGATTTTCCTATCATGCTTTAGGCGCGACTACAACTCATTTGCAATATTTGATTATCCAATAGGAAAATCCACTTTGAGTGGAGTATTAGCAGCTGATAATTTGTTTCATAAATTTTTCAAATGAATTGTGTTTTGAACTTTGAGGATAAAAATAATATAGTAATTTTATTTCAAATTGTTCATTTGAACTTCTGGTTCATACTCTGAACTGCTTATTCGCTCCCCCTAATGTTGGGAAAATTAATTTATCAATTGATAGCCTGTTGGGCTTCAAGCACATATCCAATTATCGGACCACGATAAACCTCAAATACGATATTCATACTAAAACTGAATTTTCTCAACAATCTTTCAAAACTCATCTTAGCATACTATACTGGAGCAATTGAATTATACTCAACACATCCAAAAGTTTGCTTAAATGATAAGTATTAGATAATTTATAATTTAAGAGGAGAATTAACATATACTATTTTGTTGGCTTAGTACGGATAAATTTCTCAATCGTATTTTGTGTGTTTCAAATATCTAACTTAGAATTTGTGATCTCACAAGTATCAACCATACAATTAACTTTAGACGTCTAAAGAATGGATCTTCAATGATCATATGCTACTTGATGTTTAATATTAATTTTAATAATATATGTGATACTTATCTAGAAAGTTCAGAAAAATTCAGAAATTGAGATCTTAGTCTGAGAAAACAACTTCACAAACTTCTGGTTGCGAGTAGACAATAAAAATTTGGATAATATTTTAGTCAATGTAATAATTGTCATAAAAAACTGACATTCTTAGAATTTTATTTTCATTTAGAAAAACACAAAAAATTTCATCACGAGTTTTCACATCATGGTACATATTCATGATCTTTAATTGAGAAAACAATTTCACAAACTTCTGATTGTGAGTAAAAACAAACATATGCATTATCTTTTAGTCAATACAAAAATTAATATATTAAAATATTTAAATCGTCTACATGATTGGTGTATTGATTCATAAATATCACATTACATTAAAATTTTAATATCTTTTAGGAACATACAAAACTTCAGGTTCTTCAATATTAATTTCCACATCATAATACATTTGGGATCAAACCGTCAATTTTGTCAACATCACACTTAAGTGTGATTTGTAAACTTCTGGTTTACAATAATACATATATGTATTTTAATCATTCTAAATTGTTTGAGTCAACCATAATATTCTCTAATAAATAAATCTTCATAAATCATACATACATGTTTTTATATGATTTAATTGTAATAAATTAAATCTAAATTTATTTCATATATAATAATATTATTCCGGTCACACATTTAACCAAAAGAACTGAATGCAATTCAATTTTATTTTATCATAAAAATTAAATAAATTTCATACAAATATAGAAATCACATTATTACTAATTAAGCCTGATAGTCAATAGAGAAATCAGTCAAAGTAATAATATCTTATTCCTTAATTAATATAAGCTATAATTATATAAATAAATAAATAAAAACACAATATTTTTAAAATTATTGTAGAAAATGATATTAACTACGCAATATAAAAATTATCCTAAAAGATTAAACACACCTAAATATTTGAAAAAGTTTCTTAATTTAGAAATCTAATAGCAGCAATAAAACCATAAAATTGACTAATTGATATATAAACATATTAATTGATATATTTTCAATTGAAATATATTAAATCAAATATATTTGTATAAATTAATTAAATTTATTAAAATCAAATATATAGATTTATAATCTCAAACATGTAAGAAATTATATTCTAACAATTTGAAGAAGTTTTCTAACACAGTCAAATTTTAAAGAGAAAAATTTAGAATAATATAAACATTTATAAACAATAATCTAAAAAATATATATAATCATCCTTTTGGGATGAGTTAAAATTATTTGTGTCATTCTTCTAATAATGATCATTTTATGAGAATATTATAATTTTTTTTCATCCTTCAGGATGTTTTATATCAAAAATTTATTTTTCCATCATTTTATATGTTCTTCAAGAACTATATTAGAATTTTATTTTTTTTCATCCTTCAGGGATGTTTTATATCAGGAATTCATTATTAAGAAATTGATTATTAAGGATGGATGTTTTATATGTTCTTCAGGAATTATATAGAAATAATTTATTTTCCTATCCTTCAAGGATAGAAGGATAGCTTGATAGCTTCTCCAGGAAGCTTATAAATAATTTATTTTGCTATCCTTCAAGGATAGCTTGATAAATTCTTCAGGAACTTATATAAATTCTTTTGCTATCCTTCAGGGATGCTTGATAATCATCATTTTAATCGGTAAAAAATATATATTATAAAAAAATGAAATAGTATTACCTTACAACACCATAAGATTGGAGCCTCGTGCTGATGACGTATTATGAAACTAAATAAAACAATAAAAGAGAGTATATTCTCTATTATTCATATTCTGAGTGAGTGTTTCAAGTACAATATGAGTCCTATTTATAGGACATATGCAACAAATAGAAAATCAATTGAAATCTCATAATTGATGGACATCCATAATCATAACATTGATAACATAATTGATTTACTTAACTATTTTCTTTTAAGTTTTCCTTTTGTAAATGATTTGTCTGAGATTTGTTATAAAATTTAACTCTATTAAATTTATTTCTATTAGATGATAAAATCATATAATATCAATAGCATCAATAAATTTACAATACAGAATAATTTAAAAATTATAGGCATGTCCGATCGGCCAAATCTATTTTTTCGATGGGTCGATAAAATATTTACTTACGATAGAATTTAGAAGAATTTAAAAATTATAGAAATGCACGATGAGCGGAACCTATTTTTCCGACGGGCTCTCAAAATATTTAATTAAATTGAACAGATATTAGAGATCATATGTTTAATGACTTCTCAATTACTATAGCATTTAACAAATATAATATTATTTAATTTATTAAATCTAATCAAATTATTATCAATTTTAATTTGTTATTAAATCAATATGTGTTTTTGTGTATAATATGTTTTATTTTATAATATTTGTTAATAGAAGTGGTAAAACTAAAATTACAAACAATTATAAAAATTATAAGCATGTGTGATGGATCAAACCTGTTTTTCCACCTTATATTTAGTTTAATAACAATTGTTAACTCAATGTATAACCTGACAACTTCTACAATTTGATAAATTAAATTAATATTTATTTAGTATATATTTGTATATAAAATTTTAACCATAACTATATAATATTTATTTAATATTTATATCGACTTTACGCAACTTATGCGAACTCATTGGTCATGTACATTTCTTAACTATCATTATACTATCTTTATTTAATATTTATAACAATACTTCACAACCATATAAACACAAAAATAGATATTTATATGGACTTTATGCGACATGTGCAAAAGTACGGTTCCCATATATTTCTTAACTATCGTTATACTATCTTTATTTACTATTTGTAATAATATTGCACAACCATGTAAATGCACGGATAGATAATTAGTTTTATAGATATATATGTGTTAAGTGTATTAGATTATCTACTAATATATTTTTCATCATAATTTTTATGTATATCCTAAAAACTACTACAACTTAATAAATTAAATTACAATTTATGTGACAATCATAATAGATAGTTTTTTCTCCTCTTAATTCGTATATATTTTTATATTTATATTTTAACCATAACTATATAATATTTATGTGACAATCATATTAAAAAGTTTTTTTCTCACTTAATTCATATATATGTTTTTATATATAATTTTTAACCATAATCATATAATATTTATTGAATATTTATATCAATTTTATGTGATCCGTACGAACGCACTAGTCCTTTACTAGTAAAAATTTAAAACGTAATAGAATGAACTTATTTATCTAATTAAATTATATTTAAGGGACTAAATAAAAGACATGTATTAAACAAACAAGAGACCTTAAACAAAGAATTTAATTAAAGTACTTAAAATCTAAGTAAGCCTAAAATAAGATGCATGAGGTTGTTCAATTAATATGTACTAATTAAGTTAAATGAATAAAATAAGATCTAGGGTCTTATATTTATGTATTAATATAAATAAAATATTATAATTTATAAATTATTAACTAAGAAATTTTAAACCTAAAATAAACAATCTTAAAATTACACATTAAAAATTACACATTATATATAAATATATGGTATATTAAACTTTTTATTAAAGTTGCATTTTAATTTTTTTTTCATCTCGAATGATTATGATTCATGAATCATATATATTTTTTCTATGTACTTAATCATTAGTAGGTTGTAATAAATATGAAGAAATGTCCTTATCTTAAATGGTTTTCTTAACTCAAACTCTAAAACTCATGAGATACTCACAAAGTTAGACTAGCAAAAAGATCACGAACAATATTTCTAAATTGAGAAAGTGATGAAGTTGAGAAGTAAGAGATTATGTATTGCTCTAGGTAGAAAATAGGATGAAGACATAATTTATAACACTGTTAATTAAAATGTCCCGTCCAGTTAATGTGAATGAAGTTATGTGGAGTATATTCTTTGGACTTTATGGCGATGTTAATTACAGTGTGCAGTCCAATTAATAGAAACCAAGCATGGGATATATTTCTTTCAAATTTATAGCACTCTTAATTACAAATTAATACCTAAAAAATTGAAGATCCAAATCCAACAAAACCGGAAAAAAAAAAATTCTGATTCCGTTTATGACACTGTTGTTAATTACAATATACTTCCTTCATCCAGTTTATAAGCAAAAAACAAATTTTTTTTTTCTAAATTATAAGCAAAAAAAACATTAATTTTATTTTATTTAACTATTTTATTATAAAAAATTCATCTTTTTTAAAGTATAATTAAATATAAATTGTATTTAATGTGCTTTCTCTCTCATTTTTCCATAGACAACAACCCATCAAAATTACTTTTATATCTTTCTATAAAACATATTTCAAGAAACACACTAAAATTTAAATTTTCTTAATAAGTGTAAAATATAGGTTTTTTTCTTATAAATTGGTACGGAATAATATAGTTTAATTAATAGGAATGAAGCATGTGATATATTTCTTTGAAATTTATAGCACTCATAATTACAAATTTGTAAACATATCATAAAATCGAATAAATCAAACTATAAATCAGAAAAAAAATAGTATATTTTAGTTCGGTTTATAACATTGTTAATTGTAATGTTCCATCCAATTAATATTAATTATAATATAATTTAAAGATATTTAAATTCCTCCCGTAAATACCCCTAAAAAAATAGGGCTGGACGAACATTGATGGTGAGTCTAAAACTTTGCTCCATCCTGAATAAAAATAAGTGTGCGGACAAGATTGCAGGCATTATATCTTTTAAATTTAAAAATTACAAAATTTCATTCTAATGTCCGTGTGCTCAAAAGTCTACAAAAAACCAAAGCGGGACAAACATATTAGTAGGGGTGTTTGTGGTGTGGTTTGAGCGGTTTTGACACAAAAAATTATCAGAACCGCAAGAGAAAAAACGTGCGGTTTGATTTGGTTCGGTTGGTTTTTAGAAAAAAAACCAAATCAAACCAAACCAATGTGATTTGGTTTGGTTCGATTGGTTCCGTTTTTTATAAATATTTTATTGAGTCGTACATAAATATATATATGACAACATACCTTTGTATTTAATCATTCATACACTATCAAATAACAACAATACTCGTCATATTTGGACAACAACTTCTCATTAAATATGTAAAAATTAGATTAGACAAAAGTGAAATAATAAACATAAAATAATAGCATAAAATAATTTAAAAAATATTATAATGAAATAAAAAAAAATAGAACAGATGAGAGATTAGTGAAGATGAAATAGAAATAACATAAGAGAAAATAGATTAGAGAAGATGTACGATAAAAACGAAACTGAAAGAGGGAAAATTTGCATAAAAATGAGAAGGTGAAAAAGAAAGAATATAAGAGAGTATAGATTAGAGAAGAAGAGACAAGATGTATGTGGCGAAGATGACACAATAATGCTATGAGAAATTTGAGAAGACTGAAACTATAAGCGTAGGGATGAGAAAATTATCCGTACTCATAAGGTTAACGTATAATAGGTTTAAGTATGGGTTACATGTGAGTAAAGTAAAATTTAGGTTGTAACATAATGCAGTTTGATTCGGTTTGGTTTGGTTTGCAAAATACAAACTGCAAACCTAATCAAACTGTGCGATTTTATTAAAAGATGACCCTTGCAAATCTGAACCAAATATGGTTTTGGTTGGGTTTGGTTTGGTTTGCGATTTTCTATTGGGTTGATTTGGTTTTGAACACCCCTACGTATTAGAGAGTGCGAGCCTAAAATTTTGGTCCACCTCACAAAAAAGTATTGATAAAACAACCATGCCCGACAGGTCGGGTCCATTTTCTCACCCTTACAATATATTGTCCAATCAATAGAAATGAAGCATGTGGTATATTTCTTTAAAATTTATAGCACTCTTAACTACAAATTAGTATCATACATTACATAGATAGGGTGTAAGCAAATCATACCAATATGAATAAATAGAAATTACAAACCAAAATAAACTGGGAAAAAACCAATATATGTTTGTTCGGCTCATAAAATTGAATCAAACTAACGAAAAATCAAATTTATTTAGTTTGAATCTATTAATAAAAATCGAACTAATTTCAAAATTAGTTTATAAATACTCATCTTCTTCATCTTCACACACTTCGCTACCTCACTCTCACTTTCATTTTAAAACCTTAAAAGCCTTTTCCTCTCATTATCTTCATTCATGGGTGCACAACAAGTGTTCAAATTCGCTCAAGAAGTGCTTCACCAACAAAAAAAATCACAACAAGGTTCCAATATTTTTCCTCATATCTTATCAACTTTTGAGAAACCTTTTGGGTCGAGTAGAAAATATATACAAGAATAAATGTACGATGTTCCTGAAATCACTCTTTGAACAACTATTGGATCAATTAAAAGTTCTATGTGAACCTCTAGTTGATTTCCAAAATCTCAAAGATAATCGTTTTAATCTTTTGCATGATGTAACCGTTTAAGGATGGGAAAATTATTTCAGTCATCTCAATGGGCCTATTTATCCTCATCTTGTGAAAAACTTTTGGATTCATGCCAAATCTTCCTTCTTTCAAGTGGTCTCATTCGTTAAAGGAAAGAAAATTGTAATCAATGAACAAATTATTGCAAAACTCCTTAATCACAATGGAAAAGGAACAAGATGCTATCAGGCATTTGAAAAATTGTCTGATTTAATTGAGATATCCAAAGTCATCTTCACAACTCTGAAACCTTATAGCAAGATTGAGAATGTTCATGTTCATCTAAAAATCTCGGCCAAAATTCTTCTGTCAACAATCCTTCATGAAAATTTAATAGATTACTCATCCTATTTGGCTGTAGATAAAAAATATATCCTTTATTTCATTGTGTCAGGTACTCGATTTAATCTTCCATACATTCTCTTTCATCATTTGAGAGATATGGTAAGAGAGACAAGAAAAGAAAGCAAAAGAATGAAGCCTTGGATTCCTTTTGGAAGACTTATCTCTGTCATCACTACAAAAAGAAATATGTTTAAATATATGGCTGATGAGGATCTTGAAAGGGTTAATGCAGAATCCTTCAATTCCCTAAACCTAAATAAGATGAGGATTCTTAAAGATGAAATTCACCACCCGCAGAAAAAGATACAAAAGCTTATTCTTCTAGTAATGTTTCAATTAAAAAGTTTCTAGTTTAGAATCAAAAGGAATGTCTAAAGATCTTGATTCTCTTTCTGAATACTTGTGCTAAAGATGATGCATCTGAGGAAAGGATATGAGAACAAAATCAAAAGAATTTAGAAATCATCTCGCATAATGAGAATCTCACAAGGAAGAAAAGATTATCTATAAAAGCTCCATGTCAAGAGAAAGTGTTTTATCAGAAAAAGAAGAAGTTGAAAAAATAGGAAAGCTCCAAGGGAACTTAAAGATAGTCCTTTTACATTGAATTGTGCTATATGCCATTTTCCTTCCTTAAGTAAGTTTTTTGTTTTTCACTGAGCTGATGTCCCTTTTGGCTCTGATCTTAGAACAATTACTTCATCTATTTCTTTATCAACTCCATTCTATTCTACTACAGTTACCACTTTATCTTTTCCTCAAATCACAACTTCATGCATTCCTTCTTCACCCACCACCATCAATCACAATTCTTATGAAAAATCCCGAAAAGAAAATCTTTGTTATTCAATCCCTTTCAAACCTTCAACTTCTACACATCAATCCTTTACATCTCCCATATGTGAATCACTACTCTCATTTGCCTTTTCATCTGTTGCTAACATCTACTCCACTTTAATTCTAGAAATTTCTATCTATACATCTCAAAAAATGACCACCAGCCTCGCAGAAACTCCACTAATAACAATAACATCCATACCTACATATGACTCTTTTTCTAAAGAAACCACACTCTTCTCTAATAATCTATCTTCCGGGGACACTACTTCAGAACCTCTTACCACGTCAAATAACCCACCATCAATCACACTACCTATTTCCATAATAAATACCACTTTAGCACTTCAAAACCTTATAAACACTTCTAAAACATATGATCCCGAGTCTCATCACCTAAATAATGTCATAAATGTCACCTATGGTTCTAAAAACTCTGATGAAACCAACTTTGATGAAATTGGTTCAAATAAGGAAATCAACTACGATCTTCATTCCTTTGATCCTAAGTCTCCTAGTCTTAACCTTGATGAAGTAATATCTAAATTTAAGGACAATGCATTGAGGAGAGTGAATAAGGTGTATGATGATTCTAGCTCCAACATTGATTCTTCTTCTGTGAATGCCAAATGGAATAAATTTACAAATGGATGAGTGTTGAGTCTCTCAGAATCAGAAATATGTCAATCATAATTAAAGATAAGTTTGTGAAGGAAGCTGAAGAAAGGTATATGGCTAAAGAAGCTTAGAAGGATGAAAGAGAGGCTGCTGAGAAAGCTGCCGCTGAAAAAGTAGTTGAGGGAGCTGCTAGAATCGTAGATGAAAAAGAAGTTGGTGTGCTCCTTGTTTCTCATGATAATTTTCTATCATTATGACAACTAACAATGAAAGAGACGTTTGTACTATTCAACTGTCTTATTTCTCAGCCTATATAAAGGGATGAGTACTTCTTTGCAAAGTAACGATAAGGAAAATTGAAGAAATACAAAGAAAAGAAAAGTTAATGTGCAAAGAAATTTAAGAGAGAAAATACTCAAGAGAAAATCACAACACAAAGAGTCGTTTCTCAGATTTGTATTAATCTTTATTCTCTAAAAACATAAGAGTTGTTGCTCATATTTGTGTTTTTATTATCATTATTGTATATACAAGAGTTGTTGCTCATATTTGTGTGTAAACATTTGTTCTTCATTGTAAGTGTTAAATCAACTTTATAGAAGCACTATTGTAAACACTATTTAATTGTAAATGTGTTGAGATTTATTTCCTCAAGTGACTAGGGTATAATTTGTATAATTGAGATGACTAAAATGTCTTTCTAGACTCTTAGATGTTGTTGTAATCTTTCAAGATTAGTGAATTAAGTCATTTTCTAAGGCAAAATCATCTCCGCGGGTGGACACTAGTAGCCTTTTCTAAGGTGAACTTGTATAAATTAATTGTGTTATTTTTCTCTTTTGCATTGTCTATCATTGATAGTTTGTGAAAAACATTCTTAAAAGAATTTTTTTTGGAAACTCAATTCAAACCCCGTATTTCTTGTATTTTTCTCCACCTTGAAAAAGAAAATCAAAATAATAGAACATAATATCTAAAATAAAACTCAAACAATTAAATAATTACAAAAATAAACAATACATATACTTAATTGAATAACGACAAGAAAATAACAATGACAAAAAAATCATAATTGGATAGTGACAAATAATATTGAGTTGAACGACAATCAATATTGAGTTGGACAACACGACACGACTATGTTTAAGAGAGATAGTGTGATGATGATGAAGTATGGTTGAAAGAAAACTATAACACAGAGATAAAATTTAAAAGTTTGTATGGTCGTAGAAAAAACAATGAATTATTTTTAGTGAAAGGTGAATGTTTTAAAATTTGATATTTTCGTATTAAACTTTTTCATTTTTTATTATTTAAAAACGGTCCATTTGATGTATATTTTTTAATCAGATGACTTTATAAAATCGATTCCAATTCTTTAATTCAAACAATTTTGACCGGTTCAATTCAATTTTTTTGATTGTATTTCAATTTTAACCTACTAGATATTTTAAAAAGTTAACTAGACCAAATTCAACTTCGATTCTCAATCCAATGCAACTAGAGGAATTAATTTCCCTCAAAAGATTTAACACTATCGTATGTCCAGAATAATAATCGAATTCAAGTCCATTAATTAAACTGAAAGACACTCATATCATCCCATCTAAATTTTTTTGAGTGATTCAGTCTAGATTTTAAATGATTGATCATTTAATTAGATTTCTTAATTTCTTTCAATATTAAATTAATAAACAAAGAACATGAATACTTAATTTCTTTAAAGAAAAACAATTATATTAATGGATGAAGATTTCTCAAATCCATTCAATATAAATTTAATAGACACAAGTCTATTTTAACCAATAGAAGTACTTAATTTCACTAAAGAAAAAAGAGTACTATACAACATGGAATGGTGGGTAAAAGGCATTACTCCCTTCGTCTTAAATTATAAGACATTTTGGTACTCCACACAAATTAAAAATATAATAATTATTTTATTATGATTTTACAAAATTCTGCCTCAATAATTATATTAAAAAGCAAAATTAGAAAAATAGAAAGAAGAAAAAAATAAATAATAGAAAGTATATTAAATAAAAAATTATTAATAATATATTAAAATTCTAAAATATTTATTATTTAAAATAAAAATTTTTGACAAAATAACTTATAATTTAGGACGAGTGAGGAAATATTAACTGGTCTAGTAGAACAAAAGGGACACTAATGTCTCAAAAAAAACAAAACAAGAAACACAATATTCCCTCGTAAATGTCGCAAGACAAAAGGGGTATTATCGGTATTCCAAACAAAGATATCAAGAGACAATAATAAACCATGAATCCAAGTCCAACCACTCCAAATACATATCTTTGGTTATTCCATTTCCCAAGAAGGAATCTTCAACCAAATCCATCATTTATTTCTTCACTCTGCAACAAAAAACACTGTCTCTACTAGCTATGTTCCAAGTCCACAAACTCATTTCATTATTTTCCCAATTCTACCTAATACTTTGATCCAACCACTCCTAATTGGTTTCAACTCACCAAAACACATCTCTACTTTCTTTCTCATCCAATTGTTTGCACAAAATTTCATCAAGATTCTCTGCCACACCACATGCTATCAACTTTGGGTAAAATTCTATGTCCTTTTACTTCTGTTTTTCTTTCTTTCTTTCATACCTATGGCTATAAATTTGAGATCAGAGAGAATTATATTCTTTGTCTCTTTTTATTACTATCTTTATAGTAGATATTTTTTATGAGTAATCTCTCCTGTTAAATTTATTAAATAATCTATATATGATAAACTAAATATTGTATTGTATTTTCAATAAGTATGAAAAATATTTTCTTTTCATAATGAGGAATATTTTATTTTTCATATGATATTAATTTGGTTTTATAGAATTTTTATGTTGAAGATTTCTTGATTCTTGATATGAATTTGGTTTTATAGAATTTTTATGTTGAAGAATTCTTGTTTCTTGCATATAGAAGTGAGTTGACTTATATGACAATAGCCATAATAAGAAGAATACTAAAAAAGAAAAAATAAAACAAAATTTATTAGACATAATTTTTTTTTTGTGAATGATCTTTACTAAGCCTAATTTAGTTACTAATGTTCTAAAAAAAATATAATAATTACTTAGAGAAAATAAAATATATTTTTCTTTTTATGAAATTTTATCTCAAAGTTTCTTTCTACATGTATCACGTGCATTTGCCTTTGTTTATAGGTCACCTATCTATTCAAAGAAAACTATAGAAATGAATGAGAAAGTATAACATGTTAGCATTTATCTCACTTTTTTTTTTCTACCATGGTACAATGTATTGAAAATTTTGTTTGTCTTTTTTGTGTATCCTCTCTGTCAAAAATAGACTATTCTTCAATTATTGTTTATAAAAATGTTAATTTTTGTGACACTTTTGTTTTCATTAAGATTGCTGAAAATTGAAGGTTTGTGAGAATGTTAGAGAAAGTGGAAGTGATTAACATGGAGAAAGTTATAGAAGAATTTGAGTCAATGACTAAGGATGCAGAAAAGGTTCAGAGAGAAACACTTAGAAGAATTTTGGAGGATAATTCATCAGCTGAATATTTGAAGAATTTGGGTCTTGATGGAAGAACTGATCCTGAGAGTTTCAAGGCTTGTGTTCCACTTGCTACTCATAAAGATTTGGAACCTTTTATTTATAGAATTCTTGATGGTGATGATTCTCCTATTCTCACTGGAAAATCTATTACTACTATGTCTTTAAGGTTGTTGTTTTGATCTACTTTTTGTTTTTTTTCTTTCATGCTAAGTAGACTGACACCTCTGAAAAGAGGCGTATCCATATACGTGTCTTTGTCGGATATTTGCACCAAAACTTATAATTACGTTTAATTAATTTATATTTTAAAATTATTATTGGTGTCACCGTTTCAGTATCTGGTGCTGTCTGTGTTTCATAGCTTTTTATGTTGATTAGTCCATGCATTTGAATTTTTTTTGGTTTTTTGATGAACCTTGTTTTTGCAGTTCTGGTACTACTCAGGGGAAGCCAAAGTATATACCATGGAATGATGAATTGTTTGAATCCACAATGCAGATATATAAAACCTCTTTTGCCTTTAGGAACAGGTCTTCATTTTCTTTTCATTTCTAATATTTTTTTCTTCAATAGCTATTTTGTTTTGGAACAAAATTATAAATGAATTGAATACATAACAGTTTTTATTGTTCCCAAATCATATCCTATACATCTTTACTATTAGGCGTGTCGCAGTATCCGATATACTTCAGTGTTTCTGACACATGTTGAAACTAAGACCTTTCACTCTCAGGACCTAAACTGACACATGTTGAAACTAAGACCTTTCACTCTCGGGAACTAAACTTTCACCACTAGGCCAGACACACACTTTATAAATCAAACTTAAATACTATATCATTATATGTAACCGTGTTACCAGACACACTTTATAAATCAAAGTTAAATACTATATCATTATATGTAACCGTGTTAGTGTCCTATATTTTTACTTAAGCTGTGTCAACGAATCCGTATTTATATTTTGTGGATGTATCCGTGTTGGAGTTTGTCTACTACCATGATTTTTGACACAATTCCTTTACGCAGAGAGTTTCCTATAAAAAATGGAAAGGCTTTAAACTTTATATATGGTAGCAAACAGTTCAAAACAAAAGGGGGGCTCATAGCAACAACTGCTACTACAAACGTGTTCCGCAATCCATCTTACAAACCTACAATGAAATCACTTCAATCCCAATGTTGTAGTCCGGATGAAGTGATATTCGGCGGCGATTTTTTCCAATCGTTATACTGTCATCTATTATGCGGCCTAATTTTCCGTGAAGAAGTTCAATTGGTTTCTTCAACATTTGCACATAGCATTGTTCATGCTTTCAGAGCCTTTGAACAAGTTTGGGAAGAGCTTTGTAATGATATAAGAGAAGGTGTTCTTACTAGCAGAGTCACAGTTCCGTCCATTCGTACAGCTATGTCGAAATTGCTTAAACCGAATCCAGAATTGGCAAATATAATTCATAAGAAATGTTCGGGATTAAGCAACTGGTATGGTTTGATACCGGAGCTTTTTCCGAATGCGAAGTACATTTATGGAATCATGACAGGTTCAATGGAAGCATATTTGGAAAAACTGAGACACTATGCAGGTATTATACCTTTGTTGACTGCTAATTATGGAGCTTCTGAAGGATGGATAGCTGCAAATGTCAATCCAAAACTTCCACCTGAATTGGCAACTTATGCTGTGCTTCCTCAAATTGCTTATTTTGAGTTCATTCCTGTTACACAGCTTGAGAATGAAAATACTTTTTCTTGTGTTGAGCCTCAGCCAGTGGGACTCACTGAGGTGAAGATCGGTGAAGAGTATGAAATTGTTATGACCACTTTCTCAGGTAACACTAAAACAAATTATTTTTACTTGTCATTTTAAGACTCATATCTCTGAACAAACGTGTCTGACGTTTGACACCTCTATATAAACGACTGTTTGATGTCTAATGTCTAACACCTTTGAACAAAAGCGTGTTTTGTGTCTAATGACTGACACTTTTGAATAAAGACGTGTCAGATGTCAGATGTCCGACAAATTTGAACAAATGCGTGTTAGTGTCAGAGTTGTGTCTTCTGTCATCATCTTGACCTTTGAAAAAATATAATTAGGAACTTTATTTTTAAAAAAAACGACAAATAAAAGTGAAGGGAAGTGGTATATTAGTGTCTGTATCATTTACATCATTTTTGGTACTTTTATATTAATGGATAATTCAATGCTAAGGACCACCTGTACTTTTTTCTTCATTGATATTGGAAGAAAAATGTTGCTTTCACATATAAAACAACTTACATACATCACATGTGAAAAACTGAAAATAAAACCTGGACCACTGTTACCATTTACAAATTTACCACATTCTCGCATTCAGCATATATTTGGTCGTTAGATCAAAATCAAACAGTTAAAATTTTACATCAAATATTTTTCATTTAATATAAATTAGAAATTATATTTAATTTTGATCTTACGACAAAAAACTCACAAATAATTTCCAATTCAAGTATTATTATTATTTTCATAACTAATAATAGTGATAATCATATTATTTTGGTGACTATATTTCAGGCTTATACAGATATAGGTTAGGAGATGTGGTAAAGGTTATGGGATTCCATAACTCAACTCCAGAACTCAAGTTTATGCGAAGAAGCACTCTTCTTCTGAACATTAACATCGACAAGAACACCGAGAAAGATTTACAGTTAGCAGTGGAAGCAGCAGCAAAGTTATTAGTACAAGAAAAATCAGAAGTTGTTGAGTTCACAAGCCATGTTGATTTATCCTCGGAACCAGGACACTACGTGATCTTCTGGGAAATCAGTGGCGAAGCAAGCAAGCGAGCGTTGAGTGAGTGTTGCAACTGTTTGGATAGGTCTTTCATTGATGCAGGCTACACTAGTTCGCGCAAAGTTAACGCGATTGGAGCGTTGGAACTTCGAGTTGTTAGAAGAGGAACGTTCCAGAAGATTCTTGATCATTATCTTGGATTAGGAACTGCTGTTAGTCAGTATAAGACACCAAGATGTGTAGGTCCAACACATAACAGTGTGTTGGAAATCTTGAGTGAAAATGTTGTTGATAGATTTTTCAGTAGTGCCTTTAATTGAATAGTAATAGTAATAATATTTGACATTGGTAATATCATGTCATCTATAAATTTGCTTTTGTTTTATAAGAATAATAGAATGTATATTTACATGTATGTATGCAACTTTCTAACTCTTTTTAATCTCTTTTAATATGGTTCCATACTCTGAATTTCTAATCCTGTTTTGTGTCTTGTGTTTTGCAAATGATTGATGACATTTGAGTTGTTAATAGAGTTGATTAATATTAATGCATGATAGCTCAAGAACACTTAAATGAAAGGGTAAGAGATCTTATCCCTCTTAATTAGAGGCCTGAGTTTGAATCCAACTATGAACACACATTGTTAAATTCTCTTGAAAAAGAATTGAACACAAGAAAACACATTCCACTAATAAAAACCTATTTTTGATGTAATATATAAAAAATAAAAACTCTACTATCTCAAAATATTTTAGTTACCGATGATGAACAAACTTTATAAATGCAGAAAAGCTAAATACTAAAAAGGAGGATACCCACAAAATTGAGAAGACGACTCAAAAAAATGCTACATTGACTCTTCAATAATCGTACTCATAAGAAACTGAAATTTTCACTTTTACAATAAGAGAGCGGTCAACACCCGAGGCTAATGTGATAAATCCTTGTGGCTTGAGGGGAAACTCTTTTGGGACGACCATATTGGTCCCGGTCAACCACTCAAAAGAGGCTACAATCATTCTACAATCTTCTCTGTATACGAGAAGTATCCTACTGATAATTATAGGGGGTCTAAACTTTAGGTGCATCCAAGGACTTTTCGCGATCCACTCTTGACAAATAACAAGTTTATTATTCAATCTCTGCTATATAAAGAGAAGATGTCAATTCAAGTACAAAGTGAAGGTAAAGAAAAACACAAGAAATGAGGGTTTAAATTGGGTTTTCAAGAATTTTTCCTTTTTGAAAAACTATTTGATAATACTATGAAAGAATATATAATGCTAGAAATAAAAAGACACATTCAATTTATCCAAGTTCACCTTCAACAAGGCTACATCTTGTCCACCATTCTCAGATGGTTTTTCCTTCAACAAGGACTTAATCCACCAATCTCAACAGATTATAGATGCACGGGCTTCCGGCCAATGAATAACGACAACAATGATCCTACAATTAATGATCCCTTAAGAATTCTGACCAATCTGGTCCTCTTAAGAGATATAACGATCATTGACCTCTTTAAGGATTTCATCTACAATGACCAGCTATCATTGTCTTCCCAAGCCTATAGATCTTTACTCGATCACTTGAGGCAATACCAATTCTAAACATAAATGTTTCTTTGGAGATTACAAGAGTGCTTCTTAATAAGCAGATTTCTCCTAGTCTAAGTACATAATAAAAAACACAAAAATGTTAAGCAAGATATGAGCAAGAACTCCTTGATTTTACATAATTCTACAAAGATGAATATAAAATTAATGTTTGAGTGCAAATCTTGTAGTGCTCTTCATCATCATCATTACATCATCATTGCATCATCATCATCATCATCATCATCATCATCATCATCATCATCATCATCTTCTTCTTTTTCTTTTCTTCTTCTTCTTCTTCTTCTTCTTCTTCTTCTTCTTCTTTCTCTTCATTTAATCTCTTTCTTTTAGTTGTTTTGAATATGAACTACAACTTGGACTTCATTGTAGCTAACATCATCAATTTGCAGTCCATTCATTGATCTTCTTATATAGCCTTCAAAAAGAGTCGTTGTAAGGATAAAAAAGTTCTTTCTATTTTCAACGGTTGATTCCCAACGAATAGATTCAAGAGAGATTTTGAACAATACGAAACGTCACATTCCTTAACGTAATGCTTGCAGTTGTTTAGCTTAATAACATGGAAGATAACTTACATGAATAGTACAGTCAATATTATGATAGTGGAATTTGTGGTGTACTGTTTGTACTGTATTCTTCTCGACTAAGTTTCTTGATCTTTATCTTCTAATGATGTACTTTTGATTCTGAAGTATTAAGCTTGGAAGAGATCAATTACTTTGTCTTTGTTCTTCTGATAAACAACTTATGAGTAGTTCAAAAACCACTTTGTTGTTGTAGGTTAGGAAAACCATAGTAATCAAAACCATGACTTGTCTTCATAAATAATAACAATAACTTTTATGAAACACGAAGCTTGACTTTTGATCTTATAACTAGTCTTAAAGGTGTATTTCTTATCTGATATGAGAGATGAAGATTGACTGAGAAGATGTTTCATTTCATTAACTTTCATTATTGGATTCTTGTCTTCAGGTAGATAAGAAAAAATCATCTGAAACAAGTGTTGTCGTTGTAGGCGAAAGATTTTCTGAAGATGATATTAAAAGCTTTTCCGATGTTTGGATCTTTAAATCAGAAGTTGTGGAAACATCCTTTCTGATTCTCAAGTCTTTGAGTTCTTGAGCTTTGATTGTTCTTATTACTGGATTTATTCTGATTTAAGAGTGAAAGTGATCTAGAAGATATAATACTATTGTAGAGTCAGAGTCTTTCATATATATGAACATTGTCTTCAGATATATATGCAACAACAAATTTGAGGAATAACTTCTTTGAGAGTGAAAGCCTTTCTGATCCATCATGTCTTGATATGATCTTGATTTTCGATGACAGCTTTTCTAAGCTGTATGTCTGATGTCCGATTTATGAAGCAAAAGCTTATATCAGTACATCTGATTTTGACGTTGATTCTTCTTGATCTGATCTTTGATTTCTGGTGACAGCTTTTCTGAGTTGCATATCTGATGTCTGATTTCAGAAGCAAAAGCTTATATCAGCACATATGATTTTGGCATCGATTCTTCTTGATCTGATCTTTGATTTCTGGTGACAGCTTTCTGAGCTACATATCTGATTTTTGATTTTTGAAGCAAAAACTTATATTAGTAAATCTGATTTTGACATTGTTTTTCTTGATCCGATCTATGATTTCTGGTGACAACTTTTTTGAGCTACATATCTGATGTATGATTTATGAAGCAAAATCTTATATTAGTACATCTGATTTTGATGTTGAATTCTTTTTTTTTTTATCTCTTAAATTTTGATATTTGGATTGAGCTGAAAGCAACAACTTATGTCAGCTACATATTGATTTCTGATCTTGAATTCTTTCTTTAAAAAGCGAATGTGATTTCTGATATGAGAGTTGCACTTTTCTTGAGAACACCTTTGATTCCTTTTCTGACGAACATTTAGCATTCCTTAGAACTGCTGATGTTTCTTTAGAGAAGGTCACAATAGTTCTTCTGATGGGTGCATTGATGTTTCTGATATCTTGAAATTTTCAATTCCAAACTTTATCTTCGAATATCTTTATTTTTGAGCATCTTCATTCTTGATATTGAGCTGTAAGCAAAAGCTTTTATCAACTACTTCTTTGATTTCTTATATCTTGACTTCATAGCTCTTAATTTAATTCTAAGGTGATATTTGAATCTTGAGTTCTTGGCTCTTTGATTTCTGATCTTATGAAGCTTGAGCTCTTTTTAGAAACTCACTGAGATTCTTTTCTTGTCGAACATTTAGCATTGAACAAAACTATTTATGTTTCATTAAAAAAGAACTCAATGGTTTTATTCCTGGGTGCTAAAGTGATTATGATGATATCTTGATTAAGACAATCCAAAATTCTAATATTTGCACGCTCAATGAAACCATGATAACTTAAATTGTTTTTCATAAAATATATGCATTGTTATCATCAAAACATAGAGATTTAAACACAAATCCAAATCTTTTTCTAACAATCTCCCTGTTATACCCCAAAATTTCCCTCCTATTTTTGAGATCAAAATACATTTCCATACTCAAGAACTACTCAAGGGTTGATCAAAAAAACCCTCTCCTAAGTAATCAACTCACAATTAGGGTTTTTCTTCTCTCAAGACAAAAATGGTTTCTAATGGCTCAAGTGAATATCATGTCTCCTTATATGCTTCAAAGTATCACCATGTCAAGTTTCAAACCTCATAGTCCAAGTCTGCTTAGTCAATTGCTCAGATGGTTGAAAATCAATTGTATTGGACAAAAAGTCAACTATGGTTAACATACAGTAAAACTTGATCATTTTTTGTCAACATCAAGATTTTTAGGTCACATTCATCATTTGATCAAGGGTTGATCATGATTCATCAAGAAAATTCAAGAATTGACCAAAAGTCAAAAATTGCTAAATTAGGGTTTCTTGAGGGAAAGTCAACAGAACTTTGACCAAGCATAACTTTCACATAATTCATCAGAAAATATTTTTTTAACAATAAAATAAAAGGTGAAATAAACCAAAAATGGCAAAAAAAAATAGAAAAATCATAAATAAGAATAAAATGAGGTCACCAATATTTATCAAATGATCATTGGATCCTTCCATAATTTTTTCAGAATTTTAAAATGTCAAAAGGTATTTTAAAACAATTAAAAACATCAAATAAAAGAGAACAACCATAAAAAATATCTAATCTGAAAATAAAATTATGAAAAAATAAAATTCAGAGAGATAATATTTCAAAATATTTTTGTGAATTTTTTCATAATTTTTGAGTCAGAAATGAATTTTATATGATTTTCTGAAGTTTAAAACATTTAAAATATAAAATCAGAAAATAAAATAAAAACAAAAAAAATGTGGACCATCTGATCATAGTCAAAACGCGTTAGTAATCACATCCAATGGACATGGAGCGTTGTGCTTGATATGGACCTCCTTGGTTTTCACACCGGATTACAAATTTAAAAAATAAAACAAGAACTAATATCACGTGTTGGATCGATGCTGACTAATAAAAGTAATCAGATCCAATGGCTCCTATAACGCGCGCACGATATGAAACACATACCAGATCAAATTCAAAAAAATAACATGTCAGGCTCTCATTGGTTGAAGACAGACACGTAGGTAGTCTTCAACCTCCAGCCATCATCCATACTCGATTCTAAAACTGTAAAATCAATAGACATGAGTGGTATCCTTGGATTCGTCTCTTCAAGACGATCTCAACCACATGCTCGCAAAAAATTTATTTAAACTGAGTGAAGAGAAAATTGGAAAAAACTCAAATAATAGCGAATATGATTTTGATGAAATTCTCAATCAATACTTGATGAAAATGCAAACGGTGAAGATCACAAGGATCAGGGAGATGAGGAGAGTGCAATGATGCTTTATTTTATGAGGTTTGATGAAGATTCCTACCTAAATGAAGTTCACTTTCAGAGCTCTGAAACTGGACTTGGATTGCACGATTCAGGAAGCTTCAAGGCACGATTCTTGTTTTGTTAGCTTCAGTAAGGTTCAAGGAAAAAGAATGAATGGTTAATTTCAAACTGGATTGGCTTTGAAAGTAAAAATGAAGTTGCAGAAAATCTGGTTCGAGAGAGAGTTTGGAAGGGATTTTCTAGCTATCAAAGCTTGAGGAAATGAGTGGAATGTGTCTCTTATTTATAGGAGAAGCAAATGGAATCAAAATGAGGGGTGAATGATGATATTTGAGTAGAAATTGTGCACATCCGTGATCATAAAGAAAGTGCACACCTTATGTGCATCAAAACTCAATAATTCCTTGCATTTTGATGTGATAATTAATCCTGGGAAGTTCCTAATCACAATTAGTCACGAAATCAAGGCTTAATTTGGCTCAAAAACAAGTTACACGCGCAAAGGCACAGGCTGATGTTGAGTTTGAAATAGATTTTTGCACAAACTTTGAACTGAGGCCAAATCCAATTCCCTCGTGCGCTTTCTGATTTTCCTTGAGCCAAATAAATTATTCAAAGAGTATAACACAATTCAAAAAGAATCAAATCCAAAGGATGCTTGAGTTGAGAGATATAGCCTTTAGGATTCTTGAAAAAACACTGATTTTTAGGCCAGGCCTTGGTCAAGCATGCCAACTTTCTAAAAATGACCTATAATCTTTTCTTTTCAAAAAACGATCTTCCACTCAAAATTTGCTCTTGACTTTTAAAGATGATATGAAGTATACCTCTCAAGGAACATTTGGCAAAAAGAATCACCCAAAAATTCTAAAAATTGAGAAAATTATGGCCTTGTGAAGTTGATGAAATTTCACTAAATGACCTATAAAATCTTTTGATTTCCTCAAGAAACTTCCAAACACTTTCAATCTTTAAAATTTCTATGGAGATAAAGTTCACATCATCAATATTGTTATGCAAAAATAATGACCTCAAGGTGATAAATGATGACTAATATATGATCTTTTGAAGTTGATTGACCAACAATTGAGAAATTCATCAAGGACTTGTAATATTTTGACTTCATAGGCAAATTTCCAAGCATTTTCGTTTTCTACCATTTGAACTAAGTTGTATTAGACATCCTTAGGTTCATTGTGAAAGAAGAATTAGCTCAAGGAGACAAGGAATGGCCAAGTTATGATCCTTTGAAGTCATACAAGATAAATGAAGCATAAATATAGAGAGTGGGCAATCATAGACTTCTAAAACAATCTTCTCATCAATCCAACTCCTTGGATCCAAGCATATTCATATTAAAAGTCCTCTTAAAAATAAAATGACTTTGAAATCATCCACAAACTTCACACAAACACCAAAATATGATCCTCAGAAGTCCAAAACCCTAATTCAAGGTAGATGGCCATAGAATGGTGAATTCTTTGAACTTGATGATCTCTTTCAAACATGAAGCATATACTAAAGATGAGAAACCATAGCTGATGACAAAAGAAATCTTAAATGGGAGACAATACTTTCAAAATCTTGAGAATTGAGGAGAGAAGGCATGACAATAAACACATGAACCTATTGACTCCTTAAATAAGAGACTTGTGCACCATTAACCTACAACATTTATAGAGTGAAGTATACACCCATTATTGTTAGTCAAACATCAATCATCACATACATTAAATGGTGCTTGGTGATCTCCCAAAGGCAAACCCAAAGAGAGAGAGAGAGAGAGAGAGAGAGAGAGAGAGAGAGAGAGAGAGAGACCATTTGATCTTTGTGTAATGCAATGATGTGAAGTATGAGTGAATCTTAGGGGCAAAAATTAGGGTAAAACATGGTCCATGACTCCTAAGTCTAGATACATGCCCTCCTACCATTTATTTTATTTACTTTTGAATTAATTCATTAAAATTTAATTTTAATTAAAATAAAATGCCAAGAAAGATACAAGGCGTGTAGGCTTGTTATTCAGATGTCTTGAGGTCTAAGTAACACATAACAAGCTGGAAGAAATTGTCCACTCACTTTATGTGACTCACTTTATCAAATTAGTGGATTCTCTACTGTGAGGCACTCTTCACTTTTGTACATATGATGTTATAACTTCTTTCTAGGTGGCATGGAAAAGAATTTGAACCCATCAACATGCTTTAAATTTACTTCAGATTCTCAATGATATTGATGTTTCAACATCATATAAGACATTTTCACAGAGTCCATCTGCCTTGGCTCTGAGGTTACAATAACACTGTTTCTTCAAGACTTTATAACAGTATAAATTTCCTTTCTAATCAGCTAAAATATAATATCTCCCCCTTGATATTAGTTGGACATCAACATATATAACAACCGTTATGCACTGAAGGCTAGAGTTCAAGAGCTAGTCAGAGGACAAGAGATAAATTTTGGAGATCCTCCACCAAATGTTATCAACAATCCGTTGCTAGGAAAAAGTGGCTGAAGAATGGGCCAGTATATTACAAGTTACTTCCTAAAGCTAGTGTTTCAAACAGGACAACTCATCCTTGTAACTGATTAGTCAGTAGGCCATGTTTCTTTTCCAATTTGCATTTTCCTTTTGTTTATGTTAAATTGTTGCTTTCAAATCTTGTTTATAATTTCATGTTGATTTTAATGAAATGAGCATTGCACTGTTTTGATTCAAATCATCTATATTTATCGCTTTCAAATATATATTTTTCCCTGTTTAATTTCTTTACCGAGCTATTGCTTTTGCAAAGATTGGAGGGAGGATGATAAAAACAAGATACCCATAATTGATGCTGGTATGCTTTCGAATAAAACTTTGCTGATGATGTGCAGGCATTGTTTCAATTCCCAAACACTGGAGAAATAAGGAAGTTAATCCCTTGTCAACCCCTTCGAGCCTAGAAGTTGGAGTTTCTTTCTATACGAAAAACCCACACTTTTAACCTGGGGCAGGGTAGTTCTCAGTTAATTCAGATGTGCATTTATTCAAGACGCCTTTCAACAAAGGTTGTATTTAATCAAGTTTCCTTCGCACACATCAAAGAAGTGTCAAAGATGTCATCCAAGTCAAAAAGTGATGATGATGGTTCCCTGTAATCATAAAAATCAAGCAGTCAGTGTCTTTTAAAAAAAATATATCAAAAAGAAAAAGCTGCCAAGTTAAAATTAAAAAGGCAACTTAGGCAAAAAAAAATTGGGGCATCCCGCTGACCGTAATCTTAAATGGAACCGTTTAATCAAAAGTTAGGGATGACAAAATTCAAAAAAAGAGTTGACAAAAGTCTTCAAACAGCAAAATGTTGCAAAAACAAGAGAAGTGACTGTTATCTCAAGAATATATCAGTTTCTGAGCCATCACCAATATCAGTGTACAGTCCAAAGTCTATTGGAATCTAAATATACAATCTGAGTTAACCGAGCGTAGGACTGAAGAACATCACGAAGATTGGGTTGGGTACAAATAAATTTTGAGCCTTTATCCTTTATTTCTTAAACCGTGAACCAGACCACGTTACAACCCTCAAAAGACCTAATTGAAGCCAGGTTTTAATCAATGATCCATTTTCTATACAGCAATTACATACTTTATCCTTTATTTCCTAAGGTCTTTTACAAATCAATTGTCTTGGTATATCCATACTTTTGTCTTTTCTTTCACTTTTAAATTTTTAAACCACTGTGTTTTAATCAATGATCCATTTTCTATACAGCAATTACATCATTTCAAAAAATGATTTTTATTTCAAAACTTTTGCATGAACTTTGCATTAAATTTACCATGTTTGAATAAAAAAATTCGCTTGCAAACAAGTTTTCCTCATCAAGGAAGCCCAAACTGTTAAGAAACTTGGTCAGTGATCCTAATCAGGGGCAAGTATTTTTCGGATCCTGTTGTGAATCAGTTTAAGATTTGTTGCTCAGTGTAAATCATGCTCAGAAGTGTTTTAATCAGAAAATATTTTTCATGACTTATACCGGGGCATTCCTTTCCCTCAGTCATTTCAAGAATTGAATCCATGATCAGTTTATTTCCATCAACGTTTAACTGAAACCATGATCGATTTATCTTCAACAATCAGCTGATCAGGGGCAATCCCCAAGCAGCGCTTCGGTCCTTCCTCCAAGGATCATCATTTCAATGCAATTCACAAGTGTGTTAGAAGTGTTTCACAAGACATTTTCTCTCTAAGCAGAATCGGTAGAGTTCTCCGTGTTGAGGAATCATAGTTCCCATCCTACTTCCACAAAAGAGCCAATCTCCATTGTCATAAACGTCTGCATTACATACTACATGCATAGATTATTCATATATCATGCATCACAAAATTCAAAATCATTGCATAACAAGAGTGTTTTATCCTCATTTCCATTTCCCGAGGTCTTGTTGCAGTTAATATCTTACCTGGTGGTCAAAGTCCAACTCACTTGGTACCTACCAAAATAGATGTTTGTCAGACTATCTCTTTTTTCCGCCCAGTGTCGTTGCTGGATGACTCTAATGTAGCTTCATTCTTGGATATATCTGATTGTCTTTTCCATTAAGATTATTTTTCCCGTATATTCAATGCATTTCTGAATATGCCCGATTCTTTTTTCCGAAGCTCATTCAATGTTTTTCTGAATGTCTTTGATGATGTGTTCCAGAGTTTCGTTCAATGTCCTTCTAAATGTCTCTGATGTTTTGTTTCCTGTATATTCAATGCATTTCTGAATATGCTCGAATCTTTTTTCCGAAGTTCATTCAATGATTTATCTGAATGTCTTTGATGATGTGTTCCAGAGTCCGTTCAATGATTTTTCTGAATGTCTCTGATGTTTTGTTTCTCGTATATTCAATGATTTTTTTGAATATGCCCGAATCTTTTTTCTGAAGTTCATTCAATGATTTTTCTGAATGTCTTTGATGATGTGTTCCGGAGTCCGTTCAATGATTTTCCTGAATGTCTCTGATGTTTTGTTTCCCGTATATTCAATGCATTTCTGAAAATGCTCGAATCTTTTTTTCCAAAAATCATCCATTGCTCTTCTGAATATCTTTGATGTTTCCCTCCGCAAAGTTTGTTTCGTTTCATACATCATTCAAAAAAAAAAGTCAAAAAATATATATATAAAGAAACATTGCATTCAGCGCTTTCTCATTATATTTTATTCACAGCATACCCATCGCATCTCAGGGCAAAATTTTGGGTTTTTGATATTTAACTATCTTCCACTGCGATAATATGAAGCTTGATCATCTTCATATCATCTAGTTGAAGATATTTAAATAGGGGCAATTGTTGCACCCTAAATTTTACCCTGCTATTTTCTACTTGCACTATAGTTATATTATAAATAAAAAAAACAGTCATTCACGCATTGCATATGCATCATTTCGTTGTGTTTAAACTGATCAAAAGTCAGTCTAAATTGATATTCGCATCATTTTTAGTTATAAAATACCCATTATTTCACTTCATTTATTTTTACCTCTCTGCCTGTTTATTGCATCGTTTTAAATTATTTATATGTCGATGATATTGATATTTCGGTTTTATAAACAGACTGTTAAAAACAATTCGATACTGTGCAAAAATTAGCGGGGAAAATATTTCAAGTTTTTATCTTTTACTCACTGTTTTATAAATTTACGTATCGCGTAAATCATAAAAATGTGATCTCCCTAATTTTTCGATACAGTTTGAAGACTCGTTTTTAATTGTGAGTATTTTACAATCGGGTATTTGGTATTATTATTTTATTTCGAATTTTATTATTTTGATAATTTTTCTTCAATCTTTGATACTCGTAGTTTATTTTAATATACTCATTTTATTTTTCGGATAATTGATTGTCCGAACTTTTACCATTTTTGAGAATTTTAGATGTTCAATATTTATCTCTAAAAATCAAAACAAAAATATGTTTGACTAGATTATTCTTTATCTTTTGGGCTTTGAAGCCCATTTTGTCAAAGGGCATTTTTGGTATTACTTAAAAATTGCTAAACCCTATTTTTATGGATATATGTATATGCTACATGTCTTTGTTATAAGGGGGACCAAAAATTGAGAACAGAAAACGCGGAGGCTACAGAAAACAAAAATCAAATTATAAGAATAACTCATCTTCTTCATCGTGAAACTCCTTCTGTTCATCTTAAATCCGTCCAACCTTCACTGTTTCCCTCTCACAACTCTCCGCCGAACCTTCTTCTTGCTAGCTCCCTCACCACCGTAACCCCCCTGTTCCATAATCTCCTCTGTTCCTCTCACAGAAACCGGAAACACCCGCTGTTCTTTACTCCTTTCTTCATTCCTCCAACCAACAACCATCTCCGTCCCTTCCTTCCAGCCAACTCCCTGCTACCTCACCTTCACTGTCGCCGGAGCAACACCTCATCATCACTGCTCAACATCATCCCTCGCCGCGTCCTCTGTTCCTTCGTACAACCGCCGTTAACAACCTTCAACGATCCGTCTCCATCTCGCCATTCCTTCGTTTCTCACAGACGCTCCATCGTCCTCTGTTCCTCCGTTACATTGCCGAACCACCTGCTGCTTCCTCACAGCTCCACCGTAACCCGCGTCTCTCTCTCAAAGTAAACCAACCCCCAACCATATATTCCTACGCCTTGCCTCACTCCCTCCGTCAATCGATTCCTTTTCTCACAGAACACTCCCTCTGTAACATCCCTCACTCCGCTGCTACTCTCCCCGATAAACCACCACGACGTTTCTGACCTCTCTCTGTCACATTACTTCCAGAACAGCACAAGCCATCGTCACCTTGGAACTACCCCCTCTGTACCATACGAAAATACTCCTTTTCCACTCTTTGCGCTAGCTCTCGACAAATTTCGAGGTTTCGAGTATTGCTGCTGTCATAGTAAGTCCTGTTATCCTTATATTTGAAGAGCATTATGGATGTTGTCTCTGTGAATTGATTCTGATGTTTAAGTTTTTTTTAATGATTTTTAGCTGTGATATTGTGAAAAGAACCTGTGACAAATTTATAAATAACAAAATGAAAACAGTTAGTTATGCTACTTCCATGAGTTTTCTTTTTCTGTCATCATAAGAAAAATAGAAACTAAATTTATCCTATCACTTTTTCAATTCAATTTATGATTTGTACTTGAAATCAGTTTCATTATTCCAGCATCAGGCTTTAAATGAAATGTGAAAACAATGGATTACTATGTTTTGATTGTAATTAGAGGTTAAGTTTTTCATGAGATTTTCTTCAATTTGTGATCGGGTTAGTAACGATTTTTGTGAGAAGTCTTTTTGGGTGATGATAATGTCGCTAGTTTGTTCTTAGAAGTTATGATTGTCATTAATTAATATTGTGGATAGATAATTGTTGGAAATAACTTTGTCTGGCTCTAATTGTTGGAAATAACTTTGTCTGGCTCTAATTGTTGGGGTTTGAAATGTGTAATGATGCATGTAGGGTTGCTGCCCGGGATATTGATTTAGAGATTTAGAGTTTGCTTTGAATCCGATTTTTAGGTTGCAATATGAATTGTTGTTTCTTTGTTGCATTTGTGATAAAAAAAACATGTTTACCGTTGTGTTCGCTTAAATTCTAATGTGTTTAACATGGTGATACAATGTTGATTTTTTTTACTAGAACATTGAATACTAACTTATTTTCTTGTTTCTTATTTGAAATTTCCTCACTCATGTATATAGTTTATACAATTTTCTTCGTGATTTTATTATCTTACGATTACTAACCATGTTCGTTTTGTCGTAATGCCTTTCATTTTAATTTTTATACCACTCATGCTACTAACATATTTGCTACTTGTGAAGATATCCAAAGGATTGTTCAAGAGCATTCACTTTCGATAACACATCTACACTCATTGGCATTTGATTTCGATTTACCATTTCTATTTATTAGTTAGTAATGTATTTATAAATATATATTATACATAGTATTTTTATTATTATACTTAGTATTGTAAATATATACTATATACATATTACTTTTATTATTATACTTTATCTATTTATTTATAAATAAGTTCGAATTATATTACAGTAATTTTCTTCGTATAACAATTTTTTAGGATTAATCTTTACAAACTATTCTGATTAATATAATGAAACAAAATACAATAATTAATATTTAAGTTTCACCGCATTTAGTTTCCGTTTGTATGCTTTTTATGCTTTTAATATAATCAATTTACTGTTTTCTCTTTAATTTCAATTTATCCCCATTCGAAATAATGTATCCCAATCCCCTTGATGCGTTGTAATTAATTTACGGCATTCTATTTTATTTTACCGTTTAATCCCCATTTATAATTGATGTATCCCTCTCCCAAAAAAATAAATCTTGTAATAAATATTTAATTGTCTTTACTTTATTATTTATTTTAATTGTCACATACACAAAATCAAAAATCGTTTTTAAACTAATAGTTGTAAATAATTTTAAACCCGTAAGTCGACAAAGCTTAGAAGCGTCGCGATGACCACACATGCACACATGTACGCTTGATCCTGGGTCTTCTTACAGTGAGCCTATTTCGATTCATTGTTCCAATTAGTCATTATAGTAGACTAGCCCACTTTGCTAGTACACATGTAATTTAATTGTTTTATACTTAGGTTGACTACCTTGTATGAGCTTTATCGATTTTATTTGTTATTTACAATTATTTCGATCCTCTTATCATCTCCATAAGGGTTCAATAGTAGGGAATATGCTTGGCTATTCTTTCGAGATTGATCAAGTCTTTTAGCTTGAATGATCATAACCTGATTCTTTCTCCATGCACCAAGCATTTAAAACACTTTCAATAAAACTCGATCCTACGTCGAGTCTTCTTCTCAAACCTCGATCCAACGTCGAGTTGTTTTCAAAATGTTTCATAATAAACTTGGATGAAATTTGTTTAAATCGTTAGACGGTAGCCTAATGGTTTAAACAAATTTGAAGTCTTTAGATTGTTGGATGATAGCCCAATAAGATAAAACTTCTATCCATGTCATAAAAGGTAGAGCGATATTCAATTAAATTGTTGGATGATAGCCCGACGACTTAATTGAATTGGAAGTCTTTAGGTTGTTGGATGATAGCCCAATAGACTAAATACTTATATCTGCATTAAAATAGTGGAGTGACATTCGTTTAAATTGTTGGATGATAGCCCGACGATTTAATCGAATTTAAAGTCTTTAGATTGTTGGATGATAGCCCAATAATTTAAACATTTTATCTCACTCGAAACACTTATTTCATAATAAATTTTTGGGATGAGAGATGATTGGTTGAGCTCACTCGCCAATTTCTAGTATTCGAATCGTTAGATGATAGCCTAACATTTTGGTACTTGTCATCCCCAACTTAAAATCAATCCCAACTCATTCAATATCTTTTGTGCGCTCGAGCACCTTTACCTTTTAAACCCTTTTCAAGATTAGACATGATTCATTTATAATTGAGATGCTTCTTCCTCTATTCCCAAGGTTTTCAACTTCTCCACTTGAGTACTAGAGGTGTTCTCAAACCCTCCCTCATGTTGGTGCGTAGTCCTTTATTCTTTATCACACCTTGTGGGCGTTAGACGAGTCTTCTCCTTTAAAAATGGTGACTTGTCTTTTCATTTAAAATCAATCAACAAACAATCATTTTCTATCCAAACTACGGCGCTATGACTTTCTCATTGCACGAGGGAGTACGTAGGCACTAAGTCTTACGAACAAAGGCGAGCAAAAATAATAAAAAACATTTCTTCTCTCTCTTTCTCCTTTTAAACTTAGAAGATTGTAAACTTTAACACTAACACACAAACACACTTTGAACTAAATGGGTACCATCGAGTACGATGGATGCGAGGGGTGATAATACCTTCCCCTTGCATAACCGACTCCCAGACCTGCATCTCTTAAATCGACCTTTATTCGTGGGTTTTATTCGATATTTCCCCTTTCCTTCTTGGAATAAATAAATCTCGGTGGCGACTTTATTTTCATTTCATTTTTTTGTGTCGATATATTATCGAATAATAATAGTTTCATTTTCTCAAGTGTGTCAACCGTAGTTTAGTTTATTGTGTGGTGGTGTGTTTATCATTTTATTTTACTTTCTTCTTTGTACTTTATCTTATGTTTATGTTATTATTTATCTATGTATCTTGTGTGGAATTCTTGATGAGATTATTGATTCATAGATAAGCCCACTACCCAGGCTTCTAGGTAACCTTTTTAGGAATAAAGGGGTTGCGTAGCCTAGGTCCCCCTGACTCCAATGTCTTGTGGACCAAAGCAAATACTCCAGCTTAGAGTTGGTTGTTTTAAGGAGGTTGTTGACCTGCATGATAGTGCAGGACTTCAATTTCTAGACAAATGACCTATAACTCTAAGTTTGTTTATGATATCCAAAACCTGGACTGACCGCTCAAAAGTTTTTGAGTATCCCGTTAAGAGTCATTTCTTAGGGTATACTTTTCCGAATACTATTACCATGTAGGCCTCCCGCGTGATGATAGTGTTTGGTAAAAGGGGATCTGAGACTCTGAGGAACACTTAGCAAAAACCTTAGAACCGTCCCGTGGGGAATTTGGGTAGAAATCTTAGAGCCATCCTATCATAGGAGCCCACCTTATTAAGTTGTTTTGATTGCCTGTATCATCCTGGTTTCACGTCTCTGTGAACCTGTTACTATCACTATGTTGCATTCCATTTGTATGTGTGGCTTGCATTTCAGCACATCTTTCTCATTGATTGACATTACATTCTATTGCATTCATCTGCATATTTCATGCATACATTCAAGTCATCAAGAACTCATTTTGTCTGTCTCCGTCTTCAGTTGGTTGGCTGTTGTCAAACTGATTCCTCAACACTTTGGATTTGAAGCATGGTTTAGAAAACTATGGAAGAACTTCAACGAGACCAAGAGCTATTAAGAGGTGAAATCAACCAGTTGAAGGGCCAGATGAGACAAGTCTTGGAAATCCTGCAAGTCCTGTTGAAAAGAGAAGACATCTCTCCACTGATCGCTACAACGCAAGTGGATACTCCTCTAGCCTTTTCCTTTACCACTCCAGCTCGAGAGCCACACCATTCAGTGATTACTCATGTACCGATGAACGGTCCGTGCCCGAAAGATCTTCCTCAACCTGTGTTTCTAAAAGTGTCTGTTGTTGGTGAATCCTCTAGTGGTGCCAAGAAATCCTTCAGAAACTTCCAAAAGAAGAAATAAGTCGAAGCTAATGTTGTCTCAATTGAAAGAAGGAGACCTCGCCGTAGGCCTCAATACTATGACCAACCGAAAGTACATGTTGTCACTCCTACAGTCAAGGCTCAACCAATTCAAATTCCTCAGCGTCAAGCTGTTGAACAAAATCAGAACCGTAATGCAAGGAATAGGCCTCAGTTTGACCCTATACCAATGGCTTACACTGCATTGTATCCTCACTTGGTTGAACTAGGTCTGATCACAACTAGGCCTCTGACTCCTTCAGATCCGATCTTCATTGCGAGTTCCATCAGGGAGCTGATTGTCATGAGATTTTCGTTCAATTTGTGATCGGGTTAGTAACGATTTTTGTGAGAAGTCTTTTTGGGTGATGATAATGTCACTAGTTTGTTCTTAGAAGTTATGATTGTCATTAATTAATATTGTGGATAGATAGTTGTTGACAATAACTTTGTCTGGCTCTAATTGTTGGGGTTTGAAATGTGTAATGATGCATGTAGGGTTGCTTCCCGGGATATTGATTTAGGGATTTAGAGTTTTCTTTGAATCTGATTTTTAGGTTGCAATATGAATTGTTGTTTCTTTGTTGCATTTGTGATAAAAAAACATGTTTACCGTTGTGTTCGCTTAAATTCTAATGTGTTTAACATGGTGATACAATGTTGATTTTCTTACGAGAACATTGAATACTAACTTATTTTCTTGTTTCTTATTTGAAAATTCCTTCACTCATGTATATAGTTTATACAATTTTCTTCATGATTTTATCATCTTACGATTACTAACCATGTTCGTTTTGTCGTAATGCCTTTCATTTTAATTTTTATACCATTCATGCTACTAACATATTTGCTACTTGTGAAGATATCCAAAGGATCGTTCAAAAGCATTCACTTTCGATAACACATCTACACTCATTGGCATTTGATTTCGATTTACCATTTCTATTTATTAGTTAGTAATGTATTTATAAATATATATTATACATAGTATTTTTTTTATTATACTTAGTATTGTAAATATATACTATATACATATTACTTTTATTATTATACTTTATCTATTCATTCGTAAATAAGTTCGAATTATATTACAGAAATTTTCTTCGTATAACAATTTCTTAGGATTAATCTTTAAAAACTATTCTGATTAATCTAATGAAACAAAATACAATAATTAATATTTAAGTTTCACCGCATTTAGTTTCCGTTTGTATGCTTTTAACATAATCAATTTACTGTTTTCTCTTTAATTTCAATTTATCCCCATTCGAAATAATGTATCTCAATCCCCTTGATGCGTTGTAATTAATTTACTGCTTTCTATTTTATTTTACAGTTTAATCCCCAGTTATAATTGATGTATCTCTCTTCCAAAAAAACAAATCTTGTAATAAATATTTAACTGTCTTTACTTTATTATTTATTTTAACTGTCACTTACACAAAATCAAAAATCGTTTTTAAACTAATTGTTGTAAATAATTTTAAATCCGTAACTCGACAAAGCTTAGAAGCATTGTGATGACCACACATGCACACATGTACGCTTGATCCTGGGCCTTCTTACAATGAGCCTATTTTGATTCATTGTTCCGATTAGTCGTTATAGTAGACTAGCCCACTTTGCTAGTACACATGTAGTTTAATTGTTTTATACTTATGTTGACCACCTTGTATGGGCTTTGTCGATTTTATTTATTATTTACAATTATTTCGATCCTCTTCTCATCTCTATAAGGGTTCAATAGTAGGGAATAGTCTTGAATATTCTATCGAGATTGATCAAGTCTTTTGGCTTGATAGATCATAACCTGAATCTTTCTCCACGCACCAAGCATTTAAAACACTTTCAATAAAACTCGATCCAATGTCGAGTCTTCTTCTCAAACCTCGATCCAATGTCGAGTTGTTTTCAAAATGTTTTTCATAATAAACTTGGATGAAATTTGTTTAAATTGTTAAATGGTAGCCTAATGGTTTAAACAAATTTAAAGTCTTTAGATTGTTGGATGATAGCCCAATAAGATAAAACTTCTATCCATGTCAAAAAAGGTAGAGCGGTATTCAATTAAATTGTTGGATGATAGCCTGACGACTTAATTGAATTGGAAGTCTTTAGGTTGTTGGATGATAGCCCAATAGACTAAATACTTCTATCCGCATTAAAATAGTGGAGTGACATTCGTTTAAATTGTTGGATGATAGCCCGACGATTTAATCAAATTTAAAGTCTTTAGATTGTTGGATGTTAGCTCAATAATTTAAACATTTTATCTCACTCGAAACACTTATTTCATAATAAATTTTTGGGATGAGAGATGATTGGTTGAGCTCACTCGCCAATTTCTAGTATTCGAATCGTTAGATGATAGCCTAACATTTTGGTACTTGTCATCCCCAACTTAAAATCAATCCCAACTCATTCAATATCTTTTGTGCGCTTGAACACCTTTACCTTTTAAACCCTTTTCAATATTAGACATGATTCATTTATAATTGAGATGCTTCTTCCTCTATTCCCAAGGTTTTCAACTTCTCCACTTGAGTACTAGAGGTGTTCTCAAACCCTCCCTCATGTTGGTGCGTAGTCCTTTATTCTTTATCACACCTTGTGGGCGTTAGACGAGTCTTCTCCTTTAAAAATGGCGACTTGTCTTTTCATTTTAAATCAATCAACAAACAATCATTTTCTAGCCGAACTACGGTGCTCTGACTTTCCCATTGCACGAGGGAGTACGTAGGCACTAAGTCTTACGACCAAAGGCGAGCAAAAATAATAAAAAACATTTCTTCTCTCTCTTTCTCCTTTTAAACTTAGAAGATTGTAAACTTTAACACTAACACACAAACACACTTTGAACTAAATGGGTACCATCGAGTACGATGGATGTGAGGGGTGCTAATACCTTCCCTTTGCATAACCGACTCCCGGACCTGCATCTCTTAAATCTCATAGACCGTCTTATTCTTTATTTGTGGGTTTTATTCGATATTTTCCCTTTCCTTTTTGGAATAAATAAATCTCGGTGGCGACTTCATTTTCATTTCATTTTTTTTTGTGTCGACATATTATCAAATATTTTTTTGATAGTCTAGTCCGACAGTCCTCATATTACTTGAAGTCTTCTTTATTTGGAATTTGCCAAAGTTTCCAAATTAGGAATCCCTAGTTGTATTGCTGCACAAGATTTAGATTGCCACACTCTGTAACTTGTAATAGAAGAAACCAAATAGTTAACCATGCATATAACCAATGATACGTCTTCAAAAGATAAGTCTGAACCTTATCTGTCTTTTTCAATCTCTGGTGTTTTCAACAGTTGTGATGTTGATATCTTCATGTAGAACATTATCTTCATCACATACTTCTTCTCTTTCTTAATTCAGATTTCCACACAGCTACCACAAATATCCAGCTCCCATCAAGATATTTAACAACATTTGTATGTTGCTCTTCAAATAATCACCATATAACATTGCCATACATCCTAAACTTGTGAAGATAACAGTGAACTTTGGTTTTGATTTTCAGTTCACACTATGCCATGAATTCATCATACAAGTACTCAGCTCCCGACAGAGTATATGAATTTTGCATTCAGGCTGCACATCTAATAAGTACTTAGTCTCCCGTCAAAGTACCTACCAGTTAGTCAGTTAGAATTAACTACTCACACTAGATCATTTAGACTGATTACATCTTCACGCTTATGTTTACTTCTTGGCAACAATACAACTTTCAATAATTGAAGACTTTAAGATGATGTTTTGATATCTGGTACAACATCATCTATTATGGTTCTTGGGGGGTAACAACCATAATATCTTGTCCATAACACTTGGGGGGGAACATAAGAAGCAAAATATACTCTAACTTTACATCCAACACTTTACATATCAAGGGATAATATGAGCCACATCTCAATAGGCTTTTCTTCAGACTTATATTCTGATTTTGAGATGATGGATGCCATAGTCTGTACCTACAGAGGAGATTCCCTCAACTAGGTTTTTGGAACAGACTTACTCATGGCATGACATAGATAATTTGTAGATTCTTCAAAGCAATCTGACTTCCTTGATTATTATTGACAGTACCCTTCCAAGATTGTATTTAGGGCAATCAATATTCATGACCATGATTCACTATGGTTGAGACACAATATTAAGCTCCAGACAAAATCTATTATATGGTCATGAATAATTCAACAGATATCTGGTTCCTTTGATCAGAAGAATGTACCAGATATAAGCTCATCTTGATTTCACATAAAGGGATTGAAGAGTATACCTTTATGAGTCTTTTACTTGTATTGAGCTTAACTTCTATACTCCCATAAGCTTAGGTCAGAAATAAACTAACATCTAGAGTATAAGAGCTTGTTGATCGTGTCCTGATCAACTAATACATATGTCTCCTCTTCTAGACCAGGAGCAGGTTCCAAACATATGTATTCACACTACATTTGTTTAGTACCCAGAACATCTATTCTTCAACTGGTAGCTGCATACCAGTAATAATGTTCTAACATCCTGCAGAACATCAGTTCCATCTCCCTGGAACTCATCATCCTTGATAATCTTCAAGGTCTTCAAACAACTTGTAGATAGATATGAGAATCATTGATCAATTGATACTCATCAAATCTTATTAGTAAATGCCTTTATGAGTGGACTTGAGGAAATCTCAAGTATCTTTGACACTTTTAATAGGTTGAAAAAATTTGCTCAATATTCCGTTGAGTAAAAATAACCCTAGGATCCTTCTTGCACTCTAAGGGTTGTATCAGAAGCTATGCAGCGAAATATAGCCATACTTCAACATAATTTACACAATGCTTACTCCATATTTTAATTGTAAGCATGACACATAAGGATTGAAAATAAACCAACCCTACAATAGACTAGACCCAATCAATATCCTGACCAATATGGAAACACATAAGCACAAAAGTTACCTTATCAACATCTTCACTCCCGCATGAAGGTTTTAACAATCTTTTCTCTGTGCTAATTATAGGTTGAACAATTCAATCCAAAATCTTCACTCCCGCATGAAGTCTTTGAATTTAACTCTCTTATTCCAGCTTCATTATCTTCTTTCTTCAAGAAGGTACAACAATTCTGGTCAGGTTGGTCTAGTTCTCCACAAATAGGTCTGTTCTCCACTTTAAGGGACCATACAATTCAAACACTCCTTGTTCAAAAAATCATCTACCTTGTACATAGCCAAAAGTATCCCATATGGATCTCATCCAGAAACAGACAAGATGCCTACTTTGATACCAATTGAAATTCTGGTGCCATCAGACTCAGGATGTCGTGACATTTGATACAACATTATAAAATAGACAAGGTAGAACATACAATTAAAAATGAAAAAAACCATAAACAACACACAGAATTGTTCACCTAGTTTGATTCTAACCAACCTACATCTGGGGGCATACCAAGCCAGGAATGAAGTCCATTATCAACAGTATTAATTCGGAGTTAAACCTCTTTGTTTACACTCCTCACTTAATCCCTATCCAATTTCCCTTTTACCTAAGATACCACACTTAGATATGAGAACCTCTGCTCACTTCTAATCACCGTAACGATGTCTACCAGTCACTATTATCTCAGCAACTGCATCAACAACTCGGCTCCTATAACTAAAACAGTTTGGAGATACCTCACTTTAAACATAAAGCAATTTAGAGATACCACACTCTAAACACAAAACATTCAACTTGTGACTCAAAAAAACTTAGAATTTCTTCACAGCTTCTTCCAAGGACACAACCGCACTCATTGCTTCACAGCTTCTGAGTGAGTAAAATAAACCTCTTGCCTACAGGCTTCAAGGCACAAATCAGTGACCATCCCACAATCCGGGTGGTTCATCTACATGGCTAACTCTAAAGACTACATCTTTCTAAAACCGGATAGCTTACTAAAACTAGGTTATAACAGCTTATTTATAACCTATTACCCAACTGGACTTGGGCCTTCAAATAACAACTTTGAAGATGTAACAAAATTCTGCAGTAACAAACTTTGCAAAATTAAATACGTAGATAAATTTTGCTACAATCAAGGTCATTGCTGATCTTTCTCCTTAACTCTTGGACCTCCACAAATGTCTTTAATCACAACCACATAAGATGCATAATACTCCCAGAATATTCTGCACAATTGAAATAGAACTGTAACAAACTTAATAGTTTTTGTAGCGTGATGTCCTGATGTCTGATGTCTCGACATCTCATATGACATGCTGTTCCAGATGTTGAAAATCTTCAACACAACATGTTCAGGCATTAGAGATAGGATTATAGTTTACGAATCCTATTGTACAAAACATTGTTGCTACTATTATTTGTTTTATTAAAATTAAGCAAATCCATACAAATCAGGAACTTACAAATACCTTGGTTATTTATGTAATACCGCTCAAACATCTCAAAGAAACACTTCAAGGTATGAGGCTTTCCCGTCCTAATCGTCCTTATAGTCGACTCGGGGGCTTGATTGCAAGCCAGGTTAATAAAGCCGGTTAAAGCATTTTTGCATACAAAGAGATAATGCCTCTCTTATAAAGTCTTTATGGTCTTAAAAGAGCCACTCGACTGGGGGACTGATATACAAGCACAATCTCTTCCGTATATACAAAATTCAGAAAATGCAGAATGTAAATAAGCAGTATAAAATGCGCAAAAAAATTACGGTATTTAAATGAGGGCCCATAGGGAAATTGTCAAGGTTTTATAAAAATTCATCCACCAAAAGGGTGACTAACGGAACTTAACACATGTTCAAACAAATAAAAAGAAAACTAAGGTCCTTCAATGGCCTCCAGGTGAGAAGTGTCAACAGTGATTGGCTCCTCCTCCATGGCGCCTTCATCGTCGTCATCAGGATCCACCAGGTTTTCGTCCACGATTTATTTAAAGAAATCAACGGCCAAGATGTCAATATCGGGATAGAGTCAGGCAACCTACTCTTTTGCTCGATCAAAAGCTAAGTCCCCAACATTGAGGACATCTAGCTGAGAATTCTCTAGAGCTTCTTTCAAATTAGCACAGGATGTCTCCGATGCCTTTAAATTGGCCGCTAACTCAGAAGCTGAAGTCTTGATGGTTTCAAGCTCTTTCTCCAAAGACTTCACCTTTTCATCACTTTCAAACGATTTGGTCTTCAAATGTGAATTGGCTTCGTTGAGAGACTTTTCATTGTCAGACATCCGTTTGACCTCCTTCTCCAAGTCGGCATATTTGGACTCCGCGACATCCCAGATTCATGTAGTCCTCGGGAAAAAGCAACACACCTCATCAGCTAAGAGCTGAGGTGCTGAGTAATCTTCTAGGGACCAAGACTTTTCACTTTGTTTACATCCTAAATGGCATTGAGATTGTCATACAGGAATTTCATACCATCAAATTCATTCAACTAGAAGTTGTTTTTGATAGGAGGTTAATTGGAGCCGCCACCGATCTCTTTCATCATCAAAGCAGAAACCTCCCAATCAACTTGATTGATCTCGTTGGTCGTGATGGTTTTGTGTCATTTAGGAGTCTTGTCGCCGGGCACCTCCACGTCCAAAGTACGCTTAAGCAGAGAGGCCATAATCACTTCAGCCTCTTCAGCAATGCCCGACTTAGGTCCAAGGTTTTTCTTCTTCTTGGAGATCCGCATCTCTAAGTCGGCCAAGTCAGATTTGGCCTCCGAAGGACCACCAGTATTTCTTCTCGCATCTCGGGTTGCAGCCATCAGTCTCTTCTGCTCTTTAACGGAAAGGTCAATCATTTTGTCTGCATAAAGTTAAAGAAAGTATGTAAGAAACCGAATAAAACTATTTTAGTTGCCAAACACTTAGAGAAATTATTACCTAAGAAAGTCAGAATTTCATCAAAAGGTAAGGGTAGCAGATCCTTAACCTTGATCGGCATGAAGGAGTCTAAAACCTCAAGAGAGCTGATCTCGATGTCACTCAACTTATCATATTTAAAGTCCGAGATAGGGAAGGGGTTACTCGTCCAATATAAAGGACCTGACACCTCTATATAAAGGGATTTTTCTAGGGAGAACCATCGAAATGGAACTCGGCAAGGAGCCCTAATGGCGAAACGCGGTGAAGCAACTCGTTTTTTTTTCAAAAATCATTTAATTTTTTTAAAAAACAATGATGAAATCGCCACCTAATTTTATTTGTTCTAAAAGAAGAACGGGAAAATATAGATAAAACCCACAAGTGAAAAGGATAAGACGGTCTATGAAATTAAGAGATATAGGTTCGGGAGTTGGTTATGCAAGGGGAAGGTATTAGCACCCTTCACATCCATCGTACTCGATGGTACCCATTTAGTTCAAAGTGTGTTTGTGTGTTAGTGTAAAATTTTACAATCTTCTAAGATTTGAAAAGAGAAAGAAAGGGAGAAGAAATGTTTTTATTATTTTTGCTCGCCTTTGGTCGTAAGACTTAGTGCCTATGTACTCCCTCGTGCAATGGGAAAGTCAGAGCACCGTAGTTTGGCTAAAAAATGATTGTTTGTTGATTGATTTTAAATGAAAAGACAAGTCGTCATTTTTAAAGGAGAAGACTCGTCTAACGTCCACAAGGTGTGATCAAGAATAAAGGACTACGCACCAACATGAGGGAGGGTTTGAGAACACCTCTAGTACTCAAGTGAAGAAGTCGAAAACCTTGGGAATAGAGGAAAGAACATCTCAATTATAAATGAATCATGTCTAATCTTGAAAAGGGTTTAAAGGTAAAGGTGCTTGGACGCACAAGAGATATTGAATGTGTTGAGATTGATTTTAAATTAAGGATGACAAGTATCGAAACATTAGGCTATCATCTAATGATTCGAATACTAGAAATTGGCGAGTGAGCTCAACCAATCATCTCTCATCCCAAAAAATTTATTATGAAATTGGTGTTTTGAGTGAGATAAAATATTTAAATTATTGGGCTATCATCCAACAATCTAAAAACTTTAAATTCGATTAAATCGTCGGGCTATCATCCAACAATTTAAACGAATGTCACTTTATTATTTTAATGCGGATAGAAGTATTTAGTTTATTGGGCTATCATCCAACAACCTAAAGACTTCCAATTCAATTAAATCGTCGAGCTATCATTCGACAATTTACTTGAATACCGCTCTAGCTTTTTGACATGGATATAAGTTTTATCTTATTGGGCTACCATCCAATAATCTAAAGACTTCAAATTTGTTTAAAACATTAGGCTACCATCTAACGATTTAAACAAATTTCATCCAAGTTTATTATGAAAACATTTTGAAAAAAACAACTCGACGTTGGATCGAGGTTTGAGAAGAAGACTCGACGTTGGATCGAGTTTTTATTGAAAGTGTTTTAAATGCTTGGTGAATGGAGAAAGAAGAGTTTGGTATGTGGACCAAGGCGCGAGAGATGAAAGAAGATTGAAATAATTACAAATATTCATGAAAGCATAGATAAATCGAGCAAATGAATTAAAATCCCATACATGGTGGCTAGCGCGAATGATAAGGCAATTGACAATTGTGTAGGTGCATGCGTGAAATAAATTTAATTAACTAATTAAACAAAATTTAATCGAGTAATTAGTTTAATAAAATTAATTAGATGGATAATCAATTTTAAATAACCTAATTAGGTAATTAAATAATGTTTAACTAATCAATTAAGCGTGGTGTGTGCACAAATGTGTGGCCGTTGTGACGCTTCAAAGCTTTGTCAACTCAAGGGTTTAAAATGATTTACAATTATTAGTTTAAAAATGATTTTTTGGTTTTGTGTAAGTGACAGTTAAATTAAATAGTAAAGTAAAGACAGTTAAATATTTATTACAAGATTTGTTTTTTGGGAGAGGGATACATCAATTATAAATGGGGATTAAACAGTAAAATAAAATAGAAAACGGTAAATTATTTACAACGCATCAAGGGGATTGAAATACATTTTTCCGAATGGGGATGAATTGAAATTAAAGAGAAAACAGTAAATTGATTATGTTTAAAGCATACAAACGGAAACTAAATGCGGTGAAACTTAAATATTAATTATTGCATTTTATTTTATTATATAGAATAGATTATATGAACTAATTCTAAGAAATTAAATAATATACTTGTGTTCATACATATTCAAAAATTAAATTGAATTAAAAATTTAAAATTGCAACACAAAGAAGATTAATATAATTAAATTCGAACTTATTTACGAATTTATAGATAAAGTATAATAATAATAGTATGTATATAATATATATTTACAATAATAAATATAAGAAATAAAAAAAAACATGTATAGTTATATTTACAGTATAAAAATAAAACATAAAAAATAATAAGTATATCTATACATACATTACTAAATATTGAATCAAAACAATAACATAATTATAGATAACAGTATACAAAAAAAGTGTATAGATGCAACAATATAGAATGTGTGCTTGAACCATCTCGGATATCTTCATGAATAGCAAATACATTAATAGCATAAGTGGGATAAATTAAATGAAAAGAAATTGCAATAAATCGAAAAATGGTTAGTAAACAAAATCCACAATTAAAATCACTATACATGCATAAACAAGTGATAACAAGAATCGAAATGTCAAAAGAATCAAGATGAGTAATAAGATAATGAGCAAGTAGCTTCAAAACCAATCTTCAAACAAATCTTTATTCATTAGAAATCAAAATTAAAATATATACTCAAATTGCGAATCATGACATACTCAAATCATGTAAAACAAAATTGGAATTGAACCATAATCGATTAAATTTAAAAACCGGGCAGCAACACGCATATGCAATAAAGCTTGAATTCGGATTCAAAATTAATTAATCGAAACAAAGTCCGGATAGCCATATACACTTGTGCGTGGAAAATTGATTTCAAATCAAACAAAACAAAGTCGGGCAGCCGCTACTTAAGCGTGAATTAATACTATAAAGTCGACTCGATTAATTAAAAGCTTCTAACTCAAGCAAATTCAACAACAAAGGGAAAACAAACTTGCTGCCCCATAAGTTTCTCGATTGTATTTTTTTCGTGAATAAGTACGGTATCAATACTAAACCATCATCGAAGCTATACTATTACAACCATCAACCAAAAGTGGTGCCGAAACCCACATTCTTATCGAATTCGCCTAAAGAAAGAGTGGCCACAAGGCTTCCCTATAGCTTCTTGGTTAGATTCACACACGATTAAACGCAGCCAATCATAAAACCATCATCGAAACTAAAACAAAATACAGCTTTTACTCACGAACTTCAATAGAAATTAAAAAATGAGAAAAGATACAATATCTTAATGGTTTCTCTGCGTACGCGGATAAACGCGACATCAATATCAAGCCATCATCGAAACTACAGTGTGATTCTTATCACCAATTCAAAAGAAAACAAAATATCATGGCTGCCCATGATAGTTCCTCGGTCATATGTTTCACGAATAACGTGATATAGATGTCGAACCATCATCGAAACTAGTCATGGAGACCTCAATCAATTACTCGTCACAAAACAAAACGAACACTCCAAATGTATGTGTCCATACGGTTTCTCGGTTGTATTAGACGCGAATAAACACATCATAGATACTAAACCATCATTGAAACCAAAACATGGATATCATTTTACTCACAATTCCAATTAAAACATGGATAATACGATAACATGGAGTAGATATCAACGTTTTATCAACACAAAAAAAATCGAACCAAGGCAGCAATAACAGTTAAGAGTAAACCAACACTAAATTTACAGGTTGTCACAGATTTACAGCAAAAACGGCAACAAATTCGTGATTCACAGATAGTTATATCAGCATAATAGCTATTCAGAAATCGAATGCATACAAGTAAAGTCAGTTCAACCAATATTTCACAAGAGATTAACATTTTAACTTTCATAACAAAAGAAACAAAGAAATCATGAAATACCGAATGGGCTGAAGCTGACAGTGAATTGCAAACTGAACCGGAACAGGCCGTGGAGATGTTGTGAGCAGTGAGGGTGGAAGATGATGGAAAGGGGTTTCTGTGGAGTTGTGAGGAAGATTGAGACGGGAGGGTGAATGGACGGTGTTACGGCGAACAGAAGGGATATGGAGTGAGGTTACTGTGAGCTACGGTGGAGAATGAAGAGGCGAGACAGTGTGAGTCAGATGAGAAAGTCAGCAGCAATGAGAGTGAAAGGGAAGATGGAAGGTTGTCGCGATGGTGAGGAGTATGTTACGATGGGGGTTTGGGTGAAGGATTGAAGGGAGAAACAGAAGCGATGGGTAACTGTGAGGTTACGAAGGAAGAAGCAGGGAGGTCACGGTGATAAGAGAGACAGAGGGTTTTGTGAAGGGGATGAAGGGTGTACACGGCAGTGAGGGTTAGAAATAGAGGGAATTGAACGGAAAGTAAGCAGAGTGTGGTTTGCGGCGATACGTCGAGAGACAGTGAGAGTGATGTTTGTTGGAGGGTGTCACGGTTGGTGGTGAGTGTGAAGAACACCGGTAGTTATGAAACGGAAAGAGAAGTATGGATATGGCAGTGGAGGTTTTGCGAGAATGGAGGCCCGGTTTGGAGAAGAAGATGAGTTTCTATTCTTATTTTTTCCAGATTTTCCGCCTCTGAAAGTGTTTTTAATTTGGCCTCCTTGTAAACAGTGACAATAATGTATATATACAAAATAAATTAGGTGTAGCAATTTTTTTTAAAATGCCAATAATACCCCTAATTATAAATTGGGCTACAAAGCCCAATAGAGCAAAAATTAATCTATCCAAAAGAGCTTTTGTTTTGATTTTTTGAAGTCAAAAATTGGACACCTAAAATTGTCAAAAATGGTAAAAGTTCGGAAATAAATTATCCGAAAAAATAAAATGAGTACATTAAAATAAACTACGAAATTCGAAGATTAAAGAAAAATTATCTAAATTGTTAAAATCAAAATAAAATGATAATAAAGAATATCCAATTTTAAAACGCTTACAGTTAAAAAAAACGATACTTCAAACTGTATCGAAAAATTAGGGAGATCACATTTTTATGATTTACGCGATACGTAAATTTATAAAACAGTGAGTAAAAGATGAAAACTTGAAATATTTTCCCCGCTAATTTTCGCACAGTGTCGAATCGCTTTTAACAGTCTGTTTATAAAAACTGAAATATTTATATCATCGACATATAAATAATTTAAACGATGCACTAAACAGGCAGAGAGGTAAAAATAAATGAAGTAAAATAATAGATGTTTTAGCAATTATAAAACGATGCAAACATCGATTTAAACTGACTTTTGGTCAATTTAAATACGACGTAATAATGTAAATGCAATGACTAAATGACTGTGTTTTTATATAAACAAAATGCAAGTAGAAAAATAGCAGGGTAAAATTTGGGGTGCAACACGCGGGATTTGCCTAGGGAGAACCATCAAGATGGAACTCGACAGGGAGCCCTAGTTTGTTGTGAGACGCCGAGCTTTTCCTAGGGAGAACCATTAAAAGGGAACTCGGCAGGGAGCCCTAGGGACGAAATGCGAGCTTTACCTAGGGAGAACCATCGAGATGGGACTCGGTAGAAAGCTCTAGTTTGTTGCAAAACGCCGAGCTTTGCCTAGGGAGAACCATCAAAATGGAACTCGGCAGGGAGCCCTAGGGGAGAAACGCCAGATTTGCCTAGGGAGAACCATTGAGATGGAACTCGGCAGGGAGCCCTAGTTTGTTGCGAGACGCTGAGCTTTACGTAGGGAGAACCATCGAAATGGAACTCGGCAGGGAGCCCTAGGGGTAAAGCGCGAGCTTTGCCTATGGAAAACCATCGAGATGAGACTCGACAGGGAGCTCTAGTTTGTTTCGAGACATCGAGATTTTCCTAGGGAGAACCATTGAAATGGAACTCAGCAGGGAGCCGTAGGGGCGAAACGCGGGCTTTGACTAGGGAGAACCACCGAGATGGAACTTGGCAGGGAGCCGTGGTTTGTTGCGAGACGCCGAGCTTTACCTAGGGAGAACCATCGAAATGGAACTCGGCAGAGATCCCTGGTTTATGCCTTTAGGCATGTTACATCCTAGTTTCCTTTACACATACTAAGTTTGTTTAAGGTGCCTCATTAAAAACCATGGTCCTTGCCTAGGGAAAAGAGTACACCAATTTATTACATCGGTTTACAAAATTTAACTGAAATAAAACCTAAGACTAGTTACATTCCAAGTCCTAGGTGTTTCTACTCCGTCCAAAGTTTCCAGCTTGTAAGCCCCCATTTCGATCTTCTCTATTACTTAGAACGGTCCTTCCCAGTTAGGAGACAACTTCCCCTCCTTCATAGGATTAGTGACTTTTTTCAAGAGTAAATCACCTTCTTCGAAGCCCCGTTGTTTCACCTTCAGATTATATCTCTGGGCTATCCTTTGTTTAGCCGCAATTTCCCTCAAGTGCACAATGTTCCTTACCTCATATAACAAGTCGGTCTCAACATTCAAAGCTTGGACGTTAGCGCCTTGTTCAAAATTCTCACGCTTCCAGAAGGGTAAGCTAACTTCCACCGAGATAATAGCATCTCCCCCAAATACCATTATGTATGGGGTTTCCCGGGTTGTCGAATGAATAATGATGTGATATGCCCATAGGATCTCGTGGAGATGTTCCACCCACAAGCCTTTGGTTTCATCCAACTTCTTTTTCAAGGCACTTAGGATTACCTTATTGGCTGACTCTGCTTGATCGTTCGCTTGAGGATGCTCAACTGAAATAAACTTGTTGAAAATACCGAGCTCCCTACAAAATTCTACCACAGATGAACTAGCAAATTGAGTTCCGTTGTCGGAAACGGTGACACGAGGAAGCCCAAATCAGCATATAATATTCCTCCAATAGAATAGTCGTACTCTTTCTGCTGTAATCCGAGCTACAACCTCGGCCTCAACCCACTTAGTAAAATAATCCACCGCGACGATGAGGAACTTCAATTTCCCGGATGCCACAGGAAATGGCCCCATTGATGGAAAAGCCATGAGGTAAGCACAAAATGGAGGAGCTCAGGCAGAGTGTGGATGACGGGTGCAAACGTCTGACACTTTGAGTAGAGATTAATGAAATTAACACAATCATTCAGCATGGTGGGCTAATAGTACCTGGCCCGAAGTATTTTGCTGGCTAGAGATCGACCACCTAAGTGATTTCCACACACACCCTCATGTACTTCTTTCATAACTAGGTTGACATTGTCTTCCGACACACAACGCAACATGGGAAAAGCCCTTCCCATTTTAAAAAGCTTATTAGCCATAAACACGTACCTAGCTGACACTTTTTTTGACCCTTCTGGCTTCCTCTTTATCATCGGGTAAAACATCCTGCTGGAGATACTTGACAATTGGAGTCATTCATCCTGCTTCTTCATTAATGGCCAAAACTTCTTCTTTTTCAATGCTTGGTAACATCAAAGTTTCATGGATAATAGTTTTGTTCATTCCCGATCCTTTTGCACTAGCCAAACGAGCGAGGAGATCGGCCCGAACGTTATCTTCTCTAGGAATGTGACAAATCTCAAAGTCTTGAAACTTCTTAGAAAGTTGCAGGGCCTGATGGACATATTTTATCAGCACGAGATCCTTCTTCTGAAAATTTCCCCCAACCTTCCCGGCCACCAACTGAGAATTAGTGCGGACGAGCAAGTGTGTTACTCCAACCTCTAGAGTCAACTTCATGCCTGCTATTAGCGCTTCACACTCAGCCTGGTTATTGCTAGTTTGAAAACCAAAATTCAGAGAGTATTCCAAAATAATATCTCCTGGCCCTTCTAGGACTATACCAGCCCCGCCACCCTTTAAGTTCGACGAACCATCCACATAGAGAACCCATTTCGCGAATGCCTCTTCTCCAGACGGGGAACTGAATTCAACTACAAAATCTGCCAACGCTTGTGACTTTATGCTGGTTCGAGGAGTAAACTCGATGTCGTACTCAGAAAGTTCTACCGCCCAAGACACCATTCTCCTGGCCAGATCCGACTTCTTGAATATTTACTTCAAAGGAAAATTTATTTTTATCAGGATGGGATGACCCTGGAAGTAGTGCCTCAGCTTCCGTGCAGTTGTTACTAGTACCAGAGCTAGGCGCTCGATATTTTGGTATCTTAATTTTGCCCCTTTTAATACTTTGCTGACGAAATACACTGGACGGTCTATGGTCTCTCCATCTTGGACCAACACTGAACTGATGGCACTGTCTGAGACGTCGAGGTACAAAACCAAAGGAATATTCTCCTTAGACCTAGTCAACACCGGAGGAGCTGACAGGAACCGCTTCACCCCATGGAACGCTTGCTCACATGATTCTGTCCATTCGAAATCACCCCTTTTCCTGATTGCTACAAAAAAATGAATCGATTTATCACTTGCGCATGATAGAAACCGAGATAGAGTTGCTTGCCGTCCAGTCAGTTGTTGAACCTCACAAATGGTAGTAGGACTCCTCATGTCAATTACTGCTTGGCACTTGTCGGCCTACTAGCTGTTAACCGAGCAATACCTCGGTGGAACCCCTGGATCAGAGCCGGGTATTATAGCCGGACGCGCTAGGTATATGCCCGCAGCCTAACTATGCTGGTCGGATAGTGTCATGCCGGGTTGGTCGCAGTTACGAAATCCATTGAAAGAACGGTTACAAATGTTGTAATACTTATGTGACGGTTATTAACGTTACAAGTCATTGAAAGGCAGTTACGAGCGTTAGAAGTATTAATGGACGGTTACACCATCATGGTCATTAATCATGGCTACGCTATATATAGAGGCCTAATGGCCAAGGAGAAGTGGATCGAACCCAAGAACTCTCTCTAATACACTCATCACTTCTCTCTCTTCTACAGGAATGAGAGAGGCATCATACCTTATATCTAAGGACTCTCGACTGCGAGGTAAGCTAAACCTATACTTTGGAGGCCAAGGAACCTCGCTTGAGCCTCTGATTCCCTCTAAATCACTAATATAATATTTTAGGAAGAACATATTCCTTGCTTATTTCATCTTAATAGAATGTATATAATAAAATAATAATCAATGTGGGGTGAGAATCAGATGGGCAGTGGGGGGTTTTTCAATCGAATATGTGGCAGGATTTTGTAGCAGCCGTTCACGAAGTTGAGGTGGTTGAAAATGTAGATGATTTCTTCGCGTGGAGGGTTGAACCAGATGGGCTGTTTACGGTTAGCTCATGTTTCAAGTTCCTTAGATATTCATATGGTGAAGGCCATTAATTTTTTGTGACAAATCAAAGTTCTGTCCAAAGTTCAAATATTTGATTGGAGAACTCTCTTAAATAGGATCCAGACAAATGATCAATTATTTAAGAGGGGTAGTGCGTCTTTTGCTTCTCGGAAGAGGAAGATCTTCAACACCTTTTGAGCAGGTGATAAAAGGATCATTGTAGTGGTCATTTAGTTAACTACTGCTTAGTGTATTTGGTTTAGGCGCAATGCATTTATTTTTAAAAGTGAGACATGTCCATTCAGAGATTTGCTCTCACTTTAAACCATCTACCCTGCAAGTGAACAATAAAATTACTCTGTTTGAATTAGTCTCTCTTAAGATCTAATATCAAGATTTCAAAAAATAATAAAGTAAAGTCCACCTAAGCTGTCTCTAAAAGAATAAGAAAATTAAAATAAATGTTTAAACTAAATATCCTATTTAACCAATTATTTTAATGAGATTAATGATTATGTACTGTTAATATAAATTATTTTACATAATCTAGATATCATAATCATTCATAAGTGATATTTAACATACAATTAAATTAAAATATTATAAAATATTTTAAAAAATTTAACAGCTATGATTTATTAACCATAACCATGTTAAATATTTTGTTAAAATAGGCATACAATTATATTCAATAAAATTGGAATCTATCAATAACAAATAAAACATGAGTTAGTTTGACAGTTAATTAGTTCAACAGAATCCAAACACATCTAACTAATTAACTAACTTTTTTTCTTCCTTTTCATATTTATTCATATATATTTATATATCATTCCATATTCATTCTCACAATAACACTCTCATCATTCCATATTCATTCAATACACAGTTACTTTCTTTCTTTCTTCACTCACTCACTCACTCGTCACTCCCACATAATCAAGAGTTCTCCACAAAACAAGTGCTACTGCAAACTTTATCATCTTGAGTTCTTCTAATTACATATATATATATATATATATATATATATATATATATATATATATATATATATATATATATATATATAGCTTTATCATGAATAACTCACTTTCTTTTATTTCTTTACACAACAGTCCATTCTACAAGATTTCCCTCTTTTAGTGTGACAATTGTAGGGAGAAGAAGAAGAGGAAAGAAATCAAATTGTCAGTCTCAAGTTGTTTGCACTCATCTTGAATCGAATCAGAGTTTGGGGGTTCTCCTTTGAGGTATGTTTATATTTTTAATTTCATGGTTTGGTTAAGTACTGCACTTGTTCTTGTTTTGAGGAAAATGATCCTTTTTTGGTGTTTAGAGTTTCTTAGAACTCAAGAAAACCATGAATGGAGTATAGTCTGTAGTTTCCTGTGGCTCAAGAAAGTCATGATATTGGAGATTAGTTGTGGTTGTTGATGATGCTAAATTCTTGGACTGTGTTCTTTCTCGCTCTTACTTTTTTACTTTGATATGACATGTGAGTTATGCTATTTGATGTATATCAAAACATTTAGGTATATTGGTTAGCTAGAGTTTTATTTTTGGGTTATATAGGTTAATAAGTAAATGATAAACGTGTGATGGTGTTGATGTATGACTACTGTATATGTGCTTGGAGTGCTTTTTGTTACATATTGAGTATTGATTTCAAAGTTTTGTTCTGCAGACAAACTTAAGTTTAATTTACAATTACTTCAATTTTTGTGTGTAGACCATGGACATGGACGCATCTTCCTCCACTTCCGCTGTTTCCAAAACAATAAAAAACTACGTTATAAACAATTATGCAGAACTGCTTACTATTAGGGTGCAACCTCCTAACACGCTAGTTTGCATCCATTTTCCTAAACCGGTAGTAGACAGAGGCCTTGACACAATATTGCTTCATCATGCCGAAAGATTTGGGAAGACTTTTGGTTATGAGGTTACTACCCTCCCAAAAGACCCCAATATTATTGACCAAGACGAAGGCTGTGACAGTTCAGACGACATAGTGGATTACTCAACATATCAATCGAAAGTATGATCGTTAATTTGTTTGTGTTTTACTTTGAGATTCCCAATGACTTTTAGTGAAGTTTTATTTAGTTTTTAATAGTTCATTTAATTTCAAATAAATTTGATTTATCAGGAATAACGCGATTAATCATGTAATTTAGCTTATATGCCATCACCATGTTGTTGGCTTTCTCCATTCCAGTTTTCATTATGTCAAACAATTCTGAAAATGCAACTTTTCACCCAAAAAATGCATTCCATCAAATTTATCATTCCACGTATAAACAACTCTGTCCTTTGAAGACTTCTAAGGATCAACATTTATTCCTTGTCGATGAGTTTTCTTTTTTTAAACTTATTTCACAATGAAGAAGGCAAAACAATATTTAAGATTCAAGAGAAACCAACAGTGTTCAAAGGCACCGTAGCTATTGTGATGGACTCTGAAAACACAAGTGTCCATTCCTTCAAACCCTCTGACTTTCTTTCTAATCAAAGACTTCTATCCTATTCGCGTTGACACATTTGTTGTAACTCTAGCCTTCAAATATAAGCACCTTAAGATTATCTACATCCATCATACATACATATTTAGATTTTTTAAATGGGACTGTTCAGTGTTTTCAAGGACATTGAAGACATCAAAGTAAAGAATATCTATCCTTAAAGGCCAAAGGGTGGACCACCTTTTAGAGAATAACCTAGTTTTCAACAAATCTTTGATGGATAACTTTGTGAGGATGTAAGATAAGATGCAGTCAGGCAATTCACAAATGTGATCAAGCATTTCATAGGTCTCAGAGCGCACCTGAAATATATAGTTTTCCACAAACCAGATAATAAGTTAATAAGATAAATAGATACCACAAACATTTCATACTATAAAACCTAACTGAAAGAGACCATAGAATAAAGTAAGGTTTTTAAAAACGGTTTGGGTGGTGTTGTCGTCGCAGACAGATGTCCCGATATTCATTGCGGTCATCGCGATATGAATTAATCATAATTTATTTTTTAATAAAAAATCAATAAAGAACGGTAATGATATCTGTTGATAGCATTTTATCTAGACAATTTTGATATTTTTTAAAACCATCAGTGTATAACCGTAGATAATTTACCTTCTTCAAATTGACGTGGGTGGTGAAGTTGGATTGTATACCTTCTTCAATGTTGGGATTGGAAGTAGCACATGACATCGTTCTTCTTCCTTTTCTTTTGGGTTTCTCTCTCAAAAATTAGGGTTATGTTTGAATATAAGTGAATTTTGAACGGTTTATTAATAATGATATAATGTTTCTTTTATTTTTAGTTACATCCTTCTTCATATTATACCCAAAAAATAAGGATGAAGTCAATTCTTATTTTTCAAATTAAAAAAAAAAAACTTTAAAACATATTATGAAAATATCATTTAAATTATTTCTATATTTTCCAGGAATTTAAATCACTTAGAATATGAATAATTTAAATCACTTATGATTTATAGCTTATAAATATGATATTTTAAATCTGTTTGGTAACGATCTTTTGATCACAAGCTTATAGCTTATTTTTCATACGCTATTTCTAATAGCGTTTTAGTTCATAGTTTATTATTTTTTCTTCCTTTATTATCTTTATTATTTTAATAAAATCTCAATCGTATCCTCAATAATTTATTTTAATTTAAAATAATTAAATATAAAATATCTTTTATGCTATTTTACATTTATAAGTTAGTTGAACCGCTAATATTATCAAGCACTTCAATTAACTTATGAGTCATCAGTCTCAACCATTAGTCATAAGCTATAAACTATGAGTCATCAGGTATTCGCTATAAGATATAAGATATCAACTCGCTCAACCGTACTAAACAGATCCTAAATAATTAAAACAAATTAGTGCAGTGAATAATAATAAATAAGTAATGAAATAAATAAAATAAGAAATTAGTAAACATACCTGAAGTATCATGTTATTTTGCTATTTTTATTCATTGATATGCTCTAGTAATCAGATGCTCTAGAGAAAGTGTGCTGAGACTTGAACCTACAAAAATGGAAAACAAATTCAATATAAGAGTGAATATTCATATCGATAAAACTTGTAAGATAAAATTTAAAAACATATGTGAAGTATCTTCTATTTTCTCAAAACTTGTAAGATAAAATCCAAAAACATATATGAAGTATCTTCTATTTTCTTTCATTGACATGCTCTAGTAATTAACAGATAATCCAAAAAGAGTATGGTGAGTAGTTATATATAATTATGGATGATATGTTATCCCATGTCCATTGCATATTGAATCATGGAGTATTTCTTATAGTTATAGAGTGAGTGGGTAAGTTGATAATTTTATTATTTTTAGTTTAGTATAGTGAAGTGGACTATATAATGTAACATATATGTTATAGTATGGCTTAAGAAAAATTAAAAAAAAGAAGTTAAATGTTTAACAAATAAAAATAAATAAATAAAATAAATAATTAAATAAATTACAATGTCATCCTTAATTTTGGGTTTGAAAATTAAAAAAGATCATTAGAAGCTTACCCAGAAGATGGGCGTCTATGGTGACTGCTTCAAAGTGTCAAAAGATCTAAATGCAATCTCCTTAGAAGAACTCATTAGCTCTCTGAGGAGTCATGAGATTGAGCTGGATGAACTTGAACCCCAGAAGAATGGTAAGTCAATTGCATTAAAATCCACAAAAAATTCTAATGTTAATACTTTTCAAGTAGAAGATGAAAGTTCTGAAGATTCGGAGTTAGAAGATGAATTATCCATGATCTCCAAAAGGATAAATAAAATGTGGAAATATAGGCAAAAGAAATTCAAGAAGCACAGAAGATCTAAGGATAAAGGAGAATCTTCTGGACATAAGAAGTTCAGCAAGAGAGGCATCCAATGCTACGAATGCAAAGAACTTGGACATGTCAGAAGCGAATTCCCTAACGTACAAAAAGAAAAACCAAAGAAAAGGTTTGAAAAGAGAAGAGGAATGATGGCCACGTGGGATGACTCAGAATCCTCTGAAGTTGAAACCGACTCAGAAGATGAGCGTGCAAACCTTGCTTTCATGGCAACTACAGCAGATCACTCTGCCTCTGACTTTGAGTCAGAAGAGGTATTTTCTAATCTAACTAGAACTGAGTTAGAAGATAGTCTGTCAGAACTTCTAGAAAATTATAGTCAAATCAAAATCAAATACAAGAAACTCAGAAAGAATCTTGTATCTGAAATTGAGAAACTAAAAGCTGAAAACTCTGAGCTTAAAGAAAATAATATTAAACTTAAAAATGATTTTCGAAATGCTCATAAAATTTCCAGCTCAGAAGATGCTTCAAGTTCTAAAAATATTTTGAAAGAATATGACTACTTTTCAGAAGTTTCTAGCTAGTAGCAAATGTAGCAAGATGGCTTTGATGATCTATGGAGTTTCTAGAAACAACAGAAACAGGTTAGGATATAAAGCCCCCAGAGGGAAAGAAATATATAAACCAAAATCTGTTGATGAAATGAAAATCACATACAACAGAAAGTTTTTTTGTTAAACCAAGGTTCAAACAAAACCTTAGAACTTCTAACCAGAAAGGACCCAGAAAGATATGGGTACCTAAGGAGAAAATAAATTATGTTGCAGATATCCTTAGCAGCCAAACTAAAACACCGGTTATGGTACCTGGACTCTGGCTGCTCGCGTCACATGACGGGAAGAAGGTCTATGTTCCAAAACCTGGAACTTAAATCTGGAGGAGACGTGAAGTTTGGAGGCAACCAGAAGGGAAAAATAATTGGTTCTGGAACCATTGGTAATGGTAACCTCCCTTCCATATCTAATGTTTTATTAGTAGAAGGGTTAGCTCATAATTTATTGTCCATAAGTCAATTAAGTGATAATAGTTATGACATAATCTTTAATCAAAAGTCTTGTAAAGCTGTTAGTCAGAGCGATGGATTTAAAATTAATCTTTCAGATTTAAAATCCCAGAATGTAAAATGCCTTATGACCGTTCATGATGAACAATGGGCCTGGCACAAAAGATCGGGACATGTTAGCATGAGAAAAATTTCTCAAATTAACAAACTCAATCTGGTCAGAGGACTTCCTAATTTGAAGTTCAACTCAGAAGTTCTGTGTGAAGCCTGTCAAAAGGGAAAATTTTCAAAACCATCTTTTAAACCAAAAAATGTTGCCTCTTCCTCTAGGCAATTAAAACTTCTGCACATTGAATTATTTGGACCAGTAAAAACTGCATCCATTAGAGGCAAGAAGTAAGGATTGGTCATTGTAGATGACTACAACAGATGGACATGGGTAAAATTGTTGAAACACAAGGATGGGTCACATTCTGTGTTCTTTGACTTCTGCAATCAAATTCAAAATGAAAAAGAATTTAAAATCATAAAAGTTAGAAGTGATCATGGTGGTGAATTTGAAAACCAATTTTTTGAAAAATATTTTAAAGAAAATGGCATTTCACATGATTTCTCTTGTCCTAGAACTCCCCAACAAAATGGAGTTGTAGAACAAAAAAATAGGACTTTACAAGAAATGGCTAGAACCATGATCAATGAAACTAATATGGCTAAACATTTTTGTGCAGAAGCTGTGAACACAGCGTGTTACATTCAGAATAGAGTTTCTATTAGACCTATTCTTGAAAAGAATCCTTATGAATTGTGGAATAATAGAAAACCCAACATTTCATATTTTCATCCATTTGGATGCACGTGTTATATTCTTAACACAAAAGATAATCTGAACAAGTTTGATTTTAAAGTTTAGAAGTGTATTCTGCATGGATACTCTGAGCGCTCAAAAGGCTATAGAGTGTACAACACAGAAACTCTGATTGTGGAGGAATCAATCAAAGTAAGATTGTATGATAAGCTTGGCCAACAAATGTCAAAGCAAGTTGAAAATAATGCAAGTACATAAGTTCTATTTCCAAACTCTGACGGAACAACACAGAAGGAAAACTCAGAAGTCACATGTCAACTTCTGAAGACTCTGAACAGAAGTGCCACCCAGAAGTTATGACTATTGAAGAAAATCTGAACAACGTCAGAACCTCTGAAGAAACTTTCCACAGAAAATATCCAAGAATTATCTCAGCTCATCCAGAAGACGTCATTATAGGAAAGAAAAATGACCCTATCAGAACTAGGTCCACCTTAAAAATAAATGAAGAATCTCTTTTTGGACTAGTCTCTATGATTGAGCCAACTTCTATAGATGAAGCTCTAAAAGATAATGATTGGATTATAGCTATGGAAGAAGAACAAAACCAATTCTCCAGAAATGACGTATGGGATTTAGTTACAAGACCAAAAGGATTTAACATCATAGGAACAAAGAGGGTGTTCAGAAACAAGCTAAATGAGCAAGGAGAAGTTGTCAGAAACAAAGCACGACTGGTTGCACAAGGGTATAGTCAGCAAGAAGGTATTGATAATAATGAAACCTTTGCTCTAGTTGCCAGATTAGAATCCATTAGATTATTAATTTCTTTTGCTGTACAAAACAATATTACTTTATATCAAATAGATGTTAAAAGTGCATTTTTAAATGGATATATAGAAGAAGAAGTTTATGTTCATCAACCTCTTGGCTTTGAAGATTCAAAATTTCAAGAACATGTATTTAAATTGAAAAAATATCTTTATGGTTTAAAACAAGCTCCCAGAGCTTCGTATGAGCGCCTTAGTAATTTTCTTCTAGAAAAATACTTTACCAGAGGAAAGTGGACACAACCTTATTCAGAAAATCTTTTAAAAATGACATTTTAATCTGCCAGATATACGTTGATGATATTATATTTGGAACTTCTAATGTCTCTCTTGGAATAGAATTTGCTAAGTCTATGCAGGCAGAATTTGAAATGAGCATGATGGGGGAGCTAAAATTCTTTTTGGGAATTCAAATCAATCAATGCTCAGAAGGTACTTACATACATCAAACGAAGTATGTGAAAGAACTTCTGAAGAAATTTTAGTTGTCATAAAGTAAAGAAGCCAAAACTCCAATGCATCCCACATGCATCTTGGGAAAAGATGAGGTAAGTAAGAAGGTAGATCAGAAGCTCTACAGAGGTATGATTGGCTCTCTTCTATATCTAACTGCATCTAGGCCAGATATTCTGTTCAGTGTATGTTTATGTGCTAGATTCCAAACAAATCCTAGAGAATCTCACTTAACTGCTGTTAAAAGAATTCTAAGGTATCTGAAAGGTGCTACTAATGTTGGATTATGTTACAGAAAATCCAAAGATTTCAATTTAGTAGGATTTTACGATGCTGATTTTGTTGGAGATAGAGTGGAACGTAAAAGTACTTCTGGAAGTTGTCAATTTCTGGGCAACAACTTGATATCATGGTACAGCAAGAAGCAAGCCACTATATCACTCTCAACAATAGAAGCAGAGTACGTTGCTGCTGCTGGCTGTAGTACCCAGATGCTCTGGATGAAGAGTCAATTAGAAGATTATCATATGTATGAGAGTAAGATCCTATCTTCGTATTTACGCTATTGCCTTTCTAAAAATCCTATTTTACACTCAAAGGCAAAACATATTGAAATTAAACATCATTTCATTAGGGACTATATTCATAAAGGAATTTTAAGTTTAAACTTTGTTGATACAAACCATCAATAGGCTGACATTTTCACAAATCACTTTCTGAAGATAGATTTAAATTTATTTTGAAAAATTTAAGTATAGAAAATTTCCGTGAATGAAATTCTGTTCAATATCAATTTAGTCAGAAGTTTTGTGTTAAATGAACCTCTAACTAATTAACTCTTCAGAAGTGAGAAGAGAAGTTAAGTTAGAAACCATATCTAGAAGTTCTGAAACCTTTAAACGTTTCAAGTTCTGATTTAGGTCAAAAATTCATTATAGTAAAACAATTGTAATGCTGTAACCCAGAAGTTGAACACGGGTTTAGAAACTTCTAATAGGTTACTTAAACATGCGTGCTAGCTATTGACAAGAAATTTCTTAGTAACTGTTGATAGTTTTCCAAATCTCAAGAAATCCCTCCAGTGTCAGATGCTACTTATAAGTGATGACTACTTTGCTATTAAATTTTTAAATATTTTGGTTTGTGACAAACCTTCAGGAACTATTTTTTTTAAAGTCATCAGAACTTCGTTTCAATTTACAATTTTTTTTAAATGAATTTTTGATTATGACAAAAAGGGGGAGAAAACTGAGATTTTGAAATGATTCACTATAATATGTTGCTAGAAAAATATGTCAAAAATTTCTAACAAAATATACAAGTGTACATTTTTGCTTCTAAGTGATACAGAAAAGTAAACTCTGGAAGCTCAAAAGACCGTACTGAAAGCAAACTCTGAAAGTAAACTATGGAATCTCAAAAGATCAAGTGCTGAAAGCAAACTCTGAGAAGTAAACTCTGGAAGAAAAGAAAAACTCAGGGAAGTTCTACCTTGCAATTTTTTCTTTTCAATATTTAGTTCAGGGGGAGACTATTAATTTCAGGGGGAGATTATTAATCTCAGGGGGAGATATTTTTTTACATATACAAAATTTCTTAAATCAAAATCTAGATAGTTTTGTCATCATCAAAAAGGGGGAGATTGTTAGAACAAAGTTTGTTTCTAATAATATATATATATATATATATATATATATATATATATATATTAAAGTTTTGATGATAACAACCATAATAAATTTTGTATGAATGAATATGATACTCTGACGTGTACATGTTACATTTCAGAAGGTCTTCTGACTCTAGCGCAAAAATGGAAAATACCATGTTGAGCAAAAGTTGAAGTTAGAAGTTCTAACGAGAGCAGAACTTCTGGACAAGGCACGCTCAAAGCAGAAACACGCTTTAGAAGTTCTGAGCGAGAACTTCTGGATAACACGCTCCAAACAAAGCTTCTGAAGTAAGGATAAAAATATAACTTCTGATAGAAGCTAGCAAAGCGCAACCTCTGATAAAAAGCACCAACAATATGTTTTGAATAGAATATGTATAACAAAGCTTACAGAAGATGAAGTATTAGAAGTTCTGATGAGAATAGAACTTCTGGTCAAGCAAGTACAGCATAGAAGCAAGCACAACGCAACTTTTGACAGAAGCAAGCACAGCGCAACTTCTGATAGAAGCAAGAGCAACACAACTTTTGATAGAAGCAAGCACCACGCAACTTCTGATAGAAGCAAGAACAGCGCAACTTCTGATAGAAGAAAACACAAGGCAGAAGCAAGCACAACGCAACTTCTGATAGAAGTAACTTCTGACATAAGCAGACAAGAGTAAACTTCTGATGGAAGCACCAACAAAAGTTCTAATGAGAAAATATTTAGAAGATCTTTTTCAATATGAACGTTATCTTCTAAAAGACAAAACCTGCCAAACAGTAATGAAGACCCACTGAGCGAAGAAAAGAAATACTTGAGTGGTTCAACTTCCAAGAAATATTTAGCAAGCAAATCACGTAAAGCTAAGCAAGTCACGTGAAGCTAAGCAAGTCACGTGAAGTTAAGCAAGTCATAATTATTTTTTTCCATTTTTCAAGACACCCTACTAGCAACGGACAGAATCTGGAAGCACTATTTAAGGATTCAAATTCAAATAAATAAATAGAATAATTCACAAGAACTTACGCTGTTTAGTACAAACAACTTACATCTACTTCTAACAGCTTGAAAAATATCATTCCCAAAGTAAACTTGCTGCAAGTCCAAAGAATTATTTTTTGTAAATTAGTTTACTGTTCATTGAGCTTCAATTTTGCATATTTGTGTTAACCCTGCATAATTAATTTTAATTCTTTAGCCTTGGTTTTGTTTGAGAAAGAATGGACTTTGTTTTGTTTTTGCATTTGTCGAGCCTTTTCAAATGTTGATGCCTGATTTAGTGAAGAACATATATAGGAGGATAAATGGTTATATGTTTTTGCATTTGTCGAGCCTTTTTTCGTTGATGAAGAATGATGTAATAACTCACAAACTGTTACTAAGCACTGGACATTGTGTTTTAATTTCTCTGACTATATGTTGGTTTCCTATATTGGCTATAATGTTTTAATATGTATGAGATTGATCTAGAGATCACTTTGACCATGCAATTGAGATTGATGTTCTGTAAGAGTTAATGATATATTTTGTTTGAATCAAATTTTGAAGTAGTGATAGATGTCAATAGTGTGATAATTTGTTTAATTTCGATAAGAGTTAATGCCATATTTGTGCAAGTTTCGATGAAGGTGATGTTGTTTCCGCGTTTATTCGCGTAGAAACTAACTGAGAAACCATTGGGATATCATCTTATTCTCATTTTAATTTCGATTGTAGTTTGTGTTTGAATGATATTCGAGGATAGTTTCAATGATGGTTTAATGATGATGTCGCGTTTCTTCGTGTGAATCTAACTGAGAAACTTTGGGACAGCCGGTTTGTTTTATTGTTGCATCGAATTTGAATTAAAGAATACACCCCATTCCCACTTGTGTTGAGTTTTGATTAAGTTTAGAATCTGTTGATATTTTCGGGTGAAGCTTTTGTTCATGTTTGAAAGAACTTTCTTGTGCAATAACAATTCATGTAGTTGCTGCCCGATTTTCAAATTTGAACGATTATGGTTCAATTCCAATCTTGTTTTACATGTTTTGAGTATGTCTTGATTCGCAATTTGAGTATATACTTTGATTTTGATTTCTAATGAATGAAAATTTGCTTGAAGTTGGTTTTGAAGCTACAAACTTTCATGAACCCTTATTTGCTCATTATCTTACTACTCATTAATTCAAGTTGATTCGATTGACGTTTCGATTCTTGTTATCACTTGTTTATGCATGTATAGTGATTTCAATTGTGAATCTTGCTTACTAACCATGTTCCAATTTATTTTGTTAGATAACAACAATCATAGTTTAGGAAGTGTTTATTGAAACTCTTGATAACAACAATCATATTTTGTTTTAGGTTGTGATTATTTCCAATTATTCGAATTGAATCTGTGAAGTTATTATGGTAGTGTGAAGTTTGAGTGAAAAATTTGCTGATAACATGTTTATTTGAATTGAAGTTGGATTATTGTCATGTGTTATCGGTGGTAAATCGGTAAGGTTCCATGTTAATTAGCGATAGAGTTTTTTGTTGATGTTATGCGTTGGTTTGTAATAAATGGGCAAGATTTTCTTACATGTTAAGTTGTGGGAGTTTTGTTGCAATTTTTTATAATAGAAGTTTTCTTTCCTTTGAATTAGAAGCGTTTTCCGGCCTAGTTCGACGTACGTGCTCATTCTCTGCATTTCCTTGAGTTTGGTAATTTCGAGGTAAATTTCTTCCTCAAATTACTGGTATTGTGATGAATTTGTCTGAAATTGCGTGAATATGTTGCGTTTTCTTGCTCCTAATCCATTCCGTGTATACTTTGCGTTTTGACAGAAACGCATTATCCGTTTTGTGTCCTAATTAGTTGTTTTTGTTTAGCTTAATTAGTAAAACCATGGATAAGACATGGATGTATTCCAATCGATTATCGAAAGAGTACAAGAATGGGGTATCAGAATTCGTTAAGTTTGTTGTTGCGCACGCCAAAGACCCCAGTCAAATGACATGTCCTTATTTGGGTTGCTATTATGGGAGTCGGGTTGACGCGGTTCAGTTGGCATCGTATTTAATACGGTATGGAATTGATAGAAGTTATACATGTTGGAATATGCATGGTTAGAAAAGTAACAAAAATGTTAAATCGAGGGATAATATGACCTATGCTTCAAACGACAATTGCACATATACATACGATTATGATCGAGTCGAAGAGATTGCAGAAGCGCTTGAAGAAGATCTTAATGATTGTCCAAAAATGTTCGAGAGACTGGTAAGCGATGTAGAGAAACCGTTGTATAATGGTTGTACAAAATTTACAAGATTGTCTGCGGTATTAAAGTTGTACAACTTAAAGGCGGGCAATGGATGGTCGGATAAAAGTTTCACAGAGTTATTAGCCCTTATGAAAGATATGCTAATAGAGGATAATGTTCTTGAAAATCGAACGTATGAGGCCAAAAAGATATATTTTTATTTTGTTAGAGCAATACAAGTATTCCGATGTCAAAGAGAAGCTCGGGTACCACGGTTTAAATCAAACAACATTAATTGGATCAAAGTGCAGGTATATTAATTTCCACAATTTTGCTTTTAATATTTATGCTACTTGATAAAACAAGACAACTATATATTCTTATTTTTTTCTATGTAGTGTCCTCAACAGCAAAACGGTATAGATTGTGGATACTTCGTATTGAGGTTTATCAAAGAAATCCTTCAAATGAATCAAATAGAGATTCCAGTCACGATATGGATTTATAACTTAGGATTTATCAAAGAAATCCTTCATGCATAATATATTTTGTTATGTAGTACTTCGATGAACACAAATGTGCATATTACACGAAACTTCAGTTGGAAGAAATCAAAGAGGAATTGTGTCAATATTTTATTGAGCAAAGAATCATATAAGGTATGAATACATTATTGTGTGAAAAGTATTATGAATACGTTATTGTGTGAATACAATATTGACTGTGTTATTATGTTCATACCTTGCAGGACCAGGACCTTGAATACATAATTGACCGTGTTTTGTTCATACATTAGGACTTATTTAGTTATTGTTAGGGCTGATTTTGTTAGGGTTGATTTTGGTAATGTTAAAAATATGTAAATAATGGTATATATATATATATATATATATATATATATATATATATATATATATATATATATATATATATATATATATATATATATATTTTGAATTACAATTGTGTATATATATTTTGGATAACAATGATATATAATGGTATTTGTATATAATCTCTTTGTTGAAATAACGGAATTACGATTGTAAATTACCGGTTTATGAATTACAGGTTTATGAAATAATGCTGCAAAAAATGCAGGTTTATGAATTATATAAATTATAGGTTTAAAAAAGAAACCCTAAGAAAGCGCTTTTTCAAGCGCCTTACCTATAAGCGCTTTTGAATACATAAGAGCGCTTTCAAAAGCGTTGTCTTATGTATACCTTAGGCAGCGCTTTTTTCTCAAAAAGCGCTTTCATAGGTGGCCTAAGGTAGTGCCTTTCTTGAAAAAGCGCTTTCTAAAGTAGGCCTAAGAAAGCGCTTTTCCAAAAAAAAACGTTGTTAAAAGCCTACGTAAAAGTAAACACCTTTGAGGTAAAAGAGGTAAAAGTAACCCTTTGAGAATAAAAAAATTGAATGAGAAGATTCCAAAACAACAAAATTCTTTCCAAAACAACAAAATTCTTCTGATTTCTGATTAGAACATAATAGTGTAAAAGTAACCCTTTGAGAATAAAAAAATTGAATGAGAAGATTCCAAAACAACAAAATTCTTCTGATTTCTGATTAGAACATAATAGTGTAAAAGTAACCCTTTGAGAATAAAAAAATAGAATGAGAAGATTCCAAAACAACAAAATTCTTCTGATTAGAACATAATAGTGTAAAAGTAACCCTTTGAGAATAAAAAAATTGAATGAGAAGATTCCAAAACAACAAAATTCTTCTGATTTCTGATTAGAACATAATAGTGTAAAAGTAACCCTTTGAGAATAAAAAAATTGAATGAGAAGATTCCAAAACAACAAAATTCTTCTGATTTCTGATTAGAACATAATAGTGTAAAAGTAACCCTTTGAGAATAAAAAAATTGATTTGGATTGAATCTTGTCATCAAATTTGAACAATTTCGAATTGATATCAGGGGTTGAGATTAAGCATAATCCGATACCATTCGCAAGCCCCCTGGCCATGCCTTAGATATACCTACCAAAGCGCTTTTGCCTAAACAAAAAGCGCTGCTAAAACCTACAGTAGCGCCACCTACGACAACTCTTTTAAGCGTTTTTAAAGGCCAAAAAAAGCACTGTCATAGGTCTTTTTGGCGTAGTGTCCTTAGAGAATTATGATGAAATCAAGCCTTTATTTAATCAAGAGTTAATTGGTAACTATAGGGTATCCCTAGTCCTAGGTTATATCTTCTATAGTCTAATCATACAAAAACCTTAACAATCGCAGTCCAGCTGGTTGATAACCGTAAATCAATCTTGTTGGTCCGACAAAGAAATCATAAAAAACCTTGTACAATTAAATTAGTGAATAAGAAAACAAATCTATTGATGAACTTAGGAATTCAAAATCATTGCTGAATCTAATTAGAGACATCCCCTATCATTGGAAATTTAGCTACTCATATTGTTCAAAGAAAACAAAAGATAAATTGTAGACATTACAAATATTAGGGAGAAATTTAATCTTTAATCTTTTATGTTCATGAAAATATTCTCCCACTGAAACCCTTGTCTACTCCAATCTTATTTCTTCACCCCCCTTTTCCTTCTTCTCTTCCCCAAAAGTCTTATAAGTTAAATAAGGGTTTTCACTACTATCTAATATTGGGTCGAAAACCTTAACTAGGCCCGTAAAACGACCCGAAACAACTTAATTTCTAAAGTCTGCAACTTCAATGAATTTTTCGAGGTATTTAGAGTTTGAATCAGCTTCTGACTTCAACATGAAAGTTGAAGCTCTTTTTCTGAGATTTCCAATGAATATCAGAACGCATCGATCTGATTCCCGTAGCTTGAGTTATGAACTTTTTAGTGAAAACCTAATGATACTTGTTGTGCCCCAAAATTCCCTCTCTTCATTTTTAAATAGATAGTTGGCTTACACTTAATCAATAGGTGCATTACATACATATATATCATTCATGCATTAACCATGGGATCGAGTTTTTCTAATTGTGTGATTGTACATCATTCTGAAGAATAGGTTTGATTCTCAAAGGAAGAATATCTGAGGTCCCGTTATTCCAAATTTCATCTCAATAATCAAGACGTGTACGTCTAAAAGCTTCTGATTAACTCACGAGAATTGGAGTTTTGGAGATCCGATCTCCTATCGAGTGGATATTGATTACGGGTTTCAAGCAAAAGCAGGTTGTGGTCGAATATTTATGCCCGAAATGATTCTATGGCCTGTTGCGAGTCTCCAAGTATCTGTATATGACTTGTTGATCCATACGATTCATCAGAAAATCAAGAGCGGTTAGATAAAAACAAATTTGAGTGTGCGTATTGAAAAGTCAACAAAAAAATCAAAGTTTGACCAATTGTATTTTTGGTCAAAATGAATGTCGAAAGTCGAGATTTGAGAAAATATGATCATTTATTGAGAAAAGTCGGAAGAATTGAATAAAAGTGAGATTTCTTGCATTTTAAGTAATCTTGGACTTAGAATTTTTTTTTTGTTTTAAGACGTTTGTGATCCCAGAGCCATGTTGTCGACTCTCTATCTCATTCGTATGTAATCGAAAGTTCATGAATTTGGGATCATTGGAAAGAGTGTGTTACGTACTACAAATTTGTCCTTGTGAAAACTTCTCCGAAAAGTGCCCGGATATCGAGTTATAGGGCTCCGAAGTTTGGTGTTCACATTTTGGTATACTTAACTAAGTGAAATTTTGAGCAATTTCGATATGGCCAAGTGCCCGACTTCGGGAGCACTTTACACATGATTTTAAGCATTGTTTCAAGTCGAGTTCAAATACAAAGATGTCTGTCTCATGGCAAGCTACAACTTTGCCGAAGGAATCAAAGTTATTCGAGCCACGAGTCGGAAGTTATGAGGTTTGGAATATGAGAATTTATCATGCTTACAAGATTTGACACAATGAAAAAATGCAGAATTTCCAACATGGTTAGGTGGCTGACTTCGGGTCCAATTTTCATACGATTCTCGACTCCGTATCAGAAAATGTTCAACTACAAAGTTTTTCATTTTGCAGAAATATACAACTTTGTAGAAGGAGCTAAATCCATTCGGGTCTCCGATCGAGAGTTATAAAGCCATGAAGTTTAGAAAATACAATTGGAGAATATTTGTCGACGCTGTCGGCATTTTATCAATTATATTTTCTTATCTTTGGACCCGATTTTCATATGTTTCCAAGCGTTATTTCAAGATGTTTTCGATATGAAAGTTGTTCAACAATGTGCTCTCTACAATTTTGACATTAGGATCTCGTCGTAAGGAGGTGTGGTTAGCAAGTTATGTTGGTGCAAAAGTCAGGACGTGGTTGTACAATTTTTTGTTAATCTTGTTGGTGAAGTTTAAACAACAGGAGGCCACGGTAGCAACCACCAATTGATGTTGCTGCAAAACAACCAGCACTGCTGAGACATGCCTCAAATGATCATCCCATTGACGGCTATTTCCTGCTCCAGATTTGCAACCTTGGCTTCCATCTGTGACTTCTAGCGTGGCATTCATTTGTATCTCCGATGCACTGATCCCTCACGAATCCGGTAGGTCAGACCAATGTTAGGACCCAGAAAATAGCACACTAATTTACTGTAAATGAACACAGACAAGCAGCTGATTTATTGATGTATAGTAAATGGGTTATAATAATAATAATAATAATAATAATAATAATAATAATAATAATAATAATAATAATAATAATAATAATAATAATAATAATAATAATAATAATAATAATAATAATAATAAAAATAATAATAATAATAATAATAATAAAAATAATAATAATAATAATAATAATAATAATAATAATAAAAATAATAATAATAATAATAATAATAATAATAATAATAATAATAATAATAATAATAATAATAATAATAATAATAATAATAATAAAATAATAATAATAATAATAATAAAATAATAATAATAATAATAATAAAATAATAATAATAATAAAAATAATAATAATAATAATAATAATAATAATAATAATAATAATAATAATAATAAAAAAAAAAATAATAATAATAATAATAATAATAATAATAAAATAATAATAATAATAATAATAATAATAATAATAATAATAATAAAATAATAATAAAAACAATAATAACAACAATAATAATAATAATAAAACAATAATAATAATAATAATAATAATAATAACAATAACAATAAAAATAATAATAATAAAAATAATAATAATAATAATAATAATAATAATAAAAATAATAATAATAATAATAATAATAATAATAATAAAAATAATAATAATAATAATAATAATAATAATAATAATAATAATAATAATAATAATAATAATAATAATAAAAATAAATTTACCCTATCTTCTTCTTTCTTCTCCAACAACTCAACCCTAAGTTCGACGTCACTGTCTCCGTCGCCAACGCCGTCGCCTTCTCGCGTCTCTTCTCCGGCCATCGTATCTCCATTAGAGAGACAAATGCCGTTTCTATAATCTCTTCACTTGGTCTTTCATCTGACTCATAAGGTGAGTTCTTTACTTTCATAGAATTCTGGGTTTAAGTTGTAAAAATTGAAAAGGACCAATTTTGTTGAAACCATAGCTTTCTTATCTCTCAATAACCTGGATTAATTGTTATTCTTAAATTGGATTTTGCCATGTTCTGGTATGGGCACACATTTGGAGTTAAAATTGGCATCACTTCAGTTTATACATTAGCAATTCGGTTGAGCTAGCTCATATTGTAACAGTTCGGTGTTAGTGTTATCGAACTTGTAAGTAAACTGGTTCAAAGAACCACTTTCGTTGGGTTAGGGATGAACTAGAACGGGTTTGGATTTGTTGAACTTGAAACCAATGTGGTAGTACTGAATTGATATAGGATATATTTATTTGATATATTGTTGTATAATATGCAGAATACCAGCCTCTAGAACAAGCTAAATTTCTCGGCGTCATTGTGTTCCTAATAAATCAGCTTAAGATGACTAATCCCGACACTCTTGTATTCATGGAACTTGCAATACAACAGGTAACATTTTGTAGACCTCCTTGTATTCATTACTCATTTTGGCATAATGCATAACTTATCAGATGCGTTTCATAAATTAACAATATGGTGTAGTGGGTTATGGAGTTTTGTTAATTTAAATTTAAAATAACAGAAGGTGCTTGTTGTGAGTTAAGAAATTGCTTGGCATCTTTTTGCTGAATATTGATTTTGCTTTACATTCACGGACCATAAAGTCTAAGTTCTAGTGTGTGTTTTCACACCTTTTTATTTTGTAGAATTGAATTCCATTTATTTCATGTGACAGGCAAAGTTAGCTATGGATGCCCTTGAAGTACCAGTTGGGTAAGCTACCTTTGCAATTTCAAGATGCTTGAATGCCACCGGAAGTATAAATTGTCATTGATTGATGTTGTTGTTAAGATTAGAAAGTTTTAGTGGCCAGTATCAACATTGATCCCTGATGCTAGATGTTTGTATCAATAATTACTTGTACTTTTGGGTGTTCATCATGTCATTTGTTTGGTGTCAAGCTGGTTAAATTGAATTTGATCAATGAGTATTATATTTATGAAAACTTTAATATCTGTTGACAGCTGTGTGATTGTTGAGGATGGCAAGGTTATAGCCTCAGGAAGGAATCGAACTACTGAGACACGAAATGTAATTTGATTTGTGTCACTTTTCTGTTTTTATTATGGACATTTTCATGTTTGGAAGCACTTCCTTTGATAATCATATGTTTAGAACCATGGATTACTTTTGAATTTTATACCTTTCTACCTTGGAAGCTTTTGTGAAATTTGGATTCTTGAAGTTTAGTGTTTGAAGATATAGACATTAATATTACTAAATAAGTTTTTGTTATTATTACTAATTCAATATTTAACAGGCTACACGACATGCTGAAATGGAAGCTATAGACGTGCTTCTAGAACAGTGGCAGAAAAATGGACTTTCAATGACTGAAGTTGCTAAAAAATTCTCAAACTGCAGTCTTTATGTTACCTGTGAACCATGCATAATGTGCGCATCTGCTTTATCAAATTTAGGTATGCTCCTTCAAATCATCAATTGTTCAATCTATAGAAGTACCTGTCCTTATGGAATCCTTTCTAATTCAATAATTTGTCAGGTGTAAAGAAAGTGTTTTATGGCTGTTCAAATGATAAATTTGGAGGGTGTGGATCAATACTATCATTGCATTTAAGTGACGCCGTGTCAGCTAATAAGTATGCATAATCTTAAATAAACATCATTTGAGCTTCTCCATATAGCTTTCCAATACATTCTTAAATTTCTTCTCATTAACATTGTATTTCCACCTAGAAGGGGTTTCAAATGCGCTGGAGGTATAATGGCAACAGAAGCTGTCCTTCTCTTTCGAACATTCTACGAGCAAGGAAATCCAAAAGGTAAGAAGATTATTTTCACTATTTTTTCTAGCTGGCAGAACCTTCCAAAGCTTTAAGATACTTTTGCCATGCATTCCATATAAGATCATTGCAATAATACTGCAACAAGATTAGGATATTTGGTTTAGATGCTTGAGTTTTGATTTCAAGAGATTGGAGCGAGAAAATTTAACCATTCAATTTCAATATAATGTTTCCTTTCATTGCAGCTCCAAAACCCCACAGGCCTCTAGCGCATCAGGCAACAACATGAATTTGTATATGACTGGGTTGGTTGAAACTTTTTGTTTATTTGAGCGAGTTGGTTTGAGCAGCCTCCTTCCTATTTATTAACGGTTAGGTATAAATCCTAGAAAGCATTGTGTAAATGATTGTTTGCCACACAACTAATAATGTAGTTTGTATTTCTTTTATGTTGTCTTCTGTTCAGTAATTGTTGCCAACGGATGCGTGGGCACTGGCCATTGTTGGGTTGGGAATCAACTAAACACGTGATTGATTAAATTAAATATTATAATTTTAAATGAATCTTTATTGGTTATCTTTGATATTAATTGCAAGGAATTGATGTGTTTGTATATGATGTTGTGAGATCAGTTTGAGGCGATGAGAGGGTGTGTTGTGAGAGTGAGTTGAATGGAGACAGGGATGGTTGTTACGATTGAATGGAGTAGCGGAAAGTGAGGAAAGGCTGCGTACGACGATAAGGATGATGGAGGAAGATGAAGAGGAATGCGGTGAGAAGGGCGTGCGATTCTGGTCGTATGGGAAGGTTGAAGGTGTGATGCGTGAGAATGGATAAGTGAAGAGGAAATTATTCTTTTCTGCGTCTTTTCGATCCCATTGCTTTCCTTGCTTTTCTTCTTAACATCACACAAACCTTATACTCTTTTTTTAGGTTATAGTAAAAGACCAAAAAGACTCTAGATAGATATTTTTAATGTCTAAATATGATTCTAATTAAATAAACAAAAATTAACTTAATACTAAAACTAAAAGAATATTTATAATTCTAAATTTAAATTGATTAAAAATATATAAAAACTAAAATTTAAATTAAAAGAAAAATATGTACAAAAGATTTTTTTTATATAATATTAAATTTAAAACTAAATATTTGTTTTTCTTTAAAAAAACCAAAAACTTAATTTTAAAATAAATTCTAAAAACAAAAAAGAAATTATAAACAAATAAGAAAATTGAGACTAAAAATACGAAATAAGCAATAATATGCAAAGCTACAAATAAAAATTAAATATAATATAAATAAAACAGATATGAAAATTCAAGATAAAATTTAGGGTACAACAATTAACCTTGTCAGATTTTGATAAAGAATTTTTAGTTGAATGTGATGCCTCAAGTGTTGGAGTGGGGGCAATTTTGATGCAAGAAGGAATGACTGCTGCTTTTTTCAGCAAATCATTAGGGGTTAAGAACTTGGCGAAATCTGCTCGTGGAAAAGAATTAATGGCAGGCGCTTTAGCAACTCAACATTGGAGCCATATCTTTTGGGACGCCATTTTCACTGTCTACTTATCAGAAAAGTCTCGAACAACTATGGGAACAAAAGATAACAACACTAGAACAACAAAATTGGTCAGTTAAATTACTTGGTCACCAATTTGACATTATTTACAAATCGAGAGTAGAAAATAAAAGGTGTTGACGCCTTGTCATGTGTAACAGAAGGTGGAGAATTGCAAGCGTTGGGTTCATAATTGGTGTGGGAAGAGGCAAGCAAGATGAAGGAATAAGTGCACAATGATGAATGTTTGAGGGGAATTATTGACAGTTTCAAGAACGGTGAGTCCAAGCCCGATTTCGTGTATCAACAAGGGGTTCTCTTGTACAAGGGTCGTTTGGTACTTACCGCTGAATCTAGGCTTATTCCTAAGTTCTTAGATGAATTTCACATTACACCACAAGGCGTTCGTTCTGGTTTTTACTGGACTTGTAGGTGGAGTGCAGTCAACATTTATTGGGTGTCAATGAAGGGGAGAATTCAAGAGTATGTGAAGGCTGCATAAGTACTTGTCTACATTCCCATGAGACTTGCTTCAACCTCTCTAATACCAGAAGTAGTGTGGGAAGAAGTATGGATGGATTTCATCATTGGGCTACCTAAGTCCAAGGGATATGATGCCATTCTTCTAGTAGTAGACCGACTTTCCAAGTATGGCCATTTATTCCTTTAAAGCATCAGCCAGATCTATAGATGAAGTTTTTGCTAGAGAGATGATTCGTCTACATGGGTTACCATCAGCAATTGGGAGTGACAGATACCCGGTATTCAATAGTAACTTTTGAATGGAGTTATTTCGTTTGCAAGGTACTCAAGTGAAAATGAGTTCTGCTTATCATCCGTATTCAGATGGACATACAGAAGTTGTTAATAGGTGCTTGGAAATGTACTTTGTTTCATTGCGGATCAACCCGAGTCGTGACAGCACTGGATACATTGAGCAAAATTCTGGTTTAAAAATACGTTACACATCAATAGGAAGGATCTCGTTTGAACTAGTCTATGGCTGAAAATCTCCTATCATTACACTCTAATGCCAGGGAAACCAAGGTAGAAGCTATTCAGAGTGAGTTACTAGATCGTGATGAAGTCTTGATACAACTTAAGTTTTGAAAAGTTATGATATCTTTGTTTATTGAGTATGCATCGCAACACAGTAATGACTAATGACACTAAAAAGAAAATGATTGTCATTCAGATTTGATTTGCAAATTATTGGATACATAATTACAAGAGTTTTTACCACAAAATAAGATATGACTGGTAACGGGCTCATCTGCTTTTGGAGCAAGTATGTTGCAAAGAATGCAGCTAATACCTCCAAACTAAGGAAGGATTGAGAACTTTGGACTTGTATATTTATCTCTTCTATCACTTTGGTAGGCATTAATCACAATTGCAAATTATACTCTAGTTGCATCAATGATGTAACCACGGCTAAGCTTCGATAAGAAAAACTATTTCAGACAGCCAATTATTATGGCGATTTATCATTGCACCCTTACTCTTTTTAATTTTGTGCGAAAATTTTAAAATGTCTTATATTTTTAGAGATACATCTCCAGACGCATTAAATTCTATTTTTTTCAAAATAAAATTTGAAGATGTAAAACCAGAGTCTTTTTAAAGGTGTGTTCGGAGATATAACAATTGCAAACCAACACCAATATTGCATTAAATAAAAATATTCTTTACATAGATAGTCATTAAAATAAATTCAACATTACATAATCATTTCATCGGGACGTCGCAATATAATGATTATATCTTCAATGGATATTTAAATCTTCGTATCCACTTCAATCGGACAATTTGATTCATAATGGAGAAAAATGCTCCACTTAACCTTGAAATCTTCATCCATCTACAGTTCAAGGTTGGTGAAATAGACCTTCCCTTTACTGTCAAACGAGGGTGACCGATACTCGAACTTGACAGCTCTATGATTTTCTGAAAAGCGCAAGATAATATTCAATTTGGATATTAAATCTGCGAGGAATGTTTCTTCGATGACCTAAACAGAAGTGACGACTTCTTGCCATCGAAAAAATACACAAATGCAAGGCGTGGATGGATTTATTACCTACTTTTAGTGTGTTTTGTAGCAAATAAAGGTTGAGGCACACCCTTTTTATATAAGTATTGGGTCATTTTAGACCTAAAAACCTTATCTTGTATCCAGAAGCATTCCAGAAATACATCTCTGAATACGCCACACCTTTTATTACAAAAAGGATAAATTCAGAGATACATATCCGAGATTTGAATGAGGTTAATTTGGATATATATCAAAAATCTAACCTAAACCAGAAAAAATCAGCAACTTTGTAAACAGGCACATGGAATGTAAATCTAAAGTAAACCATAACATTAATATGTATTAAATCGTATCAAAGTTAAATCGTTGGTCATGATACATACAAAAGTGTATCAATTACAATCTAAAATTCATCAAAAGATCCACTACAGAATAAATATACAATCGGTTTCGCCTTCGACGCTTTCTTATTTGATTCTCTTTCAAGCTTCATCAATTTGGTAAACTCCATCATCCTCTTCATAAATTGATCCGATTAAGTTTATGCCTCATTTGTTGAATGTGTTGTCCACTCCATGGATATAGTTGGTATTGGACACTCAGATTTCAAATAAACCTGAATAAAATGTATTTTTTTTTTTAAAGAAACCATATGTACATGATGCGCTTGGAAGAGTTTTTAGGTGGACCACTCTATAATGAAAAAATGTCTTTGAAAATTTATATCTTGTTAGATTGATACATACTCTATCATATTTACTTGTTATAAGGTGGTCTATTTCAGGGAAGCACATCCATTTTAAAAACAGCGTGTTATTGCTAACACAAGGAATACATGCATTTTGAATTGAATCAATTTTTTGTTCCGTATAACTTCGTGTAGAATTTCCTATGCGTCGCCAACTCTTTCAAAAGTGTTATGTGTACAAGTTGGCGATCCTCCTCCTTTATCTAGGAATTCAATTACGCCTGAAAACCATAATTATCATCATCTCCAACATTCACAATCCGCTCAATATGTTTGTGCATAAAAAAACAATATTTCAGCAATGAATTCAATCCCAAACATTAGTGGTGGACGAGATGGTGGCATTTGTTGTGGAGATGGTGGAGGTGGTTTGCTAATGCGAGCACCTTTTTGAACACTTTTTTTTATTGAGATTTTGGAGTTTGAGAATTCGAGAAATATAAATCAACATGTTTAAAGTACGATGAAGACTATTTTTTTGAGATTTTGGAGTTTAAGAATTCGGGATATATGAATCTGGGAAATCGAGGTTTTAGAGTTTGATTCTTTGGCCGTGAGAGGTAATGGTTGGTGATGGTTCATCTGAATAATGTTAGGATCGATAGGAGGAGTGTTTTCGGTATCGGAATTTGAGGATTTAGAATTTGAATTTGATTTTCTCTTCGATGTAGAAGACATGGTTTTGAAGGAGAAGGAAAAAACAATCTAGAGAGAGAGTTGAAATAGTGAGGATAGTGATAACAGAAGATAAAAAACGGTGGATGGGAGTGGAAGAGAGTAGAAAATCTTATTATTTTACTTAAACGCATTGATAGCCCGCAGAGAATGAGAAAGATTTTGTTATTTCCAATGCATTTTGAAAGATTCTATAGTGCTACACGTTATTTCGTTAATTTAGCAGTAAAAAATTAAATGAAAAGTTTAATTTAAAGTAAATAATAATTATAAAGATGTAATTACATTTTAATTAGGATGATTAAGTAAAGTTGGTAATGTATTATTTTATTATATTAAAAATAGACTGACGTGTGGATGAAATTATAGTGTTACGCGTGTCCCTCATGTGTTCACAAAAGGAAATTAGCCATTTCTTCTATTTCAACCATTATTTATTTCAAAGTCATTACTTTATTCAATATTTGGAGATATATTGAAACAAGATGATGAAATATTTTCTCTTCTTAGCACAAAGAGCATGAGCAGATATCTGGTAGAAGCAATAACAAAATGGTATGACAACTCTCATCTCATTTATGTTTTGATAGCTTTCAATTTGTTGTGATGAGTGTCGGTCTGGTTACATGATGATGATGGATTATTTTTTGGTGATTGCCTTTTGTAGGAACACATCAGTTGCCATTTCAATTCGTGGGAGACCAACCACCATTTCTTGTTTGTTGCCTTTTGTTGTTTATGTTCTTCAACTGCAACTTCAGCTTGAATTGGAAAAATTCATGTCAAGCTTGTTATAACTTTCACTTTCTTGGAAAGTTTTTATCTGAGATCCTATATCTTCACATTTCATCCGAGATCCATTTGTTCATAATGATTTTTGTGTCTTTATGATTTCAGTTTAGCGAAAAATCATGTGAAGAAAGAGATGGATATATGTTTGTGGGTTAAGACTTTGAGTTCTAGCAAAGAAAAATATATAGATCTGTCTATGGGCTCTAGTTGGTTGGTTGGTTTTAAGATTTGTTGGTTTTGTTTAGGTTAAGTGGATAGTGAAGGTTGAGAAAACACTTAGAAGGAGGGGTTGAATAAGTTTTTCCTCTTTTAGTTTTGTTTTATGTAACAACAATCTAAAAGCACAATTATTTTTATCCTGGTTCGTTTGAAACTCAAACTACTCCAGTCCACCCGCCAAAGTGATTTTGCCTCTCTCAACGAGGACTTAATTCACTATAGTCAAACTGATTACAATTGCACAATCAACGGTTGTGACTAACAAACAATGCACAAGCCAACTGCAAGTGACTAACACCTCTAAGACTCTATAGTCCTAGCCCCCTTGAGAAATCTGACCCAACTGGTCTCTCAAGAAACAATGACAAACATAACTTCTAACAATGTTTAATTTGCTTCTAAAAAGCTTTATCACAACGGTGATGTTTGACACTAAGTTTAAGCTCAAAATAATAAAACTCAAGGTATTTCTTTTCTCAACTTTTGTTCAGCGTAATTTTCTAAATGATATACGTTAACTTTTCCTTTGAATGCTTGAGCTTATATATAGCTGCAGAATAAATCTATTGCGTGTCTTGAACAAAGAGAATGTAATTAATGTTGTTTGTCTGCTTGTACTTTGTGTTTTTCATGACCTCGAACTTTGTTCCACTTGAGTGCTTAAGCCGTCTTAGCCTTAGTAGAGTAACGGTACAGTAGCAGAACTTGTCTTAGAAGATGACGTCTTGATAACTTAATTTCTTTATCTTCTGTAAGCCTTTGTTATCTTCTATTAGAGGTTGCTTCAGCTTTCTCTTATCAGAGGTTGCGCTTGCATACTTTTTTTAGAAGTTGCTTTCAACGTGCGTGTTCAGAAGTTCCTTTCATCTTTAGAACTTCTAATTCTTTATCTGCTTAGTATAATGTGATATTTCACTTTTCTTGAGTGCTTGAGTCAGAACATCATCAGAAATGAAGACAATACTTATCAGAGTATCATATTTCCTATACAAAATTTATTTCACTTGTTATCATCAAAACTCTAAGATATGATTAGAACCAAACTATGTTCTAACAATCTCCCCCTTTTTGATGATGACAAAAACATTTAGATTTTGATAAAAAAAATTGTATCTATGTGAGAAATCTCCCCCTGAGATAGATAATCTCCCCCTAAGATAAATACTAGAAGAAAATAAATACAGGTAGAACTTCTTTGAGTTTGTTCTTTTCTTCTAGAGTTTGCTATCTTTACTTTTCATTTCAGAGCTTGAAGGTTAGAGCTTAGATTTTCGCTTCAGAGTTTTTTTCCAGAGCTTAGATATTCCTGCATACTTCAGAAGCAAATACACTTTCATATTTTGTTATAAATGTTTGACACTTAGTCCCAATAACTGCTATAATCAGAACAAAATCACAGTTTCTCCCCCTTTTTGTCATAATCAAAAAGCATAAAAAAAATAATGAAACCAGTTTAAAAAGAGCCAAAATATTTTAATATTGATGCCAAAAACTGCAAGAGTACAAAGGTTTCATTAAAAAAACAAGAACAACAAGAACAGTGAAAAACAGATGCACAGAAGTTTTAAGGATAATGATACGAAGTTTGGCGAGAGACTAGTGATAGCAGAAGATTCTTGATTTCATTAGAGGATTCTTCTTGCTTCATCATCCAAGATTTGATCTCTTTATTTGTCTCGTCTTGCTTGTCCAAACGTTCACGAACATCTTAATTTTCCTTCTTTAACTCCTTCAGAGTTTCCATTACAACAGAATTTGAAGCAGCATCTTCAGTAGAAACAACCTTAGAAGTAGAACCAGCAGCTCTAGGACATAAGGCATTTGAGAAGAGTGTGTCAAGATCAATCATTAGTGTTGGCACCTTCTTACAAGTATCTTTGGGACAAAAAATAGGTGGACGATACAAGACCAATGCTATAGAGTTTGGATCAACAACTTCTGATTTAGAAGATTCATCATCAGAAATATCCATTGGGTCAGCAGATGGTTGCCAAGGAGCATTGTCAAGCTGCAATAGAGGCTTCTCGTTCCAGATACTAAAAACTGCTGCCTTCAGACCATTCAGACACTCATTAAATTTCTCATGAACATGAGAGTAACACAGTTCCTTGAGTTTGAGGGATTCAGTGTTGAATCTCCTTCTGAATGTTCGCCACAGATCATTGGATGCAACTGTATTTAGGTTGTTGGTACAATCTTCCTTCAGCAGTTCTATCCAGCCCTATATTTTTTTCCAAATTTCTGCAAAAGTACACTAACATCTGCATGAACAGGTTTGGAAACAGGTTTCTTTTTGGGTAGAGAGTTGAGATCAACTATAGTCCTTAGAAAATCAGATGTTGAATGGTTTAGAGGTTCTAGAGTGGCAGGTGAATATTGTGGGGAAGGTGAATTTGGTGGGCAAGGTGATGGTTCAGAGGATGGATTGACAAAAATTTCTAGAGAGTTAGGATGTGGAAGTTCTGTAGAGATGGTGGTTTGTTCTGAAAAAGGGAGTTGGTGGAAGTTCTGTAGGTATGGTGGTTAGGTCAGGGGAGTGAGTTTGTGAAAGTTCTGGAGAGTTAGGTTGTGGAAGTTCTGGAGAGAGATGAGTGATGGTAGGTTCAGAAAATGAAGTGGCAATGGGTTGTGGAGACTTAGACACTGAAAAAATATTTGTTGATGGTATAGAGACAGAAGGAAATTGAGTGGTCAGAGGCATATTGATGCCTAAGATTCTCCAAGATCCATCATACTATTCGGTGAATTTTGGTGACAATGGTCTTATGGGGGATGTTTGGAAGGATGTTGGAAGTGGTGTTTGAGGTGGTGCTTTAGAGGAAACGTTTGGACTTGTTTGGTGGGGAGCAGAAACAAGAATTTCCTGTTGATGATTTTGTGAAATGATTGGAGTGATGAGTGGTGATGATTGTGTTTGATAGGTGTAGGGTGGAACTTCTGTAGTTGAAACATCAAAGTTATCTATATCAGATAACACTTGAGCAATTTGGGGATTGATTTCTTGAAGATCTGGTGAAGTGGTAAGGTCAATGTCTACTTCTGTTACCCAAAGTTTGTGGTGCAGTAGGGTTAGAAGTTTTAGTGGTATGTGCAACAGATGTTACTATGTTTTCAGATTATGCAACATAAATGGGGTCAGAAGATGTACCCGTGGTCTTCTTCTTCTTTTTCTGAGACTTGTTGGATCTTGTAGAAGTACCCTCTCCGCCTGCCTTTCTTTTCTTTGTTTTCTTGTCTGGACTTGGTGAACTTCTGCCTTGAAGCCATGCTGGATCAATTGGAATGCCCTTCCTTTTGCATCTTCTGATGTATTCTTTAATAATTTTTGCATGATCACCAGCGTTGAATGAAGGAAAATTTTTCAGACGAACTCTCCTCTTCTGGACATCTCCCCAGACCTAAGGAGTAGGCTCAATCAGAAGTTTATCAATAATCTTCCTTTTCACCAGATTTTTCCCAGTCAGAGGTTTCCCACAGATGGGGTCCAATTCTCCAAGTAAATTTGCATCATCTAGATAGGCTATCAGACCATTCTCAATCAGAATATCTGATATCAATCTGGACAGAGGGATCTAATTTCTTTTGGCCTTAGGATTTTTGGTTCTAGCTTCTTCCCTGGTTTCTTGAACATGCATCCATAGATGTCTGAATAGAAGATAGGGCAAGTCAATTTTGATGTTGGTTCCAAGACAGAACAAAAGGTATTGTTGATCTGCACTGATGTAGTCAGGAGAACTAGTTTCCTTCCTATGATGAATGCAACAGTGGATAATTTTCGCCCAGATCTTGTACTGGTCCTTCAAATCTTTAATTTTGTTTGAGGCTCTTCCAGAAGTGAAGATTTCTGCATAAACTCCAGACATATCAATTCGTCCTTCAGGGATACCTATAACACCTTCTCCTTCAAGACTAATATTCTGATGAGATTTTCTGTGATGGAGATTCCTTACCTAGAACAAAGGACAAAATAGCTTTGGGGGTAGCAATGGCGTGAAGCCAAAATTCTTTAACTAAGTGTGGGAACACAGGCCCAACAAGTCTGTCAAAAAATTTGGTCCACCCTTGAAATTCCACAGCTGGAAACAGATTAAACCCATTATCCCTTAGATTTTCCAAATCAATCAACATTTCACATACAACTTCTAAACTATCAGCAGGAATCAGTGTAGTTCTTTGTGGAGTGATGTACATCTCAGATTGTTGAGGATTGGAGGTTGTAACGGTGGGTTGAAGATTTTGTGTAGCAGTGGTATCTGGGTGAGAGATTCAAGATGAAGCCATGAATGAACTTTTAGGTTTAGGGTTTTTGAAAAGATAAAAGAGAGCGCAGAAGTGCATATACATTTGAAGATGAAGAGAGTGAAAAGTGAAAGAAGAATTTTGAAAGGGTATTTATAGAGAGAATGAATGCAGTTTAGAAGTTAATTTGAACTTAAAAAATAATTAAAAACGAAAGTTAATCATCACACGCATTTAATATCATCTGACGTTTTGAGGGATTTCGTGTGATTTGATAAGATTGGAATAGTTACCTAGGGATGGCGTGTCAATAGCTTGCACGCATGCGTGACCTTTCAGAAGTTTTGAACATGCCGTCCCTAGGTAACAATTACCAATTGAAGGTTGAGAAAACACTTAGAAGGGGGTTGAATAAGTTTTTCCTCTTTTAGTTTTCTTTTACGTAACAACAATCTAAAAACAGAATTATTTTTATCCTGGTTCGTTTGAAACTCAAACTACTCCAGTCCACCTGCCAAGGTGATTTTGCCTCTCTCAACGAGTACTTAATTCACTATAATCAAACTGATTACAATTGCACAACCAACTGTTGTGACTAACAAATAATGCACAAGCCAACTGCAAGTGACTAACACCTCTAAGACTCTCTAGTCCTAGCCCTCTTGAGAAATCTGACCCAACTGGTCTCTCAAGGAACAATGACAAACGTAACTTCTAATAGTGTTTAATTTGCTTCTAAAAAGCTTTATCACAACTGTGATGTTTTACACTAAGTTTAAGCTCAAAATAATAAAACTCAAGGTATTTCTTTTCTCAACTTTTGTTCAGCGTAATTTTCTAAATGATAGACGTTAATTTTTCCTCTGAATGCTTGAACTTATATATAGCTGCAGAATAAATCCATTGCGTGTCTTGAACAAAGAGAATGTAATTAATGTTGTTTGTCTGCTTGTACTTTGTGTTTTTCATGACCTCGAACTTTGTTCCACTAGAGTGCTTAAGCTGTCTTAGCCTTAGTAGAGTAACGGTACTGTAGCATAACTTGTCTTAGAAGATGACGTCTTGATAACTTAATTTCTTTATCTTCTGTAAGCCTTTGTTATCTTCTATCAGAGGTTGCTTCAGCTTTCTCTTATCAGAGGTTGCGTATGCATGCTTCTTTCAGAAGTTGCTTTCAGCGTGCATGTTTAGAAGTTCCTTTCATCTTTAGAACTTCTAATTCTTTATCTGCTCAGCATAATTTGATATTTCACTTTTCTTGAGTGCTTGAGTCAGAACATCATCTGAAATGAAGACAATACTTATCAGAGTATCATATTTCCTATACAAAATTATTTCACTTGTTATCATCAAAACTCTAAAATATGATTAGAACCAAACTATGTTCCACCTGATAGTTTTCAACTTTTTCTATGATTGTGTGAGTTGAGGACCAACATATGTGAGTATGGTACTGTTGCTGATTAACACATTTTTTGCTTTGTATCATTAAAGTTTAAGTAAGACATGTATTATTAATTTGGTACTTGAATTGTGTTGTTTTGTAGTGAATTCATAGCCAATATCAGGAAAGTTGGAGTAGTTTACATTATCATAAGTTAAACATGTTTTCTAATTTTCAGAATGGAGAATGATTTTGGATATGTTTTGATGTTTGCAGAAATCAAATTAGATTTTGAGGTGAAACTAAAATTGATATGCTGAGCAAAAATGTCGTTGAGAAGTATAGTAAGGACAACTGTTGGTGTTGAAGGTTCACATTGCCTCATGTTTTCCCTCTGTTCATCTAAGGAAGCAGGTAAACAAAACCAAAACAAGGGTATACACATACTGTGTGTTCCATCATTGAATGTGTTTTATATAAGGAAAATTAAACAGGAGAATGAATTACCATTCAAGTTGGTGATGCTATAAATATTTACCTTTTTAGTTTTGTTGAAATATCTGGCTGTGAGAATAAGGATGTTATTTGTGCATTCTTTGTTGAATATTTGGTTTGATTATACAATTCATACGTCGTCACTTCATGTTGAGAAATTTACAGTGACAAGGAAGGAATTTAAAATATGATTTCTCATATATCTTGATCTAATATGCAGTTCGTAGCAGCATACATAAATCCACCTGTTTATGGTGTTATCACAAGATGTATATCTGACAATTTCTTGAGGGCATATTTGCATAAGTTGGAAGGAAAAACCATTTCTCTACAGAAGCTAATTGCCTTTTCTCTGGATGTTGCTCATGGAATGGAATATATACACTCTCAGGGTGTCATTCATCGAGACCTTCAACTAGAGAATGTCCTTATTAATGAAGACTTTTACCTTAAAATCGTTGATTTTGGTATTGCTTGTGAGGACCCTGGTACCTAGCGCTGGATGGCACCAGAGATGATCAGACGAAAATCCTATGGGAGATAGGTTTATGTGTATAGTTATGCCTTATCATATGGGAGATGTTTACTGGTATAATACCATATGAGGATAAGACCCTCATTCAGGCTGCTTTTGCTGTCGTAATTAAGGTATCCTCCTTTGCAATTAAGTCATGTTATTTCATTTTCTATTAGCTGTTTATGCAATCTGATTTCCAATAAAAAGTATAGTTTGTCTACCATCTTGAGTGTAGTGGCCAACGACATGTATGGCAATTTCCTATAAAGATTACACCACATTAGATTTGTGGGAATACCTCTATTAGCAAAATGATAAACCATATTAATAAGCAAAATTCTCATTCTCACTATATATTTACCAGCTTCATGTATTTCATTTACTAGCTTCATGACTATTAAGAGAAAATGACTTGTAGACAAACTTTGATACATGGTACTGATCAGATTCTAATGCACCGAAAATGTTTAACTTGATCAGCACATGAGAATAATAGTACTGTTTGCAAAACCAAACGTCGAATGTGTCCCAAGTCCAACTCTTGAACTCATTTTTCATTTTGACTGGTGGAGCTGAGTACCCGTACCTGTATGAAATGCTTCTTGCAGTCCCAAATATTCCATCTATGGGCCAGCCCCTTCAAAATAAGTCAAGAGAGCTTTATTCTTTCAATGTTGAGAATTTGCAACCTACTGAGCTTGCAACTTTTCTCAACCAATAGGTAAGAAGATGAAATACTATCTCAAGCTATAGGTAACAAGGTATGACATTTAAGGCTTTAATTTTGCATTTTTGTTTGTTTTTCGTTAAACTATGGTTAGTTAGTAATGTTTTGGGCCCACTGTTTCATTCAATCGTGGAATATTTATGAAAACTCTCAATTCTAGAGTGTTCGTGAAAACTCTCAATTTCCGCGATTTTAGATTATCATTTTAATATATTTTGATTTTGGGCATTTTTATATCATTTGGTAAGAGTCCTGATGCTTTAAAGAGGTTTAAATAAGAGTTTAGTTTTGTTCTATTTTTTAGGAAAGATATCTGGAGAAAATACTCTTCCGGTTCTGATTACTTTGCTTGATCCGGTGATATTGTCAATATCAGGATTTGTAACTTCAACTGTATTGTCTTCAATGGTTAACGGTTCTTGCTTGACACCACAATAGTAGACTTCGGCTCCATAATTCTAAGGTATAGCTTTATCAGAGGAATATGCAATTGATCTGGGCGAGGTAATAATTAGAGGTGTCACTCTGGGTGCAGGATCGGCAGAGGTGATCCTTATTGTGTTCACATCAGCCATATTCTTCGGGATAATCATCTCCCCATCCGGTTTCCTTGATGTCTTCAATTGCAATCTTGTAGCTTTCAGGAGGCGGTATACTTCACCATGAAATCAAACTTCTCACTTGGTTGCCCTAATGTATCCCAGACTTCTGGTACGACTTCGCTTATGTCTTCGATCTTTAAACTTTTAGAAACATCTTCGCACAGACTCTTTACAGACGGAGCTTTTAGGAATATCACTTCTTGGTTGTCCATCATGCGTTGAACACGTCTCTTCAACCAAGCACATCCATTGGATTCAGATGCGCACCAACAACAATTGTCAGGACATCCTGGAAATAAACCAGCTTGCAACAAATCCTTCTTGACAGTCGTCAGGGGAATGGTTAGCTCATTCACATCAAAGACATAGAAGTCATTGTCAATGACATTGGCACTTTTACCATGGTAAGGCATTGGTGCGTTGATCACATTCGAAGTTTCAACAGGAGGGTCGAGTTCAATTTCCCGGGCTTCAATCATATCTTGAATCTTGTTCTTCAGAGCCCAACAGTTGTTGGTGTCGTGCCCTGGGTTATTGGAGGGTATGCACACCTTGCATTGGGATTGTATTTCGGAGAGGAGGTGTTGACATGCTGAGGAGGATCCTTCAAAGTAATTAGCTCTACTTTTAACATATGTTGTAATGCTTGAGATAATGACATGTTGATCTTCGTAAATTGTCTTCTTGGTGCGTTCTGCTTACGCGCGTTGTCTCATTGAGGTTGCACTGGTGTGGAATTGGAGATCAGGACTGCCCCCACAGATTGATTACGATCAACTTTGTCTCGGTTCTTCTGACCATACACAACATTGGCTTCTTTCTTTCCACCAAAAGATCTATTCGCAACATTTGAAGATGTTTCGACTTGAATCTTTCCACTCTTAAGTCCAGCTTCAATATGTTCGCTTGTCAATATCAGCTCGGTGAATCTGGCTGAAGAGTTTCCATCAGATGATTGAAGAATGGTTCTGTCAGCGTTCCCATGAACATGTCAACCAATTCCCTATTAGACAAGGGTGGCTGGACTCTGCCTACTAGATCTCTCCATTTTTGGGCGTACTCTTTGAACTTCTCATCACGGCCCAAAGACATATTCTGTAGTTGCATACGGGTTGGTGCTAATTCAGCATTGTATTGGTACTGTTTGTGGAAAGCATCTTCCAAATCATTCCAGGTATGAATGTGAGTATTCTCTAGCTGATAATACCATTCTAACTGTGCTCCAAATAGACTTTCTTGGAAGCAATGCATCCACAATTTCCTGTCTTCAGTATGAGGATGGATCTTCTGAACATAGGACTTCAAATGAAGCTTTGGACAAGAAATACCATCGTACTTAGCAAAAGTAGGAATTTTGAACTTGCGGGGAATGATCACCCCGAGAACCAGACTCATATCATCAATATTCAACCTTGACATTTTCAGATTCTCCACAATATTTAGACGGTCTTCAAGTTGCGTATACTTCTCGTTGTCAGGAGGATACTGCTCGCTCATATAGTCTTCCTCTTTGTTTTCAGACTCATGATGGCTTCCTTAATTGTTTTTGACGTTTCCTTTAGTTTCGCCGCTCTTGTATGAGAATTCAAGCTGCACCAAACGAATTATCACCGCTTAAATCTAAAACTGGATATTTCTTCGACTTCTCCCTATTTGCTAATCTCTCAAGCTCCATCAATTTGGTGAACTCCACCATCCTTTCAAAAAAGGGATCCGACCAAGTTTTTGCCTCTATTGCGGAATGTGCCATCCACTGGCATGATGTAGTCGGAATAGGACACTCCGGTTTAAAATAAACTTGTACAAAGTTGTGCGATCGAAGATAGCCGATACAAATGATGTGGTTAGACGGTCTTTAGGTGGGCGACTCCGAAGTGGAAAAAATGTCTTCGAAAATCCAAATCTCGTCGGATCAATACACACTCTTTCATATGCACTTTCTATAAGATGCCTCATCGCAAGGAAGGACATCCACTTTGCAATTAGTGTGTTACCACTAAGACATGGAAGTGGAGGATTGTGAATTTTACCTCAAATTGCAGCTTTATGTGCTCTCTTTGTTGTGATCAAACACTTGAAACTTAGTTTTGAGACGAAAAATTGATTGAGAGTGGTTGAAATTTTGTGGAGGGTTTTCATTATGGGGTAAGGAAGTGAATGAAATAGTACTAGGGGTGACCATGCAACAAACTTATGTAACAAAGGTATTTTCGAATTTGCATATCATAAAATACCACTGAATGTTTAAATCCAACGTTTGAATATTATAACGTGTAAACAAGAGGTTTTCGGATATACATATCTGAAACATCTTGAAAATGTGATTTAAGTTGCGTTTAAATATGCATATCCGAAGATATTTTCGGATTTTCAAAGGTGTTTTTTATTATATAGGAGTGCCTTAAGAAATTCCCTAAAAATAAAGGGTCAAGAAAATCTTTATTTAGTAAGGGGCCTAAAAAAAGGGGCAAATTAGGGGCTGGTTGTTAGAGTTTTGCTATTTAGGATTTCTTTTTTTTATTTATTTTACTATCTGCATAGTATAAACCAATTTTCCACATTCAATCAATCAAAATTTGTATACTTGTCTTGTTATGTCATATCAATATTTTATAATTAAAATTATATTTTAATTGAATGTATATTTTTCATTGGTTGACAATAACACTCAAAATATTTTAAAAAGATTTAATAAATATGCACTAAAAATTTAAAATAGAATTACAATGTCGTACAATAGAAAATCAACAATCTATCATGTCATTAAAAGAATTTTAAAATATAAACGTAATATGACAGAGTACATAATTGTTATTAGTTGACAACATAAAATTAATTTTAGTAGTGTCAATGCAATACTCCTTTTTTTTCTTAAAATAATGAATTGCATTTAACTAAAATATTTCTTTAATATATGTGAAATTAGTTATCCAATAACATGTAGGATTATTTAGAAAACTAGTCTATATTTATCCTTTTTTTTGGGAAGAAAGCTAATATAAAAATAAAAATAAAAAACCACCTATATTCGATTTTTTTTTTCAATAACCATGTTTAAAAAAAACGCAAATAATAATGTATTGAAATTAATTATCCAAATAATCATGTTTCAGGTTTAACATACAAGTATGAGCCATCTGAGATGGCTCCTGCATTGATTTTTAACAAGCAAGAGCCAATCAAGATGGCGCCTCCATGTATAAATTTTCCTAAAAGCCATCTGAGATGGCGCCTATGTGTAAATCACATGGAAAAAGCCATCTGAGATGGCGCCTATGTGTAATAGGTAAAAAAATCAATTTAAATTAAAGTGCAGGACAATGTTGTGAAATAAAATTTGCATTATAAATTATCATTACAACGAATAACAATTACATAAATTTATTCCCGGCGACCCGGGACGTGTAGGCGACCACGGGTTCCACATGCACGTCCTCTCCTAACTCGTGTGATGCAAGGTTCTTGATCCGGCTGTTGTTGGGTCGATGATCCTTGTGCATGGGTTGATGGCTGCTCGTAGTGAATGCGATCAAGATCCATGAATGCCTCAAGATCTGCATTGCTTGTTGTACCGCTTTCGTATAGACGTGTTCCCATGTTCTCAAAGCTTGGTCGTTGTGGTGGGGGATTAGGTTCCATTTGGGGACGATAGTAGTCGTCATCCGTATAGGTGGATTGTGAATGAGTGGGGTAAAGAGGAAATTGGGTGTTTGAAGACTCGTACCCATATGAATGGTGGAGGATTTGGTACGGTGATGGTTGGTGGTATGTTGGATTGGTTGAGGAATATTCCTCGGGAAGCCGAATCTGAGTGAGATGTTGATGGGCCTATATAGGAGAGTTGGACATATGCTCTTTGTTCGGAGTATTGTACTTGGGTGTGTGACATATGTGAGTATTGAAATTGTGGGTCGGATATTTGGTTGGATTGGTAATCAGGTTGAGGTTGGGGTTGAGATTGAGTGTTGGTGGTCCTATATCATCGGGTTGGTTGGCGGGAGGTTGATGGTAAAATTTTATTTGATAGTAATTATAAATAAACTTCAAAATAGATGCTCAAGTTGTTAATGATCTCCATATCATCAATACTTTTTTTGAAATTTAGTCAATTACTCCACTATAGATTTTTTCTCTCTACCATTCAAAATGAAAAAAATTGTGTCCTCGTAACATGTAACATGCATGTGAGACAAAAACTTGATCATATAGAATGGTTAAGTATTTATCCATAATAATATTTGGTCTATCGTTGTGAAAAACGGTTAACACAAAACTTTCTCATAATTTTTATAAAGCATATCAATCTTCAATTTTAACTTGTTGACCTAATCATCACATTTATTAAAAAGGGTATTTAACAAACTCGCTAAAAGTTATTACGGGATACACTCGTCCACTTTAGAACACAAATTAAAAAAAAAAAAAAAGAGTGTTACATATTACAAGACTTTCTCTAAAATAAGATATAAATAGTTCCGTGGTCTCAAGGTGTTATGTGAAAGTATGGTTGTGATGATACTTTTCTATAAATAAAAATGTGAATATGAGAGAATGAATCAAATAAGGTTATGAGAAAAAGAAAATGGAAGTTGTCAAATGTTATAATAAATAATAGATTTTGACTCTTGCATTATTAAGACAGTGATAGTATTCAAAGGAAAATATTGAAAAGTGGCATGCATGTGATGTGATGAACTGGCAAGAAACAATACTTAGTATTAAATAGTATTTGTCAACCAACCAACCAAAAGAGAATTGGTCCCAATTGTGAATATGCAAACCGCGGACACATTCTCTGTATCAACACACAAGAAAGAAACTATATATATGCATGATATCGTCTCTTCATTTCATATATTCATTCTTGTTAATTATCTTGCTAACAACGTTCACATATATTGAGTTATCTTGCTAACAACATTCACATTCATATATATATTTTGTCAAGTTCAATCATCAACACTTAAGTTACATCACATGGCTTATAGAATGATCACTACTAGTTTTGTTGTTACATTAGTGCTGCTATCCACAATATGTGATGCACAGTTGTCTTCTACATTTTACGACACTACATGCCCCGATGCACTAACCACCATTAGAACTGCCATTCGTACTGCTGTCTCTAAAGAGCGTCGCATGGCTGCATCTCTCATTCGCCTTCATTTTCATGACTGCTTTGTGCAAGGCTGTGATGCATCAATTTTGCTAGATGACAGTACCACAATCGAGAGCGAAAAGACTGCACGTCCAAATAATAACTCAGTAAGGGGATTTCAAGTCATTGATAATGCAAAATCACAGGTAGAAAAAGTATGTCCCGGAGTTGTGTCTTGTGCAGACATAGTAGCTGTAGCAGCACGTGATGCATCATTCGCTGTAAGTTTACAATTTGCATTGCATGCTTAATATATACTATTTTGACGTGTATGTTAATAATTTGATATTTACAAACAGGTAGGTGGTCCATCCTGGACTGTGAAACTTGGACGAAGAGACTCTACTACAGCAAGTAAAACTTTGGCCAATACTGAACTTCCATTGTTTTCAGACGATCTTCAAACTCTTATATCTAAATTTACAAATAAAGATCTTACCGCCAAAGACATGGTTACTCTATCTGGTAAATTTCATTTGTTTCAAACTTTCATAATTTTATATTTGTTTCAAATTAATTAATATTGATCAATTTCATTTTAACTAACTTAGGTGCGCACACAATCGGACAAGCTCAATGCTTTACGTTTCGTGATAGGATATACAACAATGCTAGTGACATTGATGCTGGATTCGCTAGCACTCGCCAACGTGGTTGTCCCTCTACCACTTCCACTTCAAACAATCAAAAGTTAGCAGCACTCGACTTGGTTACACCAAATTCTTTTGACAACAACTACTTTAAGAATTTAATTCAAAAGAAGGGCCTTCTACAATCTGACCAAGTTCTTTTCAGCGGAGGATCTACCGATTCTATCGTTTCTCAATACAGCCAAAATCCTACCGCTTTCAAGTCTGATTTTGCAGCTGCTATGATCAAGATGGGAGATATTAAACCATTAACTGGATCTGCCGGAATCATAAGAAGTATTTGCAGTGCTCCCAACTAATTTTACAAATTCATTCTTTCTTCATCACAAAACAATCAGTTGCTATTGTTATTACAATTAAATCTTGTGTTTCATTAGTTTTCAATTTCGTTATTAAACTTATTCTTTTATGTATTTTGGTTGTTCTTGTGTATCCAATTGTAAAGTGTTAAATTATTGCGTATTATTCTATATATTTTTATTATGAATGTGTTCATTTCACAAAAATTTCATACTTGTTCTATTAATCAAATGAGTATTTATTGTTGTTAGTCTAATTAAAGTCAGATCTTTCGTATACTTTAAATTTACAATTTTTTATAACAAAAAATTTTAAAAAATATACGTAGAGGATTATAAAAAAAACTTGCTAAAATAAATTAAGATTTTAAAAAAAAAAAAACAGTCCGGGATTTATTTTGGTCTCTTATCTATGTTGTGTTTTATTTTTATTTTACAAGTATTGTTACTATTTTTGAGCCAAACACCTCTTCCATAGATGCATTAGTGTTTGTTTTGACTCAGAGGTATATTGGAATGCATTTATGCAACCCTTGAGGAATCAATTTCTCTTTTATTTTCATCCTCATTTCTGATTTAGGGATTTGAGTTCATCAATGAACAATTCATTTCCCCTAAACATACTTTCTTCTTCAATTTTATTTGATGACTGCTCATGATCAGGGTTTAGGAGGTAGCTCTTGGGCACCACCTTGAATATCTCATGTGAAGCTCTTTCAAATATGACCCTTCTTGATTTTGATCTTTCATGATTAGCTTGCTATTATATAATGCTCCTATGATACTTGATGGGCATTCCATTGTCCATTCATCATGGTGACAAGTTAGAAGCCATATCTTTTAATTTTGACCTAATTGTATGTGTATGATTATTTGAGAACTTTCATGTCCACTCATTTTTGTATTTGAATCTTTGTTTTCATAACCTATTCTTCATCTTATTCCTTATGCTTCTTTGAACCATAGAGAGGCATTTCATTGTCATCTATTTTTGGTCATGTAAGAAGCTAAATTGGTCCATTTGTTGTTTTTTTTCTTCTTTGAGTTTAATTCTTTAATGCTTTCTTATAAGTTGTTGTGCTTTGTCTCATTATGGTTACTCAATGTTTACTTAGTGTTTTCCATAGTACATAACATTTGGGAACCCTAATTTTGATCTTTTGTGATCACCTTCATTTTTACGCATTGGAGGCTATACACCTATATGATGTCATGACACTTTAACTTGTTAATTTGATAACATTATTTAAAGTTCCTTTCAAGTTCCTGATAGATACTTATAATAGGGAGATGTCACTGACCTAAGACCTATAAGTATCAATTTTTCTTTTCACACTTGATTTATATCATTCATCATTGATTTAGACAAGTGTTTTCCATCTCTTGTGATGTTGACTACCAATTAGGTGACTTGTTTTTGTGTATTGAAGTCTTGTCTTCAACATTTGTTGCTCATGAACCTCATCTTGAGTTAACTTATTATACAAGTCACACATGTCTTAATTATTCAATTAAGACCATTTTGTTTGATCTTTATCAATTGTTTTGAACTTGGATTAGCTTTGATGCTTTTAAACCCTAATTTTGTGTGCCTTTGAGTACAAACATTTTTCCTTGATTAAGATACTTTTGTTTTTGATTTGTTTAGCTCTTGAGCTAATGACATTGCGTGTGCTAACATCATTTAGTATTAACATCTATTCATAGGTGCTTGATTCATGTTTGTTTTGCTTTTAATTGGTTTGTTAATTGCTTTTGTGTTAGTTTTGCACTACCATGTTGGAATGTTTTGTGTATGAGCTTTGAATAAGTCTTATCTACATGTCTTTCTTATGTTGTTTAGGCTACTGGTCTTGTGTGTCTCATAACCTATTCATTTTGTCCCTTGACCATGTTTGACTTATTGGCTTGTATGCTTGCTTAAGTTGACTTTTAGGTTTGAATTTTGACCTCTTCCTTTAATAGTTTTGTGTTAGTTGTGATATTGAGGCATGCTAATTTCTTTTGTGCTTTATATGAATGTTATATCTATGTTTTCATCACTGACCTCACTCTTATGTGACACTTTTCACAAGTGTGTTTGAACACACACATGCATACACCTTTGCACTCACTCAACCATACACTTTTGGGATGCATGCTCATGTTTTCTTATGATAATTTGTTTACAAATCTCCATGGTGATTGTGTATATGATATGAATGTATTCTTGTCATGTTAACCACTGACATTCATGTTTTATTATCTCCTAAAGTTAAATTCTCTTCATCAACACACTACCATGCGTTATTTGACTCTTAGATGAATTTTAGGTCAAATTTTTGACTAGTTTTTGTACTAGTGTTGTGTATGTGTTCTTTTGAATTTATTGTAACTTGATGGTGTTTAATATGATTATTGCCTCATTATGTATTGCTTCTTATTCCACTCTTATGTGACCCTTATCACAAGTATGTTCAAGCACACACACGTGCGCACCTTTGCCCGCACTCATATGGATTGAATTTGTTTTCCCTAAGTGATTTGTTTGTGAATCTTCCTCATGAATGCTTGCATATTTTTATTGATGTATTGGTGAATTTGCTACTATATTGTATGTATTTTAGCCTTACATGATTCATTTCCATTCATCTATGCCTTTTCCTGGCTTCTTTCGACTTGTAAACGCTTTCTAGGTCAAAGTTTCGACTAGTTTATGCATTAGATTTGTGATTACATCCTTGTGATATTTTATTTGTAATTTGATTGTGAATTCTTTTATGTGACGTTGCTACCGTAATCACTTCATCTTAACACTCTCTTTTCATGTTATGTATGTCACACACTTGTATTCACTTTACTACACACAATTATTGCATGTTTGCGCACTCTTGTAGAATTTTGTTTGTGATATTTTTGTGGTTTTGTTTGCATGATGTAAGTGATTTATTAACATATTAGCTACTGACTTTTATGTCATTTTACCTTCTAATTATTCATTCATCTCATATATGCTTAAAATCTCCTGCAATGTGTTTTATGTATACTTTTGTTGGTATTTTGTTTGTGTGCTTTTGCCAAAGCACTTTGTTTGCTTCTTCCCCTCTTCTCATTTGATTTTTTAACCATGATGATTGAGCATATAGATTTCCCTTAGGATCACTTGATCAGGTTAGTTATTGAGTTTAGACATTAGGGTAGGTATCCATGCATGCCAACATTAGGTAGATAATCTAAGTAGTTTCCTTGTTCATATCCATAACTTAGGATCAACTTTGCATGATAATAATTAGGGTTATAAGTAAGTTAGTTTCCCCTAGCTATTTTACCTTTATCATTTTGCATACTTAAAATTAAAACTTTGTTTTGACATGTGCATTAAGACATCCTAATAATATTGAAACTTTTTCTAAAGTAAAAGATACAAACCAAATCTTATAGTGTCTTAGGATGTCCCGTCGTCCCTTCTGTTGTTGACGTTCCGTCGTCCTTTCTGTTGTTGACGTTTCGTCATCCCTGTTGTTGTTGACGCTCCATCGTCCCTTCTGTTGTTGACGTTCTGTCGTCCCCGTTGCTGATGTTTCATCATCCCGTTTGTAGCTGATGTTTCGTCTTTATGGAGGTGTTTTGCCATCGCCGATTGTTGTCTCGTCTTATAAACTAAAAACACAAACCAACCAAAATATATGAGCCGAACTACGGTGTTCTGACTCTCCCATTGCACGAGGGAATACGTAGGTATCCTGTCGCGGGGCTTGATCGAGCAACCTTTGTAAATATTTTCTTCTTTTCCCCGTGTTTTCTTTCTTTTATTCTTTTCTTAATTTCTTCATTCTTTATTTCTTTTTGGATGCATTATACCTCATATATAGATATAAATAGACCTTTATACCCATTAGGCAGAAAGTAAAAGCGGATACCGTAGAGTACTACGGACGTGTGGGGTGCTAATACATTCCCCTTGCATAATAGACCTCCTTACCCGATATCTCGGTCGCAAGACTATGATTTCTCCGTTTTTAGGTGTACTCGATGTTTACCTTTCCCTCTCGGCGGGATAAAAAACGTTCGATGGCGACTTCATTGATATATATATATATATATATATTTCTTTGATTTTTCGGCCGGGTGTTTCACAGGCGTTGTAGTTGAAGTACCCAGTAAAACGGAAGATTGTCACCGTCTGTGGAGAAGAGGAGTATATGGTGAGATACATGTAGTTCTTCCGATATGTTGAAATGGAGGGCGAATTCATTGAGACTCCCTGTCAAGCTTTTGAAGTAATTCCACAAGTGATGCATGTCGATGCTCCTGTCACTCCCAAGATTACTAGACATATCAGTGTGCTATGGTAACCTTATTCCATGATATGATCCATCACGAGATAGAAGTCTATGTCGACGACATGATAGCCCAATTTCAGACTGAAGAAGAACACCTTGATCATCTGCGTAAGCTGTTTGATAAATTGAAGAAGTAAAAATTGAGATTGAATCCGAACAAGTGTACCTTTGGAGTAAGATCAAGTAAGCTCTTAGGCTTCGTCGTTAGTGGTAAAGGTATTTAAGTGGATCCCGCCAAGGTTAAAGTCATTCAAGAAATTCCGCCCCCTGCATCGAGAAAGAAGTTAGAGGTTTCCTAGGATGATTGAATTACATTGCCAAATTTATTTCACATTTGACTACTACTTGTGAGCCAATCTTCAAATTATTAAAGAAAGATCAAGTATTGGAATGGAACGATGATTGTCAAATTGCCTTCGACAAAATCAGGGAATACCTCCAAGAACCTCATATTCTGATACCTTTAGTTGAAGAAAGACCTATGATCATGTACTTAACAATATTAGAGAATTCAATGGGTGTGTGTGTTGGGGCAACATGACGAGTCTGGTCAAAAAGAGAATGCAATATACTACCTTATTAAAAAGTTTACCGACTGTGAAACAAGATACTCACTACTCGAGAAAACTTGTTGCGCTTTGGCTTGGGCTGCTCGTCGAGTAAGACAGTATATGTTGACTCATACTACTCTATTGATCTCTAAGATGGATCCGATAAAATACATATTTGAGAAGTCTGCTCTCTCCAGAAGAATAAAAAGATGGAAAATGATCTTGACCAAGTACGACATTCAATACACTACTCAAAAAGCAATCAAAGGAAGGGTGGTAGCAGATCATTTAGCTCATCAAGCTGTAGACGACCACCAGTAAAAGCTTTTAAAAAATTCAAAAAACAACAGGGACGACGAAAAGTAATGAGCGCGCATTGTTTTTTTTAAATTAAATTTTCAAATTTCGTTTTCGTAGATATGTTTTCCGTTCATTCCAATGACAACTAGGTACCATGGCTCAGATGGCAAGGGAGACGCGTTGGTAACCCTTAAGTCCTGGGTTCAAAACCCAGGGACTGCGTATAATTTTTGACACAAAAATATTTTATTTCTCTCTTCATTTGAATTATTTTTTTAATTAACTTCTAATTAATTAAGAATTAGGTTTTCTTATTTAAAATCAATCATAAAAATATGAAAAAAATATTTTTCTTCTAATATTAGGGTTTTAGAATATTTTCATATTTTTTGAAAATAATTTTCCTTTTATTTATGCTTGATTTTTATCTTAAATATTAGAAATTGATGTATAGGTTGCAAGGATATTTTTGTAATAGCGTAGATTTACTTTTCTCGCATTTTTCTCTATTATGTAACTGCTCATGAGATGTAATAGCTTAGGTTAATTTACTTTTTCGCACCTCCTATTATGTAACTGCCCCAAAGCTCCGTAATAGCGTAGGACATTTTATTTTCCACACTTTACCTTTCCGCAAATATTAAATTGCTAGATGTATGCTAATTAGGGTTTGTATAACAAGACATAAACTCAATCGTTAGATAACCTTAATCAAGATAAATATCTGAATTGAATCGATTGCACACTGACACCCTTAGGGTATCCTCTCTTGTTGCCTTTGGATAACTGGTCATGTCCCTCGAACGTAGGGTTACCATTAGCAAAAGTCCCTCGGTTCAAAATTATCATAAAGATCATAGTCCATCGATCACCCTTGATGTTGCCTACAAATATATGATTTTGTCCCTCGATTATTATCTACGAATAAATGATGATCGTCCCTTCTAAATGCTAAGGTATCCTTACAATGTTTCCTTCAATGACCATACGATGACCCTACGTCTGTCCCTTCACATCCAATGGATGGGGCTACCTACCAACTAATGGTTTGGATAGCACTATCCTAAAGGAGAAGGAAAATAACAATAACGACCTTTGAGTGGGTAAACTTTTAATTGCGTGCTAAAAAAAAAAAAAAATACTTTTCACACCTCACATTTTCAAACAAATATTTTCAAACACTTCGTATACATTATTGAGGACTGATACAAGAATCATTACAAAGTTAAAGCAAAATATTTTCAAACAAATTACACATATACAAAATCAAGTTTAAAAAGTGAGATAAGAAATTAAGAGCCCGTAGATAACTACAGATGAAAAGGGTGCTAACACCTTCCCTTTTTCATAATTTACTCCCCGAACTCAGAATCGATAAAAGGTCTTTCCTATTCTTTTCACCTTTCTTTATTGGATAAAATAAAAGTCGGTGGCGACTATTGCTAACCGCAACATTTGCGATAAAATGCAAAATAACTAAGTCAGTTCTTCCACCGTGTTACTAAGATCTGGTTCTCTATGTCTTTAAATGGTTAGTTCAAGTGTTTGTTTCTATTAATATGTTTCCTCTTGTGCTCTATAAGAGGATGCTATGTATATTTGTGTCATAGAATTGGTCTCAGTTTGAGAGGGATTAGTCAGTATATTCTTCCTCATGTGCATCATGGCCTCAGTTTTTTTTGCTTATTTGTGAATATGATATATGTGGTGTTATGTTTCCAGTGTTATAGTGAGTTCTCCTTCAATAAGCATTTGTCATATTATGGCTAAAAAGAGGGAGAAGTAGTTATATTATGTTACCTCTGAAGAGCTACTTTTAAGGGGGAGAAATTTTGTGTGATTTGTGGGATCCTTATAAGAGAGAAAACATTGGAGTTGGACCTGTCAGAAAGATGTCCTAGTATAATGTTTCGGCATCATAAAAGAAGACTGAAGATTGTCACTTGTAAAGTTTAAAATATCGTAAACAATGACAACTATAGACTTCTAAATTGCTACTGCTGGATTATATTGTTAAATATCATTGTATTATTTTTTTTAAGCTTTTGTAATGCAAATGTTATGTAAATTAGTTTTAGCTAAAATAAGCCAAAGGGGGAGATTGTTAATTCTCTATTTTTAGGATTGGTTTTATGTTTTGTAAAACTAATATAGCAGCAATAAGTTAAATAGGATTTATAACTTGTAAGGAGAAAGCAGGTTGAAGTTCTATTTAATGAAGAAACATGTTGTGTTAAAGTATTTCAACATCTGGAACAACATGTCAAAGAAGATATCACGATATCGCACCTGAGCTGACATATTGGATTCTGTTATGTTATTAACAGAAGCAGAATATTTTTGTTATGTTTTTAACAGAAGTAGAATATTCCTAAGATATTATGTTATCTTATGTGGCATCCAATATTGATAAATCAGAGATATTATGTTGGTTGTTTAAGATATTCTCAGTTTCTAAATATAGAGATCTTTTAGGAAACTAAATGATTGAAGTCCTAAATTTATGGAGAATATCTTGGAGCAGTTTTAGCAACTATTTTGGAGAATATCTTGGAGTGTTTTTAGCAAGTTGTTTTGGAGAATATCGTGGAGCATTTTTAGCATCAGTTTTGTTATGATTTGAAGGCTCAAATCCAGTTGGGTAATAGGTTATAAATAGAAGCTTTGTAACCTAGGTTTAGTACCAGCGTAATTTATCTTGATGTAATTTTTAGGGCTGAGTCTGTAACCACTCTCAAGGAGAGTTGGTAGAGTGAACCTCCCAGGTTGTGGGAAGGTCACCAAGTTTACCATGAAGCTTGTACGCAAGAGGTGTTGTTCTCACTCAAAATATGTGAAGTAATGAATTGAGTTATGTTCTTGGAGGAAGCTGTGAAGTAACTCCAAGGTGTGTCCTAAGCTAAAAGAAGAAGGCTTTAACTCTTAGGTAGTTTGTGATAGAAGTGTGTCTTCTACTTTTTAGGTGTTGAAGAGTTGTTAAAAATCAAGTTGTTGATGCAATGGCTGAGATGTTGTCTGGTAGACATCATTGCGATGATTTGAAGTGGGATGGGGATATTCCATATCTAGGGAGGACCTATGTAGAAGGGTCATTGGGTAGGGATTAAGTGAGGGGTTATAAACGGGTGAGTCTAACTTTGAATTAATACTGCCGATAGTAAACTTCATTTCTGGCTTGGTATGCCCCCATATGTAGGAGAGTTGCTCCGAACTGGGTGAACAAATCTGATGTGTTCTTTATGCTTTGCTGCATTGTATTACTCTACCTTGTCTATTTTGTTTTAATGTCATATCAGATGTCTAGACATCCTTATAGGACATCTGGGACTAGTGCTACCAGAATTTCATAAGTAAAAGTGATCTAAAAACCATAAGGTAACCCCTCTTTAGGTATTATCCCTAACAAAGTTGCCAGCTCTGTAAGACGGTGGAAGAACTGACTTAGTTGTTTTGCGTTTTATCGTAAATGTTGCGGTTAGCAAGAGTCACCATCGACTTTTCTTTTTTCCAATAAGGGAAGATGAAAAGAACAGGAAAGACCTTTTATCAATTCTGAGTTCGAGGGGTATGTTATGAAAAGGGAAGGTGTTAGCACCCTTTTCATTCGCAGTTATCTACAAGCTCTTAATTTCTTAGCTCACTTTTGAAAACTTGATTTTCTATGTGTGTGTGTGTGTGATTGGTTTGAAAATATTTTGCATTGACTTTGCAATGATTCTTGTATCAGACCTCAAGAATGTATACAAAGTGTTTGAAAATATTTGTTTGAAAATGTGAAGTGTGAAAAGTATTTGTTTTGAGCAAGCACTTAAGAGTAATCTACCCACTCAAAGGTTGTTCTTGTTATTTTCCTTCTCCTTTAGGATAGTGCTATTCATACCATTAGTTGGCAGGTAGCCCCCATCCATTGGATGGTAAGGGACAGGCGTAGGGTCATCAAATGGTCATTGAAGGCGACATTGTAAGGATACCTTAGCAATTCGAAAGAACTGTCATTATTTATTCGTAGGCAACAATTGAGGGACAAGATCACATGTTCGTAGTCAACTCAGAGGGTCATCGAGGGACTATGATCTTTATACTGAAGGGACTATGATGATGTTTATTCGTAGGTAATTTTGCTAAGATATCCCTACGTTCGAGGGCATGACCATTGTTTCCGAAGGAAATAAAGAGAAGATACCCTAAGGGTGCAAGTGTACAATAGTGATTCAGTTCAGATATTTATCTTGACATTAGGGTTATCTAACATTGCTTTTATATCTTGCCATACAATCCTATTAGCATGCATCTAAGCAGTTTATATATATATATATATATATATACACATAGAAAATAAAGGTGCGGAAAGTAAAAATTCATACGCTATTACATGGCTTCGGGCCAGATACATAATAAGATACGAAAAAGTAAAAGCGGAAATTAAGCCTAGACTATTACATCCCATGAGCATTTACATAATAAGGAAAAAGTGCGACTAAAATAAATCTACGCTATTACAAAAAAAAAACAACCGTGCGACCTATACATCGATTTCTAGAATTTAAAAGCAATAATAATAAAAATGAGCCATGAAAAATAACAGAGCGATTGTTTAAATAACCTAAAGTCCTAAGTGTTAAGGAAAACATCTTTTAATGATTTTAAGAATTGATTTTAAATGGAAAAGAAAATTTTAAGTTAATTATTAATTAATTAATAAAATAATTCTAAGCTAATTAAAAAATAAATACTTTTTATGTCAAAATTAAATAAATATTTTACTAACCTAAATCTAAAAAGAAAATATTTTTAGGGTTTTTAAAAGTATTAAAAATAATTTGTGAAAGATTAAAATAAAGAAGAAAATTAAAAGGAAATTATTAAAAATGAAAGAGGATTAGTGCTAAAAAATTAGGTTGGCCCTCCATGAGTGTTGAACACGTGACCTTTGAGAACATGTATGGGGTACCTGCGAAAAATAAGAAAATATGGAAAAATTTGGCAAAAGAAATACCTGCACCATCAAAAGAAATACCTTTTCTGACATTTTTCGGACAAGACTCATCAAAAGATACATAGACTGACTCTTCAACAATAAGTAAACATTTATTATACACTCTATATGCTTTGCTTTATTGTGAATGTCCAAGAAAGATATCTTCATCTGCTTTTGCATCAAACTTCCCAAGATTTTCTTTACCATTATTCGAAATAAAACATTTACAACCGAATACGTGAAGATGTGACAAGTTTGGCTTTCTTCCTTTCAAAAGCTCATAAGGGGTTTTATCTAAAATAGGACGGATTAATATCATGTTTAAAACATAACAAGTTATGCTAATCGCAGCAGCCCAAAAATATTTTGGTAATCCACCCTCATTGAGTATTGTTCTAGCCAACTCCTCTAAAATGCGATTTTTGGGTTCCACAACTCCATTTTGCTATGGAGTTCGAGGGGCTGAAAAATTATGCTCAATGCCATGCTTATCACAGTACTTATCAAAGAAATGGTTTTGAAATTCACCTCCATGATCACTTCGAATTGTAATTATTTTTTAATCCATTTTGTTTTGGGACAGTTTTGCAAAACTCTTAAAAGCGGAAAAGGTTTCATCTTTGCTATGAAGGAATATGGTCTAAGTAAATCTTGAATAGTCGTCAATGATTACAAAACCATAATAGTTTCCACCTAGACTCTTTGTTCTTGAAGGTCCAAAGAGGTCCATATGGAGAAGCTCAAGGGGTCGTGAAGTAGAAATCACATTTTTGGATTTGAAAGAGGCCCTTGTTTACTTTCCCATTTGACATGCATCGCATAGGTGTGTTCGCGTTAAAAAGTGACGCGCTAGGGAATCGAATCTGAATTCGAATCCTCTGGCTCGAAACGATTTACTCTTTTGATTTGTTTATAAAGATGCCTCGAGCATCAAGCTTTATTATTTTCAACACAAGAAAAGATGATTTAATGATTATGAAAAAGGGGAAAGCTGTTAATACCCTCAATTGATTTTGATATGCGTAACGACTAGCGCAAACTAGACGCAACGCATTGGGGAGTATTCCGGGTAAGGGGGTTTGTTATATAAAGGGAATAGATGGAGCACCCTAAATATATATAGTTATCTATAGCTTTATATATGAATACGTTTGATATGTTTGTGTGTTTTAATTGCTATTTCTATGATTGGGAAAGTTTCTCCTTTGGATTTTTAAGAAGGATAGATTATGTCGGATCCTAGTGTTTATTATTATTGTGCTCGCAAAGATCTTTGGATCTTCTGCATACATATCCCCTAGTGGGAATCAGAGCATTTGTAGCTCGGATCTACAGGGGGTTTATGGTTTGTTTGGTCTGAGGGAGAAAGAAATTTGCTCGGCAAGGATGAGACCTTGTGCCTACGTATTCTCAAAAGGATGTTGAGAAAGTCAGAGCAATCGCAGTTCCCACTTATGCTAGTGGAAGCAACGGGATGTTAGTAAGAGACAGACGAATGCCATCTTAATGAAAAATGTATCTAATCTATTTCATCACATACATTTTGAAAGGTTGATTGATTGAATCTTTCATCGTAAGTTATAGGTGTTTTGCTTGAGTGTACAAGCGTTACCACTTACATGTTTAAGAAAAATGTTTGAAAAATGATTGAATCTTTTAACTGTAAGTATTGGGTGTTTTGCTTGAGTGTACAAGCGTTACCACTTACAATTAAGAGATGTTTTTGTTTGAAAAGAATTTGGAAAGTTTTTGATCGTATGTGATGTGATAGATGAGATACTTCTTCCATAGAGATGATAAACGTCTAAATCTCGAGGAGAAATTGATTAGATTAAGGGATGCTTTTAAGAAGCCCATGGGTCCTTGTATTGTAAGCCCAAGAGGAGGCATTCCGAGGGTACTCGAGGGTCATCGAGGGTCCTTGTATGAAGCTCAAGAGGAAGCTATAGGGTATGGCTGGCTTTGGCTTTAAAAGGGATTTCACCGAGAAACCATCCTTTTGGAATTAAGAGCAATTTCACCGGGAAATTATACTCTCTGGGTTCTAACCTAGCGTGGGTGATTCTTTGTATTGGAAGCCCAATAGGAGGCTGTTAAGAGATTTCCTGGTCTCTTTCATTGTATGATGCCCAAGAGAAGGCTAAACTCAATGAGGAGTTCTTTTGAACGAAGCCCAAGAGGAGGCTGACTCAACAGGGGAGTGCTGTCTTATATGAAGCCTAAGCGGAGGCTAACTCAGATAAATGAGTTTTCTTATATGAAGCCTAAGAGGAGGATAACTCTGTGGGGAGAGTTATCTTGTATAAAGCCCAAGAGGAGGCTATAACTGTGGGGAGCCTATTGGTTAGACTAGTTGTTATGTTATAACTAGGCAATTGTATAAACAAGTGTGTGTGTGTGTGTGTGTGTGTGTGTGTGTGTGTGTGATATGTATTCACAGGAGTTTATGAAGGAAATATAAACAAATGCATGATGTTTATTTTACAAGAGTTTATGAAGGAAATATAAACAAGTGTTTGTGAAACGAACGTTTAAAACGAGCGTAACTTGAATATTTACAAGTTTGAATTGTGTACAAGGAAGTGAATATGCACACGAACGAGTATTTATGTACAAGGATTTGGATGTACATAGGAGGGTTGGGACTTACACCATAAGGGTGGCCCATTGGTTTAAAAGCAGTTTCACCGGGAATAATGCTCCTTTCAATACCAATGGTATCCAGTGTATACACAATCGTAACGGAAACGAACGATCGAAGTTTGTCTGTACTTGAGTATTTACAAAATGTATCTGTATTATGTACAGGTAAAAGTTTGTATGGATATGAAAAAGAATTTGATATGTACATGGAAAATATGTATGTACATAAAGAATGTTGGGACTTACACCGTAAGGGAGGCCCATGATCGGTTAAGAAATTTGAGAGAAAACGAATGCTGTTTTATCGTTTAATCGGATCGATCATGGTAAAAGATGTAAGTTTTGATGAAGAGCTTTGAAGAATGGTTTGAAAGTGTTTTTGAAAGATGGTATTTACTTGTGAAAAGTTTTGAAAAGAATCGGAATCCGAAAGTTTGAAAAAATCACCTTTAAAGGTGTTTTGAAAAGTACTCAAAAGTGTCATTTTCAGCTCGATCAAAATATAATCGGATGAAAGTTTTTTCTGAAAATATTTGCACTATCATAAAATAGATGCATTAATTGACAAGTGTACAAAAAATCACCTCAAAATGAGGAGTTTTGATTGGGTTTTGAAAATGTCAAAGTTTGTAAAAAAAATACAAAAGTTGAAAAAAAAATGGCAAAAATGGTCCCAAGGAGGCTTGAACCCGGGACCTGTTAGGCGAATACGTGGCATAATGACTTAAGAGCGAGCTGGCAACCGCTGGGGCGGCAATACATCCGTGTATTGAAGTCAAACCACGTGTTAATATTATATTGGAATTTTTGAATTTGAAAAACAACAAGAACACGCGCGAACTCCATCTTCGTCTTCTTCAATCCTTGTTCAAACCTAGATTCTTTGTTTCTCAATGAAAATGGATGATGTAAACATCAAACTTGCACGAATTTTAACAAGGAACATGATGGTAGTGGTTAATTTCATTTATTTTTGGTTTAACATGGTTGAATTTCTGATGAACACGAAGAACCCTAAAACTGAAAATTCTAATTGAAATCACGTATGGTTGATGATTTTGTCAATTGATTGAGGGTTAATGATCGTGGAGGGTGCAGAAACAAAACGGCCAAGAGTTTTTTTTCAAATGAATCAAAGAATCATGGAGTTGAAGTTCGAGCTCTTACCTGTTGAAGTTGGAATCGAATTCGATGAAGGAGTGTTTCCAGTCGTGGTTTGAGGATTGCTTGAGCACCAACGGCCTATGTGGAAGGTGTTTGATCACCCTGCTTGCTCTGGAATGCTTTGAAACTCTCTACCCAAGTCGACCTGCATAAGCTTAAAATGGAAACTCGAATTCTGGGTTAGAGCTGTTACAGATGATTGTTTATGATCTGCATCATCTCTATGATGTATGTGGATGGTGTTTGAATGATTAGAACTCAATTTACTCAAGCCAAGCTATGAATTCGAATCTTAAGGCAGTTTTGGCAAGCTTATGTGCATAGAATGCAAAATCTGTTTTCCAGCTTGATTAGTGTTGATTTTATGTTATAGACTAATTACATATGCTATTTACAACATGTTAGACACCAAACATCTTATGTTTCTTCACAAATTTTCAAGAATGCAAGATTTCTCAATTTTCACAATGTTACTTGAATTTTAAGAAAGTAAAGAGAAAGCATGTACTTGCATGGCTTTGGTGTAGTTTGAATGACAAGCAAGACCTCTATTTATAGGCCATGGACTCTGAAATGTTAGGCAAAGAGATTGGCTTTGGTAAATTTGACTTGCCTTAGAGGGCAAGGAAGTCTTTTTTTGCATTAAATGCAAAAGGAAGCTTCCTTCTTTAACCATGGTTAATTTCCAACTTTGATCCTATCTCATCATAATTATCTCCATCTGATTTTTATCAGTTCTTATCTCATTTTGGCAAGGTGGCATGTGTTCTAGAAGAAGAATATACAAAAGGACCTATAATTGTGAAGTTTTGAACTTGAAATCCATGGTTATGGAGCCTTATGTTTCAAAATCAAAAGTATAGCTAGACTCCATGGATTTGAGAGTTCTTGGACATTTTGGAAAGCTTCTTTCAAGGGATACAACTTTCATTTTTTGAGTTTTTTCCAATTCAAAGTGGAACTATGTGAAAAAATGCCATGAAGTTTGGAAAAAATAAGAAATTTCAACACTTTAAATTTTTTCTAAGTGTTGGAAATTTTGACTTTTTGTTGACTTTTCCAAATTTCTTGATTTTTTATGATCAAGATGGATCATTTGAAGTATTTTGATGATGGAAAAAGTTTTGTTTTGAAAAATTTGACCAAAAGTCAAAGTTTGACTTTTCTGTGCAGATGAAATTTCATCAGATGTTTCAGAAATTGACTGATGAATCCTGTGAACTTCTGTGATGTTTTGAATCCAGAAATTAGGTCAACATGTTGTATCTAAGATATGAATATCAATCTCCAATCAAAAAAGTTATTCATTGATCAGAAAATCAGAGATTGCACATCTTCGATCAAAACCCTAATTGGTCGATCCTCGATTGATCAATGAGGAAAGTTGGATATCTGATGATCAGAGGTTGATGGTTTGATCAAGATAGGTCAAATGAGGTGAGGGAAACTCAAACCCTAATTTCCTGCCTCTTGAATCAGATGAAAATTTGATGAAACCCTAATTTTGACCTGTGAATGCTACCCCGATTAGTTCTGTTCTGGACTGTTACAGATGAAATGATGAAAATGTGAGGTGGTATATTAGGTCAAAAATTGGGGTATGACAAGGTGGTCTTTTGAAAACTTTATTTTTGGAAGACCGACTACTAAATCCTTGGATACAACCGTATTTAGCAAATCAAAGTTAACACGCGCTAGACATCTATGCCAAAGCCAAGAATCGTCATTCAAGGTGACTAGACATTTATTGCTTGTTAATGATACATAAAAAAGATCGAGCATATAGATGTTGTTTACTCTAATTCCCTTAAACACAATGTTTTGTTCAGTATGTTCAATAATGCAGTAAGTTTTTGTGAAAGTAACTTTATAACCCTTGTCGCTCAATTGACTAATACTTAACAAATTATGTTTAAGGCCCTCTACAAGATGGACATCAGAAATAGTAGTGGTAGAGGGATTGCCTACACTACATTTCTCGAGTATAGATCCTTTGTTATTGTCTCTATAAGTAACATATCCCTTCTTCTTTTCTTTAAATTCAATGAAAAGCGATATGTCACCCGTCATGTGCCTTGAGCACCCGCTGTCTAGAAACCATCTTCTATCTACGGATGCAAGACACTCAATCTGCAATATCAAAAGAGAGAGGTAGGTACCCAATCTTCATTGGGTCCATGTGGGTAAGTGGTAACATGGTTGCCTTTAGGCCTCCATTGATAAATGCCTTTAGGAACAAGGAACATCCTAAACTTGCATTTTCAATGGTATGACCTTTATGACAACAATAATGACATAAACCATGATGATGAACTTGCTTACTTTTGCTCATTGAATCCCCTGGAATATTTTCTACAAAAGAATATTTAGAATATGGTGGATTAAATGATTTCTTAAAAATCTTAGGATCAATGGCATAAGTAACATTGGTCTGTAAACCTTTTTCCAATTTGGCATTAAGGGTTTTAACCTCTTGTTGCCAAATATGACAAACTCCACAATATCTAGTTTCAACACATTCATTTACATCAATATCTTTTGAACTTTCTGCAATACTATCTTTTAGACTTTTTAAATCTTGTTCAGATTTATACACTTTACCCTCCAGGTGAGAAAAGATTTGTTTGTTGGAGGATAATCGTTTAAAAGCGTCTACAACTTCGTTATGCAGTTTTTCAAAAGCTATTTTCAGTTCTGAGAAAGACAAAGAATCAAAATTACTGTAGTAGGCTTGTCTTACTTTATTTTCATGGTTTCTCTTCTTGTGGTGGGGCTGGTTATTGATGTGAGTCATGAGACATAAATTTGCAGTCTCATCACTATCACTTGAGCTTTCATTACTTGACGACTCACTATCACTTTCCCACGCAATATAAGCTCTTCTTTGTTTGTTGAACTTATTTTGTGGTGCCTTTTATTTGTCCTTTTTGTTCATAAGACATTCTATTTTATAGTGCCCAGACTTACCACAATTGAAGCAGGATCTTTTCCCTCTATATTTCCTATTTTCCTCCTACTTTGATTCTATGGATTATCTTCGAAACTTTGTGAGATTCTTGTCGGAGTGCTTGATTCCATTCTTTTGAATGAATCTATTATATCTTTGAACAAACAGTCTCATTTCCTCATCATCTGAATCTTTGTCACTACTTGAGTGATTATCATTTTGCTCTTTTTGTGAGGACTTTGAGCTAGAAGCCTTAAGAGCTATTGACTTCTTCTCACCCTCTTTGTCTCTATTCTTCTCCTTCTCACTATTGTTCTCATGCTTTTCAATACTTTGCAGTTGTTGCTGATGTTCTTCCAGTTTCCCAAACATAGTTGTGATGGTAAGCGTAGTGAGGTCGTTGGCTTCCTTGATAGCTGTAACTTTAGGTTTCCATTCCCTGCTAAGACATCTCAAAATTTTATTAGTAGCATTTTCATTGGAAACAGGTTTTCCAAGTGCATTCAAACGACCAGTGAGATGGATGCATCTCTTTTTCATATCAGAGATAGATTTTCCCTGTTTCATGCGAAAGAGCTCGAACTCTTGGTTAAGTGTGTTAGTTCGGGATTGTTTAACTTCAGTAGTACCCTAATGGGAAACTTCTAAAGTATCCCACATTTCTTTAGTTGTGGTGCAATGAGATACCCGATAATTTCATCAACACCAAGTGCTGAAACTATCATGTTTAGGCCTCTCCAATCGCTTGACCATATTTTCTATCTTTTTCATTCCAATCAGCCTCTAGTTTAGGCACAACGACACCTGCCGCATTCCTCATGGTAATTTGAAATGGTCCATCATGAATGGAAGTCTATACTTTCCTGTCAATGGAATTTATGTGAACTCGCAATCATTCTTTCCAATAGCCATAGTTTTCACCGTTAAAACAGAAGCTTTATTGTACGCCTCCTTTGGTCTGGAATCCATATCGTTAGAAGTAGCCACAAAGCACCAGCAAACTGGTGCTCTGATACCATTTGTTAGACGGTGTGGCAAGTAATCGAGAGGGGGTGAATATATAACCTCTTTTATTATCACGGATTTAAAATTATTTATCAGAGTTAATAGCGAAACTGTGGAAAGCGACACACGGTCCTAAATTGACTTTCGTCTATTCTGAATAGGCTACTAGAAAATCGGACATGCGATAATTTGCTGGACTTTAATTGAGATGAATAAGATGAATTAACACATAATTTATATTGAATCAATGCACTTATCACTATAACACTATTTCCAATAAATAAAATCAAGCTAGCACTTTTGTCAAACAGTTGGAGTATGCTTGTTCAATGATCAATGGCAATGGAGTTTTGATAAAGAGTTTCTTCCAGCCTTGTATCAATGAACGTGAAAAGTTGCACACCAATTGAATCACAAACGTGTTGTAAAAGTAAAGAGAGAGAGAGAGAGAGAGAGAGAAAGAATATGATACATAGAGCAGTTTGGTAAGGAAGTTCCCCATTATCGTCCTCGCGTGTGGGTATGTCTCCCTCTCAATTCCCAAATTGGAATTGAGAATTTTCTATATCGATAGGTTGAAATATTGTTTACAAGGTTGCGATACAAAGAAAAAAAACTAATCACTCATATCTTCTTCTTCTTGTATGAACTTTCTCTTGATATGAGCTAATCAAGAATACACCTGCAAGATTCACAAACAATTCACCGCTTCCACGACCTGTTTGTGAAATCACCCCGATCTCCAAACCCTACGCTACGACTGAATCTGCCCTATGCAACCGTGACTAACAAATCCACAATAACACCTTTGTTCTTGCTGGACAAACCTTTTGGTTTTTCCTCGAAACCCCCTTCTGAATCTTTAACTCAGCTAGATCACCGATCGTATCACTGAACGTTATCTCTTTGATCCCTTGATCCAATACTTAATGATGATTATGTGTCAATGTTCTTGAACCAAGGAGATTGAGAAGATGATGAAGATAGAAGTCTCTTCCAGGTTTCTAATGCTCAGAAAATGGATGCTCACCAATTGTATTTGTGACACCTGTTAAACTAAACAGCCAAACTTTGCTTATATATGGAAACAGAAAGATGTTAGAAGAAAAACAGACTTATGAGTCGGTACAAGTTTCTTATGCGTCGAACCAAGTCAATGAATGTATTGATACAAGTTATTTTGTGTCGATGCATATTGTACTAAAATTGCTTCCAGTGAGTTAAGTACAATATGAGTCGATACAAGGGATTATGTATCAATGCATATTGTAATTAAACTGCTTCCAGAGAACTAAATAAAACATGAGTCGATGCATGGCACAAATGAGTCGATGCAAGTAAAAAATGTATTGATGCAAACACTTATGTATTGATGCAAGAGTTGAAACATTCAAGTATCCAGAACCTCAGTTCTTGTATGAGTCGATCCAAAAACACGTATGCGTCGATGCATACTGTATGAGATTTATTTTCCAAAATAAAAGAACTGATATGAATCGATGCAAAAGATCTTGTATTGATACAAACAACAAACAGAGGTGAATCCCAATGTTTGATGTTTATATGTATCGATCCATAATAATATGTGTCGATGCAAAGCTTAAATTTTTTAGGCATCAAACTGACATGTATCGATACAAAGCTCGTATGAGTTGACTCATACTGAAGGAAAATTGTTTTTGTGAGATCAGTTAGTTGTATGTATCGATTCATGCCTTTTTGGATCGACCTAAGAGGTTTGTACATGAGTAAAAGCATACTTTGACCAATTTTAAACATGTTATTATGTCATGAAAAACACACATATATTTCAGACTTAATTAGACAATCAAACACACATATTTTCTATCATACAAAACTATCCATAGTAAAGGATTGCTCACACATACAAGGATTATATCTTCTGCCACAAAGTTTTTGCATGTGTCTCATTAGCAATATGATTATAAAAATTATCTTCTACATATTGTCGAATAAAACTATATACCTATTGATGTTCAAACTCTTATTCTTCATCAGACACAGAATTCGGCTTTAAGGAACTAAAAACTGGTAAATACTATTTCTTCATAAATAGTAAGTCTTTCATCTTTCCCTTCCATAAATTGTAATTAGAAACATTCAACAATACCATCTTTATCTTTGTATTTGACTCCATCGTTCAAACAAGTAAAATAGCCCTTAATCAAGAGCTCTTGTGCCACTTTTATGGGAATTTAAGACAAAATAATACCCTAGCTATCACTTTTCTTCTTTTTCCTTTCTCTCTCTCAAAGAGGGGTGATTTATGATCAATTTTGATCCAAAATCACCCCTCCAAATTGTTTTTGTTTATCTATTAGTTAAATAAGTGATTTTCACACATATTTAATATTTCTTTTTGTTTTTTTTTGTGATTTCGTGGGTTATTGTTTGTTTTGATTTCTCATATTTCTTTGGTGTATTTTGATTTTCCGTCTTTGTGCGAGGTATTTTGTTTTTTCGTTTTTGTGTGGTATTCATTTGTTTCAAGTTGAAAGATTATATTCGATCTAGTGCATATACAATCAATGACTTTGGTGCCACTAACGCTACAGATCCAGAAGCATGAATATTTCGGACATCTCAATACAGTTAATATAGTCATATTTGTAGGCTTATGCAATTTGGCATTTTATGCTATTAACATGGATGTTATGAGTTTGTTCGCAGATTCATCCTTTTTTGTTTTTAGTGATTTTGAATTTGTACTGTAACGATGTACTCTATCAATTTGAATTAATGAATATCATTTATTTTTTGTCAAAAAAAGACAAAATAATAGACTAATACGCAGAGGATATAATATTTCTCAAACTTGTAGGAACCTTGAGGATCAACCACAAGTATTTTTAATGTGGAAAACTGCTCAATATGAGAGTAAGAACCACAAGTCATCCAGACCAAAGAAAATAGTTCCACTATAATCAATTGAGTTTACAAGAGAGTCTTTAAAGTGATTCACAAAATTGTGATAACAACCGCAAATCACAAAGCAAAAAAGCTTACAAATAATAATCAAAAACCTGAATATTTTCCAAAATTTGCAGCTTCAGTGTGAAGCCGGTATCTCTCTACTCAAACCTTTTTTGTATATCCCAACGGACAAAAGTTAAATATAGGTATTGGGAACCTACCCTAAAAATTTGAGCTTGATCTGATGGCTAACAGATTTGGGATCATCGTATAAGTGAGGCTGGTGCAGAAAAATGAGAATAAGTCTCTCTCCTCTTTTCTCTCTTTTTGAATCCTTATTTTCTCTATATCTCTCTTAACCCTAAATTGAAATTCTCCACTTATATAAGTAAGACAAATTGGCTATTTGTATTTGGGTCTTTCTCCATGTAGGAAGAGAACCTAAGCCCGACATCAACATTCATTATTTGGATTATAATGTGAATAATATTGGCAACTTTAGTAGTTTGATTAGGGGTGGCTAGGAGAGGATAGATTAATTGATGTTGCCATTTTCCCTTTGTTTAAGTTAGATTTTTAGTTTATCTTTTCCTATACTAAACACATGTGCATAACTGTCTAACGTGTAAGGAAAAAACACATGACTTACCTCGGTATGCTAAGGGTGAGAAGCATATCAGATGGTTTGAACTACCAAATTGCCTCATTTTTCACAATGGTATGGTTGCCCTGTCGTGTAATTCGTAGTGATGCTTGTGTTTGTTTATCTATAATAATGTGAATAATATTGGCAGCATCCATTGTTTTGATTGTAATGTGAATAATATTGGCAACTTTAGTAGTTTGATTAGTGGTGGCTAGGAGAGGATAGATTAATTGATGGTGCCATTTTCTCTTTGATTAAGTTAGATTTTTAGTTTATCTTTTTCTATATTAGACGCATATGCATAATTGTCTAACATGTAAGGAAAAAACAAATGAACTACCTCGGTATGCTAAGGATGATAAGCATATTAGATGGTTTAAACTACCAAATTGCCTCATTTTTCACGATGGTATGTTTGCCCTTTCGTTAATTTCGTAATGATGCTTGTGTTTGTTTATTTATAATAATGTGAATAATATTGGCAGCATCCATTGCTTTGATTGTAATGTGAATAATATTGGCAACTTTAGTAGTTTGATTAGTGGGGGCTAGGAGAGGATAGATTAATTGATGTTGTCATTTTCCCTTTGTTTAAGTTAGTTTTTTAGTTTATCTTTTCATACATTAAACACATGTGAACAACTCTCTAACATGTAAAGAAAAAACACATGAACCAAATTTGACCCATTTAGACAAGGGTTCGTTCATTCTTGGCATAAGATAATGACATGAAAGTTGAATTCTTTATGGGCTGCCCCGACACAAAGATTGTTAACACTACTTAAACAAGTTATGTATGGACTGATCCAACACAAAAATTATTAGCATCGTTTAAAGAAGTTATATATGGACTGATCCAACATAAAGATTGTTAGCACCTAGTAGGCTTCATACTCAACACCTTGAGAGGTGTCCACTCTCAAGATCCAAACCTCTACCACTAGACCTTGTTTAGAATGTTTAGTTAATACATATTCATGTTTGCTTCAATAAAAAAAAAGGTATGTGTTTGTATTTTGTTTGTCATCAAAGTGTCTAACTAATATAATTTCTACAAGTACAGACTACAAATTATGAAAATGGAAGCAATGAAGAAACACATTGCCCAAATATTGATACTCCACTACAATGATTAGAGCCGTCAATTTAAGGGGACAACCTCTAAGTTTTATGGCGCAAAAATATATGGGGTCTAGATTTTTAAAAGTAAATAAACACAAAAGTAAATAGGCCCTCGTCCCTAAAATCTAAGTAGGGCCTCGAGGCCTCAATATTTTCACAAAATATTTTTTTATAAAAAAATGATTTTTTAAAATTTTCAATAAAAAATTGAAATTTTTAATTTTCATACAAAATTGACTTTTTTTATTTTTGAAAATAATCAACTTTTCTAATTTTGGAAAAATTGACTTTTTAATTTCCGAAAAAAAAAAACAGCTTTTTTATGGTCGAAAAAACCGATTTATTTATTTTCAACAAAAATTGTTTTTCCGAAAAAGTCGACTTTATATATTTTCGATAAAAAAACATAATTTTTTTATTTTTGAAAAAAAAAATCAAATTTTCTTATTTTTAGAAAAAACAACCTTTTTAATATTTTCAAAAAAAACCGACTTTTCTTATTTTTGACTATCAGTTTTTTTCGTAATAGTCGGCTTTTTATATTTTCAATTAAAAACCGAAATTTTTATTTTTGAAAAATAATGATTTTTCTCAATTTCGGAAAATTCTATTTTAACTTTTTATTTAAAAAACCGACTTATCTTATTTTTCGAAAAAAAAATGGTTTTTTTCCAAAAAAAGTCGGCTTTTCCTATGTTCGAAAAAATAGGCTTTTGTTATTTTTGGAAAAATCAATTCATTTTTACTTTTAGAAAAAATTGACGTTTCTTATTTTTCGGAAAAATCAATTCATTTTTTTTAAAAAAAAGAAATTGACTTTTCTTATTTTTGACAAAAACTCGATTTGTTTCCAAAAAAATTGACTTTTTATATTTTTGGTGAAAATTTGAAATTTTTTATTTTCAAAGAAAATGACTTGTTTTTCGGAAAAGTCAACTTTTTTTATATTTTTCATTAAAATTTCAAAAATTTTATTTTCTAAAAGAACGATTTTTTTTTATTTTAAAAAAAAATAAACTGTATTTTTTATTTTGTAAATTTTATTTTTATAATATTTTAAAATAAAATTAATTTCCAAACAATTTATACTGAAACAAATTATATTTTGAACCTCTTATTTAGACCCTTTAAAAAACAAAAATATATGAGAGCACTTAAAGATTTGGGAATTTCTATTTTCACCTATATGTTTTTTAGGATGCCTTTGACGAAAAACCAAAAATACCACATTGCACCCAGACTTCAGATGTGCACATCTGAACTTATCTTAGTTACAAAGGTAAGGTGGCTTCACATATGCATCTCTGAAATCACCAACATTAATTTTTTTTATCAAATTGATTCGGATATGCTTATCTGAAGCCACTTGATTGCCAAATTTTGATAGGCATATCTGAATTCATCTTTGAGACAAACACAGTCAAATTCCTTAAACCAAAGCAACAACACATAGATTCAACATAGATTATTGAAATTACATATCTAGTTCAACACAAATTTAACACTACATATTTTTATAAATCGGTAGTTGAGGACGTCGCAACATTTTGATAACATTTTTTGTCGGTCTTTTATGATTCGCATTCACCTCAATCGAACCCTTAGAAGAGTATCATTGAAAAATACTCCACATAACCTCTAAACAGTTATCGTTCTTGAGCTCAAACAAGGTTAACTTTATGTTTCCTTCAATGTCAAGTGAGGGTGGACGATACTCAAGCTTGATCACCTTTCGATTCTCTAGATATTGCATAAGAGAATTCAGTGTGGTAATCAGCTTGGAAAACGACATGTCCTATGAGAACCGGAATTGAAGTGGCGAAACTTGGCCATTGAAGTAGACAAAAGAAAGGGTGTGGATATGTTTGTGTCATTTCTATTTGTGGTTTGTAATGATGATGAAACGGCTTGGAGACCTAATTTATAGACTTTTTGGAGCAATTTGGACCCAAGAAATCTTATCTTGTTATCAGGACTTATTTTGGATATGAACATCCGATTTAATCTTTTTTTTTACCAAGATAATGGGGTATTCGGATATGCATATCTGAAACCACCCATGTATTTTTTAAAATAGAAGGTCAATTCGAAAGTGCATATCCAAATTAAGCCATGCTATTTTTTTTTAAATATAATGTTATTTCAGATGTGCATATCCTAAGCATGCAAAGCCATAAACAATTTTATTTTTAGCAAAATTTGTACCAAAGAGGCATGGAAAAAATAAAACCGGTAACATTAAACAGTGGTAAAACTTGATAACACGAAATCGTATCATATATTTACTATGAAATTAACCCGTTTTATATCATATTGACCCGATTAATTCCCGAATATTCCGAGTTTGTTATGACTTTTTGCAGGTACCACATATCTCAGCTCAAACTAGAAGAAAACATGAAACATGCAAAGCTAGCAACAAAGAACAGAAGAAAAGACAAATCTGTCAAGAAATATAGATTTCTTCTTTGTGTGATCGTCGACCACACCACGACCGTAAGGTGCTTCGAAGCGTGGCGCCGTCACGCCTTTTACGACCGTAACATGCGACTTATGAAAAATGCTCGCACACCCACGACCGTAAGGCCTTATATCGGTTGTAAAATAAGTGCGAGCGTGGAAAAGCTCAAGAGGTCAAAGACTCGATTTCACTCAACCACCCATTCGTACGATCAAATCCCGTTCCTATATTTCTAGAATTTTGAAGTGAAGCCCACGAAGCTTATTTTCCAACTGCCAGTTCACCATTCCTCTATAAATAGTTCAGACTTCGAAGTGAAAAACACAGAGCATTTGAGAGATTAATTGTGCGGAGGCTCTGCCCAAATTGAAACCAGTTGTTTACTCGTTCTTATTTCCTTCGACATTTCGTATTTTCCTTTGTTTATTTCACTGCCCAAATAACAATTTCCAACTTTAGGAATTTGTTATTCTAGTTTAGGATTTATTTCAAGCTTCAGATTTCTTTTTACATTCCAATTTCCGAAGTCCGAATTTCCGATCTGTGGAAGAAGGACATAGGTTACTGCTTATTTCAGGTTTTTAACACTACGATTGTATTACAGTTTATTTCAATTATTTAATTTGAGTTTTATTAATTATTTATAATGTTTGTCTTATATTTCATTTACTTTGTTTACTGTGAATTTATTCCAATTGCCATGGCTAGCTAAAGCTTTAGCGTCGGTATGAGATAGTTAAAGACAGTAGGTATCTGATCAAACTTAAGCCAAAACCTTAATTAACTTAGGCTATGGTTATAACTTTTTATGCTTAAAAATAAAACCTTTTTGTTACGAAAGTAAGAGAAGTAAATAGGTTAGGATCGAGACCACGAAAGTGTGAGATTTTTACCGGATAGCTAAAGTTAGGCATTCGATTTAAATACAGTGAAAGCGCTTTAAAATGAATTAGAATTAATTAAGTTTTCAAAAAGTATTTTCTAAACACTTATGGGCTAGCGAAAGCAGACATAGGACTTTAGACGTATAATCCGAGATAAGACCACGAAAGTGTGAGTTGAGGGTTTTTAGATTGATTATTTCTACGTAACAATTAAGTTAACCATCCTTATATGCTTAGGTTCGATTAGATCCTTTAGGTCCACTCTATTTCATACCGACCGTTTCATTCATTATTAATTTAAAATCAATTAGTTTACCTTCCTTAAACCAAACGTGACATTATTCGCCTTAGCTAAACTAGCATTACTTTCCCGCACTAGAGTGATTACAAAGTCCCTGTGGATTCGACAATATTTTATTACTACCGCGATAGGCTGTGCACTTGCAGTTAAGATACCGTTAGACACATTAGGTCGATCGCACATCAAGTTTTTGGCGCCGTTGCCGGGGACTTTGATCTAGTCAATAGTGCACTCTTAAAGTAGCATTGTCTAGACTAAGGCAACTATTTATTTTTCCCTTTGTGTATGCCAAGTACTCGATCTCAAGGCGGTCCTTTACATATACCAATAAGCGATCGGCGTTATCTTGATTAAGAAGGCGAATTCAAAGTATCGTTAGCTCAACAATCTTCCTCCGTATAAACTTAGGATCTCGGCGAACTACGAAGAATGGTGATCCACCTCCTCCACCTCGTCCTCTTAAGGATTACAGTTCCTTCTCAGCGGAGCCTCATGATATTCTTGCTGCTATCGCTCGAAGCGATTTGGTGAAACCTTCGCTTCTTTCCGCCATTCAGTGAACCAATTTTACGGATCTCAAGCGGCGACCAATTTACATCATCGGTGTTTGTGCGATCTGCAGAACCTGAAAGCGAATGGAGTAAACCCGAGGCGATCGATTGCGCCTATTTCCTTTTCTTTAAGAGACGGATCTCGCTTGGCTCCAATCTCTTCCTTCAAACTCAATCACCACTTGGGATGAGTTGAAGAAAGTCTTCTTAGCTAGATATTTTCCTCCAAGCAAAACTGCTATGCTCAGAGCCAACATCAATGGTTTCAGACAAAAAGACAATGAATCTCTATTCGAAGCATAGGAATGATACAAGGATATGCTAAGACTCTGTCCTCATCATGGTTTAGAAGAATGGTTGATTATTCACACATTCTATACGGTCTCTTGTACAACACAAGATTGACTATAGCAGCCTGGCGGTGGCGCGCGATGGATAAACCATATGCGATGCGAACCAACTTATCGAAAGCATGGCTCGAACCATTACCAATGGGGAAGCGAGAGAGTTAATGTAGAGAAATCTCAAACGAAAGGTAACATGGTCGAAGTGAATAGCCTGGATCAAGTTAACGCTAAAGTGGAAGCTCTTACCCAAAACTAGAGAACCTTTCCATTACTCCAGACTCGTAGCTGCGGTAGCTAAACTTGTGATTTATGTGGTCTTCAATCACATCCTGCTCTAGAATGCCCACTTCTGACCGGAGTACCAGCCAAACAAGCAAATTACGTACAAGGAAACCCCTACAGTAATACTGACCGAGTTGGAAGAGTCATCCAATTTCTCGTACAAAAGCAACAATGCGTTGTATGCTCTGGACAAGCTCTGCTGTACCACAGTTATCAAAGCTATCCCAAATCATCCCAATAACGGACCTACTACTTCCAACGTTCCTAGGAAATCTAACCTCGAAATTATGATAGAACATTTCATTGCTTCTCAATCCCAAACCAATGAGGATGTTCTAAATCAGAATTTACACACCAATGAGCAAATTAAGCAATTATCTAGCAAGGTCGATGCTTTAGCTACCCATAACAAGATGCTTGAAACTCAAATTTCACGGTAGCTCAACAACAAGCACCTCTGCTGCTCCTGGAGTGTTTCACAGTCAACCACAACCTAACCGAAAGGACACGCTAATGCCGTGATATTAAGAAGTGGAAAGAACTTGACGGACTGTTGATCCGAGACTAGAAAACCAACAATGTACCGAAAGCAAGACAAGCCAAGTGAAAGCGAGGCGAACCAAAAGAAAGGAAAAGCGAGAACCAAGAGGCGTGGAAAGCGAGAAACCTTATGTGCCTCCACCGCCTTATAAACCCAAATTCCGTATCCTCGAGATTAACCAATTCCAAAGCGATGGGCAATTGAAGAAATTCGTGGAACTTGAAACAATGAATATCACAATACCGTTCACGAAGCCATCACCGGATGCCTCGTCGCTAAATTTCTTAAAAATCCTATCTAACAAGAAAAGATAGAAGATAGACGATTACACTCACGCGAGTGTAGTGCTATCATTCAAAATAACATGCCTCCTAAGTTAAAAGACCGGTAGTTTCTCTATACCCTGTAACATTGGAAAATTCGTCATAGACAAAGCTCTGTGCGACTTAGGAGCAAGTATCAGTGTCATGCCCTTATCTATATGCAAAAAGCTGGAGATGGGAGAACTTCGACCCACAAAAATGTCTGCTCAATTAGCTGACCGATCAGTTAAGTACCCTGTAGGCATATTGGAAAATGTTCCAGTTAGAATAGGTCAATTCTACATCCCGATCGATTTCATAATCATGGACATTACCGAAGATTCAGTTACCCCTATCATATTAAGAAGACCATTCCTAGCCACAGCTGGAGCTATAATCGACGTAAAGAAGGGCAGACTAACATTCAAAGTCGGAGAGGAAAAAGTGGAATTCATCCTCACTCAATTTTTACAAGCACCCGCCATGAATGTCACATGTTATTTACTCGACATTATAGACGAGTGCGTAAGAGAGATGGAAGCCGAACAAACCACATACTCCGAAATAATGAAAATTCAAACCCCTCTGATATTCGAAGACGACAATTGGCGAGAACCATATAAAGATGATAGTCTAAGCGAAAGTCTAGCACTCACACCTAATCATATGCCATGTCCAAAGAAACCGAAGTTAGAATTAAAAGTTCTACCTAACAACTTACGATACGAATTCCTAGATACTGAACAAACTCGACTTGTTATAGTGAACTCCAGTTTAGGAACACTCAAAACTCAGAAACTTTTAGACGTTCTAAGGAAGTACCCTACTGCATTAGGTTATAACATATCGAACTTAAAAGGAATATGTCCTTCGATTTGTATGCACCGTATTCTGCTGGAAGAGGATTGCAAAACCTCTCGAGAACCTCAAAGAAGAATCAATCCGATCCTCAGCACTGTAGTCAGAGATGAAATCAAAAAGCTAATGGAAGTTGGAATTATATATCCAATCTCCGACAGTAAATGGGTTAGCCCAGTACATGTCGTGCCAAAGAAAGGAGGTGTCACTGTTGTGAAAAACGCACAAGGCGAATCAATAACACAAAGAGTAGTTAGTGGACATAGAGTGTGCATTGATTACAGAAAATTAAACAAGGCCACTCAGAAAGACCATTTTCCTTTACCCTTCATTGATCAAATGTTAGAATGATTAGCCAAACACTCCTATTTCTGCTATTTAGACGATTATTCCGGATTCTTCCAAATTCCGATTCACCCTGATGATCAAGAGAAGACTACATTCACGTGTCCCTATGGAACGTTTGCGTACAGACAAATGCCTTTCGGATTGTGTAATGCCCCAGCGACCTTTCAACGATGTATGATGTCGATCTTCGCAGATTTCATTGATAACATCATGGAAGTGTTTATGGACGACTTCTCTGTGTGCGGACAAAGTTTTGAAGGATGTTTATCTAATCTAGAGAATGTTTTAGAACGATGTGTGAAAGTAAACCTTGTGCTCAACTGGGAAAAATGTCATTTCATGGTCAGAGAAGGAATCGTACTTGGACATGTTATTTCCAATAAAGGAATTGAAGTTGATAAAGCTAAGATAGAAGTGATTAAAGAACTCCAACCACCTAAGACCGTTCGCGAAATACGAAGTTTCCTAGGACACTCCGGTTTTTATCGACGATTTATTAAAGATTTCTCGAAAATTACCAAACCACTTACCGGTCTATTAATGAAGGATGCTGAGTTCATATTCGATGACGATTGTCTCAAGGCTTTTGAAACCCTTAAAACCGCACTTATTTCCGCACCAATCATGCAACCACCCGATTGGAGGTTACCTTTCGAAATCATGTGCGATGCAAGTGATTACGCTGTAGGCGCAGTTCTTGGACAAAGAAAAGAAACTTCACGCAATTTACTACGCCAGCAGAATGCTAGACTCGACTCAGATGAACTACGCCACAACTGAGAAAGAACTCTTAGCCGTGGTCTTCGCGCTTGACAAATTCTGTTCTTACCTCGTAGGAGCAAAAATCATCATTTATACGGACCACACTGCTATCAGATATCTACTTACCAAGAAAGATGCAAAACCCAGACTCCTCCGATGGATCTTACTTTTACAAGAATTCGACTTGGAAATTAAAGATAAGAAAGGAACTGAAAACGTCGTAGCAGATCATTTATCCAGATTAGAAGGTGTAAAACCCGAACAAGTGCCAATTAACGACGATTTTCCGTATGAACATCTGATAGCACAAATGAGAAGCGACCTAGCTCAATTGGATTTAAATAAACCAGAAGCTAAGGAAGTCGTGGAAGCCATCAATATGACCGTAGGACTGCCATGGTATGTTGACATAGTTAACTATTTAGCTGCTGGTGCGCTTCCACTAGATTTAACTTACCAACAGAAAACGAAATTCTTCCATGATCTCAAATGTTACTATTGGGACGAACCACTTTTATTCAAATGAGGACCTGATGGAATTTTCCGCCGTTGTATACCCGATGAAGAAATAGAAGATGTCATTTCCCATTGTCATTCATCTCCTTATGGCGGACATGCTAGCACCTCTAAAACATGTGCCAAAATTCTCCAAGCCGGCCTTTTCTGGCCTAACCTTTGGAAGGATGTCCACATCGCCGTTAAAAACTGTGATCGCTGCCAACGCACCGGTAATATCTCAAGACGCGATGAAATGCCTCAGAAAGGAATACTACAAGTTGAAGTCTTTGATGTTTGGGGAATCAATTTCATGGGACCCTTCCCATCTTCTTTTGGAAACAAGTTTATACTCGTAACTGTCGATTATGTTTCGAAATGGATCGAAGCAATCGCTTCTCCTACAAATGACACACGAGTGGTGATAAAGCTCTTTAAGAATATAATCTTCCCGCGATTTGGTGTTCCTCGACTTGTCATTAGTGACGGTGGCTCTCATTTTATTTCGAAGATATTTGACAAATTACTATCTAAATATGGAGTCAAGCACCGCGTAGAAACACCTTATCATCCGCAAACTAGCGGACAAGTCGAAGTTTGAGCAGAGATTAAACAAATCTTAGAAAGCGGTCGCTATATCTAGAAAAGATTGGTCATCCAAGCAACGAAGCTTTATGGGCTTATAGGACAGCTTACAAGACTCTATCGAACTACACCTTTCAAGCTTGTCTCGGAAAATCTGTCATCTCCGGTAGAATTAGAGCACAAAGCTTATTGGGCGATAAAACACTCAATATTAACTACTGCTGCTGGTGAGAAAGCAGATCCTCGATTTACATGAGCTGGAAGAATTAAGATTAGGCGCTACAAAGCTAAAATATACAAAGAACGAACTAAAAATGGCATGATAAGCGTTTATCCGGAAAGAATTCGATGTCGGAGCGTCGTACTCTATTTAATTGTGACTTGACTCTTTCTGGAAAACTTAAATCTAGATAGTGCAGTCCTTTCGAAATTACAAAAGTATTTCCTAGCGGAGCGGTAAAAATTAAGGATAGAAATAGTTCCCCGTTTATTGTAAACGGATAGCGGTTAAAACAGTATCATCATATCGAGAATAGGGATTATACGAATAGTCTAAAACTTGTAGAACTGCCAGCTATTTCCCCCGAATGATTTTGCACTAGGTACTTCGTCAGGCTTATGACGTTAAAAACAGCGCTTCATGGGAGGCAACCCATTTATTTGTTTTTTATTGCTATTATGTTTGTATTTTCCGTTTTATTTCTTTTACAATTTGTTATTCTCCTTTTTAAACTTTTGTAAAACTGCTGCTGATTTCAACAACAACTTTACTTGCCACAGGATTTCTGAAAAAGTCTTTTTCTCTTTTACTTTCTCCTCTACTCTGTTCCCCGTTTTATTTTTGCTATGGATCCTCCACAGAACTTTATGGAAACCACCTTTAGAGGTAGAAACCAAAGAAGAAGGTTTGAGGCTTTGTCTCAAAGAGACATCAGTTTGACCCTGTATCATGATGAACCCACTATGGACGCTTTAGGCATAACTGACAGTGTTTATTACATGTTTAACAAATTGGGATGGGAGAGAGCACACCTTAAGTCTAGGTTTATCACTGAAGCAACTCGATTTTCAAAAATCTTTTAATTCTCGAAAACTAGTGAAATCGCCACCTAATTTTATTTGTTCTAAAAAGAACGGGAAAATATAGATAAAACCCAAAACAAGCGGATAAGGCGGTCTACATGACCAAAAAGTGGGATCGGGAGTCGGTTATGTAAGGGGAAGGTATTAGCACCCCTTATATCCATCGTACTCGATGGGACCCTTTTAATTCTACGCGTTTGTGTGTGTGTGTTTATTGCTAAGTTATGGACGCTAAAAGAAAACAAAATTGTTTGTTATTATTTTGAGTTTGACACGGTTTCAGAACCGTGTGCCTACATATTCCCTCGTGCAATGGGGAAGTCAAAACTCTGTAGTTCCTCTCGAAAAGGTTTTAAGTTTGTTGTATTGATTTTATAAGAAAAATCGTGCATTTAGACATTTCAAATACTTTGAACTAGGACTTGTTTTGTTTGTTTGAAAAGCTTAAGTCCTCATTCGTATTTGAAATGACTATTACACTCTCTTTATCCGAAAAGAGTTTTTTACGATCGCATATGAGCGATAAAAGAATTTGAACGAGTTGAATTGTTTTTTATGTGGGTGAAAAGTACCGAACCATAAGTCTAGCATCCTATGATTCAAATACTAGAAACAAGATGAACTCAATGTTCAACGAGTCGTCTATCATCCCAAAAGTTTTCTTTTATGAAAGAGTGAAGTGAAACAAAGTTCACGTTATTAAGAATCTTTAAGTAGTTAGTCTAGCATCCAACGACTTAAAGATTTGAAGTTCATTTTTTTTGCAAGTGTTTAAACAACTAGTCTAGCATCCAATGGCTTAAACACTTGAGTTTTCTTTATGAAAGAATTTAGAAAATGCACTCGACGTTGGATCGAGGTTTGTAATTTAATTATGAAAGTGTTTTGGGAGATACTGGTTATAGTTAATTAAGCATGTGGACTAAAGTGTGATAACGGGAATGAGCAAATAATTGTATACAAGCGTCACAGAAAGCGAGTAAATAAATTAAAAGCCCATACAAGGTGGCTCAAATAATCTATTGTGTAGGTGCATGCATGAAATAAATTCAATCGATTAATTAAACAAAACTTAATCAAGTAATTAGTTTAATAAAATTAATTAGGTAAACTAATTAATTTTGAATAATCTAATTAGATAATTAAATAATGTTTAACCAATCAATCAAAGTTTCATTGTAAGCCCAAGAGTAAGCGTGGTGTGTGCAAAAAAGGTGTGGCCGTTGGGACGCTTCAAAGCTTTGTCCACTCAGGGTAATAAAAGATGGCTCGCATGAGTATTAGTTGGAAAATGTTTTCGGTTTGTGCTTTGTGAATAAATAATTAAATAATAAAGCAATAAAAATTATTTACTAACTATTACAACAAATGGGAATGGGGGTACAAATTTACAAATGGGGAATAAAATGGAAAAGAAAATGCTAGAAACTTCCTAATAATAAGTAAAAAAAAAAAACTAACTAACACTACTATTACTATTTTTGTATTTTTGGGATATTAATAATTTTTATGATTAAAAAAGTAATAATAATTATTGTTAACTAAAGAAAATAAGAATAATGATAAATAATAGTAATAATGATAAATAATAGTAATAATGTGAATAATAGTATAGTAATAATAATAATGTAACAGTAGTGATTTTAGTAATAATATACATATAATAATAATACAAATAATAATGATAATAAAAATAATAATAATAATGATATGATAATAATAATAATAACAATAATAATACTAGTAATAATATAATAATAATATAATAATAATAATAATAATAATAATAATAATAATAATAATAGTAATAATATGATAATGTAATAATAAAAATAGGATTAGTAATAAGTAGTAATATAATATAATAATAGTATTAATAGTAGTATTAGTATTAATTAGTAAATAAAAGAAAACAAAGGTTATTTATTTAAACTGTAACTAATCCTAATTTAAAAACAAAATGGAAACCAAAAGCCATCTCACACGATCCTTCATCTCTCTCATATGAACCGATGCATGTATTTCAATCCGATCTCTTCTCGCGATCCGTCTCACTCTCATCGTTCTCATCGCTCTCACTCTCTCAGCGATTCCGATCGGAACCTCATCCTCGCCTCTCTTCTCACGTATGAGGCAACCCGGAAACCTAACAATCTCTCTTGAGCGGTTCATTTAATTTCTCCGTGTTTATCTAATGTTTTCTAATGGTGATGATACTGATTTTTGAGATATGACAAAATCGGGCGAAAATCAAAAGGTTTCTGAAACCCCAACTTGAGCATGATTCGCGACAGTAGCTGTACTGAGTCCTTGGAACGCGGAGCGGATTCGAGCTTGGTGAGATTGTTCTTTGCTTCCTCCTTTCTCTTTCTCTGTGTCAGAAATTGTTTTCTGAACTAGTACAATCTGAAGGGGGTGTTAGGGAAGATGATGAGCAATAGGATCAGTGTTTTTCTGCGTTTTGGATATGTTGGTCGATGCTTTTTTTTACATTAAGAACACATCTTTGGTTGTTTTGAATGTTTTTGGGCGGTTTTGGCTTTCTTAGAGCAGATGCTATGCTTGGTATTTTTAGCTGGTTTGCTTTTTTGTTTTCACAGTCGAGCGGATCCTCCTCATACGGTATCTTTTGAACTCTCTATCTAAGAACAAATACTGCTACCTTTTTTTTTTAATCCTTCCTCCCTTTGATTTTTTTTAATATTATAACAAATACTACACTTTTCATCCACTGCTATCCCTGAACAGATACTATGCTTGCATATTTGGTTATCTTTGATCCATTATGCTATCCTTACGAATAAATTGAGCAGTTACGCCTTGGTCTTACTTGCTTCTGATATTGGCTTCTTTACCATTTATGTGCAAATTCTAGGCATCCCTCACGATCGTGGTATTATTGCTTGTAACCAATGTCCCTTTTCCACTTCTGGCATAAGGTATCTGCTGTGGTATTGCTGCTCTGTTCTCTCTTTATACACTCAACTGCTTTGCTTGGGTAAAAATCAGTGTTTGGGTGAAATAAAATTTCCCTCTTGGCTGTCTGTTATGCTTGCTGTTGTGCTGACCAAACTCCTCTCATCTCCTTTGTCCCTTGTCTCTGCTGCCTGTTGGATTTAAATATACATTCCTGCCTATTGGAATTTTTGTCTCTCTTGCATTGGGCTGATAAAGAATTGTTTTGTTGGGCTGTTTTATTTGGAATATGATGTTTCCTGATTTCCACTTTGTACCTCCTTTGTGAACCAACAACGAAAGTTGTTGTGATTTAAAGGAAATATGATAACGACGATGAAGGGACTTGATTACGAGGCTTTTGAAACAATTGACCCTTAAACCTGATTCCCTAACACAACTCTAATGATGAGCCCGAAAAACATAATCCTTTTGGTTTTCGTATGCAATTTGTTTTGTAACTGCTAACTGATTTCTTTCTTTTTTCGTTTGAGCGACAATGGATGGCCTGACATAAAGAAGAATGCTCGGGTATGAAGAAATTCGGAGGAAGCCAAATAGCTCGCTCAAACCAAAAATAGGCCTTAGAAGATTGTAGCAATATTGTAGAATTAGGATAGAATTAGGACTTCTGTATTTGTAAAACAAAAATTAGAATATTATGTAATAACGGATAAAGTTCCGAAATCAATAAATTCCAATTACTTATAAAACTTAAATATTTTTATCATATCAATTTGATATAAGAAAAGTATTCAAATCCGAACTATAATTCCGATTTCTCTTGCGAAATTTGTATTCCAAACCTGAATCTTTTGTAATATCAACTTGATATAAAACATGCTCAAACTTGAATTATAATTCTAATCTCTTCTTGTTGTGAACGAATTCTTCGTAATGCTTCCCCGCCATAAACAAAACCAAATTCCACAGAACACAGTACTCTTCCTTTTTGCGTATTTTTTCTCGAAGCATCCAATAATTATTTTTGGCTAGCAACGTTATACAGTGAAAACGGTATTTCTACTTACCGAATAAGAAAAAGGAATAGTTTCTTTTAAAATTTAAATTCTCAAATGATTATTTTTGAATTCAAGTTCTAAAATAAATAACCCTTTTTCTGACCCATAATTCCAAACAATCCTTTTGCGCGAGCAAAATTCGAAGTTGTTCGAAACCTCAGGAACTCAAGACGAATCAGTTAAAACTCTTCCATGAAAAATTCTCAGTAAGAATTCGTCTGAAATCATAATAAACAGATACATCTTTTTTTTGAAAATAACGGGATAAAATAGAGGGGAAATTTTGGGGTGCGACAGTTGCCCCTATTCAATCATCTTAAACCTGATAAGTGAGAAAGATTGACGGCTTTCGAACGTTCAAGGTAGAAGAGGATTGAATACCGAAGAAAATTTGCCCTCTGCGAAACCAATGCCAAAAGAAAACAAATAACATATCTCGACTACGGAGCCAAGAAACACTTGAAAGGAAAACTTGCTAAGCATCAACGGAATGCCTTAACACAACAGTGCACACTGAGGAGATTCCAACAACACTGGAGATAACCGTGTAACCGAAATGACTTTGACAACAATGAAAATGCCATGAGAAGAGAAACGAACTTCTCCAGCGAAAAGAAAGAACAATATACTAAGAATTTGACATGATTGAGAACTTAACAAAGAGTTCTCTGAATTAAGGAATACCTGGAGACCTTAAACAAAATTGAAAAATGACACGATTGAGAACTTAACAAAGAGTTCCCCGATTGACATGATTGAGAACTTAACAAAGAGTTCTACGAAATATAGCTAAAACAATATCGAGCTGTTGGTGCGAAGGTGCGAGGAGCCATGGCATCTTGAATATCTTTGACCGTGTAACCTCGGGTTGCCAAAACAAAATCGATGGCGCAGAGTACAATTCTCGGGGATAAACAAAACAATATCCGCACACGGCGTGATATAGATGTTTATGAAGTCGGTAAATCTTGTTTCAAGCGTTTACTGCGATGAGAGATCTTCTTGAACATGTACGAACATGTTGAACAACCACGAGTTGACAAGATCTTCAATTTGTATGCGAGATAGCTTTACCGTTGATATAAGAATCGATTAGGCGCTGTGGTGAAAAACTTCTAGGGTAATGAGCTTGATTTGCGACATTGTATGGACAATGCGTTGCGACAAGTGGATATGTGGATCAACTTATGAGTTGGAGAAATATCACGAGATTGAATAAACATCCCACGGTGGATATTTAGTGTTGAGTAGTTGATGACTTCGGGAAATAAGCGCACGGTTTCTTTGTAATTTTAAAGACATTTCGGAGGAGTAAATTAGAATTATTTGCCGTAGAATTTCTTTGGGAAGATTCTTGTCTGAAAGAAATCTTTGAAAATACCAAGAATGATATTATAGTAATCCTTTCTGAAGGAGATTCACTTGGGGAGAGAAATAAGCTTATTTGAAACCTTAAGAAAACCATGTGGAAAATTCACTGGGGATTCCCGGTTGAATAATTTTGCTGACATTTGAGTCCAACGGAAAGAGATAACCACTTCACTGGGGAAGAAATCTCGATTGGAGAAAACCTCAGTTGTTGAGATCCATACAAATATATAACTTGTGCTTGTAGAAAAGAGGATAATTTTGTCGTCTGAGAACTAATCCTTCAAATTTGATCTGTACGAGGATATTTACAGTTTCAGTTGAAGAACCTGCAAAACAAATAGCCGAGGCTAAGGCATGAGTATGATATGCATGATATGATTTTTTTCTAATGCAAATGATGCATGATTTCCTGACTATTGGGAGAAGGAAGATATCACTGGGGAATCCAACTGAACGATCTTGTGGTCATAAGAGTTCACTGGGGATGATCAATCGATCCTCTGGGGAAGGGACTTCACTGGGGAGTTGACACTATTGTCGATTGTCTGTCACCCAAGCTTTCACCTGGCACTGGGGAGAAAAGGATAAATATGTCGTCTGAGAACTTTCACCTCCACCTCCAAATATTTCTGAACAGATTCCAAACTCTGGCAAGGGTTTATGCATGACTGTACCGTGATATGACATGGATGAATGAATGAATGCATGCGTGAGTATGCTGGTTGATGCATTGGTTTATCAACTGAATTCCCGACACCGCTGAAAATCAGACGAACAACAATGGCCATAATCCAAGTTACGGGTGCTAATGCAAAGATTTCCTCACAGGGAAAATATCTTCTGATTACTCGTAATCATCAAGAAGGAAACGAAGGCACTCCAATTCCGAGGAAAAGCGTAATACTTAGAGAGTCCGTCACCCCCCAACATTCTGTAAATCAAAGCAATTTTAAGTTTCAAAGTTTCACTGTTTCACCATTTTGAATGATTTTAATTTTATCTAAAACAAACAGCAGCATTAAGTTAATCATGCGGAAAAGATAAAAAAGTAGGATAAGAAATGAAGTTCAACTGAACAATTTTTATTTAAAATATGAGAAGAACAACTCATAAGTAGGGATTTTTGTACATAAAGATGCACATTCCTTTAGGAGGAACATACGGAAAAAGTAAATCTATTACACATTTCTTAAAACAACAACGAAATTGAAACTGGACTTCATTGAACCGAAACATGCTATTCCCCCTCCTGACTCTCCTGACTGCTATTCTTCATCACTTCGCTTCTGAATATGGTGATTGAACTAATCCTCTCCATATGAGCTTTTGTTGTGGCACGGAGACGCATACTGCTGCATTATGTCTTTATACATTCCCTAACTTTTGCGTGAACCATTTCAGAAGATTTTGGTTCACCGGGATATCTACCCTTTTTTGCTTAAGCCGCCCTTTCGGGTTTTCAACTTACCGGGCTTAATTTTTCCTCTTTTTTTTCTTTTAGACATAATACTTCTTGACCGCGTCTGAATTGATAGCGTGTGCCAAGTCTTCTCCATCCATGTTGGTGAGGACAAGAGCTCCTCCCGAGAAAACTTTCTTTACCACGTATGGTCCTTCATAGTTTGGCACCCACTTTCCACGAGGATCTCTGTGTGGAGAGATTATTCTCTTTAGGACCAATTCGCCCACTTTGAACTTGCGGGGACGTACTTTCTTGTCGAACGCCCTCTTGATCCTTTTTTGATAGAGTTGGCCATGACAAATGGCTGTCAACCTCTTTTCTTCGATCAGGTTGAGTTGGTCGTATCTGTTCTGGACCCATTCTGCCTCTTCCAACTCCGTCTCCATCAGAACTCTAAGAGAAGGAATCTCAACTTCTATAGGAAGTACTGCCTCCATACCATACACAAGTGAGTAAGGTGTCGCTCCGGTCGAAGTGTGGATAGACGTTCTGTATCCGTGCAAAGCGAAAGGCAACATCTCGTGCCAGTCCTTGTATGTCTTCACCATTTTCCGAAGGATCTTCTTGATATTCTTATTAGCTGCCTCCACAGCACCATTCATCTTTGGTCTGTAGGGAGATGAGTTGTGATGATCGATCTTGAAGGTGTCACATAACTCCTTCATCATCTTGTTATTCAAATTCGTCCCATTGTCAGTGATAATTTTGCTAGGAGTACCGTAGCGACAAATTATGTTGTTTTTGATAAATCGGGTAACCACTTGTCGTGTCACATTCACATATGAAGCAGCCCTCAACCCACTTGGTGAAATAATCTATGGCGACTAGTATGAAGCGATGTCCATTGGAAGCTTTCGGCTCAATCATTCCGATCATATCAATTCCCCACATAGAGAATGGCCAAGGAGAGGTCAAAACATTCAGAGGTGAGGGTGGCACATGCATCTTATCAGCGTGAATCTGACATTTGTGACATTTCATCGCATAAACAACACAGTCTGTTTCCATGGTCATCCAATAGTAACCAGCCCTGAGAATCTTCTTTGCCATTGCGTGTCCATTTGCGTGAACACCAAAAGAACCTTCATGAATTTCTTTGATAAGTTGGTGCCCGTGTCTATCCACGCATCGAGCAAGACCAAATCAAAATTCCGCTTGTACAACACCCCACTACTTAAGAAAAAGTTGGCAGACAACTTCCTCAAAGTCTTCTTATCCGTAATAGATGCCCTTACGGTACTCGCCCGTTTCTACATATTGCTTGATATCATAGAACCAAGGTTTACGTCGGTTTCATCAACCATCATCTGAGAGGTTCGTCTAGGCGCTCGATAGTGATGGAAGGTGCTTCGTTAGCCCACTTGACCTTGAACATTGAAGACAAAGTGGCTAAAGCATCATTAACCGATTCTCCTCTCTAGGAATGTGATGGAAAGTAATCTCATCAAAGTATGGTATCGACTTAGACATGATCTACATGCGGAATCAACTTTTCATTACGAGTTTCCACTCTCCTTTGACACGGCAAGCGGCGAGTCTTGAATCTCCATAAACTTCAAAATTTTGATTCTCAAATCAATGGCTTCTATCCGAAAATACAAGCTTCATATTCCGCCATGTTGTTGGTACAATCGAAGCAGTTACGGCGGTGAAAGAATATGAAAACACATTGGGAAGTTATGATTGCCCTATTCCATGCCCTCTTGCATTGGACGCTCCATCAAACACCAGCGTCCATCGGGATCCTGGTTCGGGTCCTTCCTCCGGTCCGGGAATGTTGCATTCTCTGATAAACGTGACATCTTCATCTGGGAAGTCAAACCTCATCGTTTGATAGTCCTTCATAGGTGGTGGGCGAGATACGATACCACACTTCCTTGATAGCTTTACGAGTTACATATTGAATATCATATTCGGATAGTAACATTTGCCAACGTGCAATCCTTCCAACCAAAGCTGGCTTTTCGAAGATATATTTGATAGGATCCATCTTGGATATCAACATTGTAGAATGACACACCATGTATTGTCTCAAACGACGGGCAGCCCAAGCTAAAGCGCAACATGTTTTTTCTAGCAGAGAGTACCGACTTTCGCTCTCGGTGAACTTCTTACTTAGATAGTAGATTGCATGTTCCTTTCTTCCCGTTTCATCATGTTGCCCCAAAACACAACCCATAGATCCTTCGAGTACTGTGAGGTACATTATGAGAGGTCTTCCGGGCACAGGCGGTATCAAGATAGGTGGTTCTTGTAAGTACTCCTTGATCTTATCAAATGCTCGCTGACAATTATCATTCCATACGACGGCTTGATCTTTCTTCAACAACTTGAACAAAGGTTCACAGTAGGCATCAAATGTGATATGAGCAAGGAGATGTAATTTAAGCGTCCCAAGAAACCACGAATTTCCTTCTCCATTCTTGGTGCTGGCATTTCTTGAATAGCTTTCACTTTATCAGGATCTACCTCGATACCTCGTTGGCTCACTATGAATCCAAGTAACTTCCCGGACCGGACTCCGAAAGTACACTTGTTGGGATTCAATCGAAGTTTGTACTTCCTCAATCTTTCAAACAACTTTCTGAGATGGACAATGTGCTCTTCTTCAGTTTGAGACTTGGCAATCATATCATCCACATAGACCTCAATTTCTTTATGCATCATATCATGGAAAAGAGCTACCATGGCTCTTTGATAAGTTTCCCCCGCATTCTTCAATCCGAAGGGCATGACCTTATAGCAGAAGGTGCCCCACGGGGTAGTAAATGTTGTCTTCATCATGTCTGCAGGATCCATCTTGATCTGATTATACCCGGAGAAACCATCCATGAAGGAGAAAAGCGGCGGTTGTGCTATCGACCAAAACATCAATGTGAGGTAAGGAAAGTGTCCTTGGTGGCTCTATTCAAGTCTCTGTAGTCTACACACATCCGAACCTTTCCATCCTTCTTGGGGACAGGTACAATGTTGGCAATCCAATCTGGATATACCGACACAGCTAGGAAACCGGCGTCGAACTGCTTCTTTACTTCGTCTCTGATCTTCTTAGCCATCTCGGGGTGCGTCCTCCTCGGTCTTTGCTTCACAGGAGAGCATTCGGGCTTTAGCGGTAACTTGTGCACAACAATATCATCGAGTCGGGCATATCACGATACGACCAGCAAACACATCGCAAACTCTTGCGATGGTGACCAACTCATCTTTTATCTCTTGCCCCAGGCGGTTCCAACTTTGACTTCTTTGAGATCCTCTTGATGCCAGTTGATCACATCCCTGGTTCTGATGAGGTTGAATCATCTTCTCCTCGTGATCAATCGAGCGCTAACTCTTGAGGAGTTCATAGTCTTCTTCACTTTCATCTTGACTTGGTTGATCGGAAATCGAAGTCAAAAGGAGTTATAGCATGGCTATGTTCAATAAGCTCAGTTTCAGGTGATCTGCATAAATGATTGATTTTATCTTTTAGATATGTATGCTTATTTCAGCAGAAAAATAGTGAAAATGTTGTTGTTTTTTTTTTATTTTTTTTTATTTAAGACGCACTGGAAAGTAAAAGTAAAAACAACAAAAGGGATCTCAAACTGAATAACAAAATGCGCTTTTGATGTAAAGTTGAGGTGACCGCCTTTGCACTATGGATCCAGGGTCTTCCCAACAAACAGCTATAAGCTGGGAAGATGTCCATTACTTGAAAGGTGATATTGAAGATTTGGGGTCCAATTAATACTGGAAGATCGATCTCCCCCACTGCCATCCTACGCGATCCGTCGAAAGCCTTCATAATTAGAGAGTTGGGTTTCATAATTGCCCCCTCTACCTGTAGCTGAGCCAATGTTATCTTTGGAATTACGTTCAAGGCTGAGCCTGTATCAACTAGAACTCTGGCAAGAGTTGTCCCACCACATGTGACAAAAATGTGAAGAGCCATATTATGACTACCTCCATTCTGAGGGAGATCGGCGTCGGTGAACGACAAACAGCTGTCATCATTTAAGCTCGAGATTGCAACATCTAGTTGATTGATTGTAATATCCTCAGCCACGTATGAGCTGTCAAGAAACTTCAACAGAGCCATCTTGTGGGCCTCTGAACTTTTCAAAAGGGACAAAATTGAGATTTTAGCTGGAGTCTGACTAAGTTGGTCAACTACTTTGTAGTCACTCCTCTTAATGATCTTTAATGTCTCATCACTCGGCTTGAAAATATCTCTTAACTCTTCAGCATTCAAATCAACAGCTCCATCTTTCCTTGGAGGGACATCCAACACTTTCTCGGCAGCTCGGTTCTTCATTGGATCCTGGTGATAAATTCAACCGCTACGGGTCATACCACTCATACCGGTTATGTTCTCCACAGCAGACTCCTCTAAAACCAATGGCTTACCTCCAACGACAACTTCCGGTTCATAATTCCAAGGTACTGCTTTTGTGCTTTCATAAGGGATCTGGATGGGAGGGTAGACCATCATTGGTTCCACCCCCGTGACAGGCTCTTCTTCTTGGATTGGAGACACATGAAGTCTCCTATTATTGATCAGGGGAACCACCACGTCCACTTCCATTTCAGCAGGAACTCGGCTAAACTGGATCAAATGCTGATACATCAATCCTTGCAAATACTTTTTAAACTCTTCACAACATTCTGGGTTGTCTTGGCAAACCAAACAACCCTCGTGACCTTCTTCCACTAAATCGGCATTCTTCAATTCTTTCAACACCTTCTTCAAAGACACTTTCAACTGTCCCACCTCCATAACCAGACCACATTCTTCAATCAAAGCGTTTACTGATGATGTCCCATGCCTCGGCAATGGATTGCTAGCTATGTTAGGGACATCAGCGAAAGTTAACAACTTTCGGTCAATTAACTCCTGGACTTTGCATTTGAACGCGAAGCAATCCTCTGTAGTATGCCCTGGAGAGTTAGCATGGAAAGCACATCTGGCATTCTCGTTGAACCATGGCTTGGGAGGTCTGGAGCAGAGCTTGATTCTCTTGGCACCACCCTTCCATCTTGGATTAAATATGGCGGCAGACTTGAGTATGTCATGGGAATAGGCTGAATTTCTTCTTTGGTATATTTGTGGTAGTGCGGGCTTCTCTGTTGAACCGCACCCTTGTTTTGATTCCTGATTGGTTGTTGTTGTTGTTGTTGAACTTGATTATGAGGAACTTGATTTGAATATGGCATCGGCATGCATTGGTTCGCGTCGCATGTCGAGGAAATTTGCCACATAGGGGTATGACATGTATGGAACCTGAACAGGAGCAGACCTAGCTGGTGGTCTTCCCCTTCCCCTACCTCTTGCCTCGTATACAGCATTGGCTTCTGCCTCCTTCCTCTTGAAACCATTGAACATCTTCTTTACTGTGGACGGTCCTACATTCCCTCCGGAAATCTTTCCGGTCTTCAATCCTTCTTCAATTCTCTCACCCACCATTACCAGGTTAGAAAAGTCAGAGAAAGTGCTTCCGATCAACCTTTCATAATATTGTACGGGCAATGTTCCCATAAACAAATCATTCAACTCCCTTTCGGCCAAAGCCGGTTGCACCCTCGAAGCCACTTCTCTCCACCTCTGAGCGTATTCCTTAAACGATTCCCTTTCTTTCTGTGACATGTTCTGAAGTTGTACTCGGTTGGGAGCCAAAGTAGTATTGAAGTGGTATTGTTTGAAGAAAGCATTGGACAAGTCGTCCCAAGAGCGGATATTTGCTTTTTCCAATTGCATATACCAATCCAAAGATGCCCTGAAGGCTATCTTGCGATGGACCATCGACTTGCTATTATTAACATGTGCCGCCATCTTGCGGCAATACATTCTCGGATGGGTATATGACGGACCCTTTTACTTCTCAAAATCGGCACCTTGAATTTTGGCGGAATGACCACATCACGAGACACATATCCGGCACTCGGCCAATAACATTCTTCCTCTCGGCTCCCTTACTTGATCGGCAAGTTCTTACACATCCTGCGGTACGTCACGGAAAGGAGTTGGGTTTACAGTGCCGTGATCGATAGAATTGCCTCGTATACTCATCTTGTTGCTCTTCCTCACCTTGAGGAGTTGTTGACCACAAATGCTCTTGTCCATCCTCTTCTTGCCTTTGCTCGTCACTTCCCATGGCTCGGTTAGCGACATGAGCAGCAGCGTTTCCTTGATCCTCCGCTCCGTTGAGGAAATCGAATGGCATTCCATGGAATGGAGGATTAAGTGCTCGCACTCTTGGAAATGGAGTATCGCCTCAGAGAGTTCTCATGTTTTCGGTGATGGGAGGACGACGGCACTGCATTGTTAGATCGTTGTTAGGTTGTTGTTGCGACTACTGACGGCGGCGGACGGCTGACCCTTTCCTCTTCTCTTACATGCTGAGCTGTAAGCATTTCCATTAACTGATCCATCTTTGTCTTCAACGTATCAATATCATCTTGCATAGCCGTTTGGTTCGTCGCATATTGATCCATTGCTCTTCTCACGTTAGTTACGGTTTCGTCACGGGCTTGGATGTTCGGAATTCACGGGTGAAATGACACGTAATGAGCTTGGTGTCCCCTTTTTAAATAAAGAAAAATGCATGATTATGTATGATTAATGCAGAAATGCTTATGACCGTGTTTCCATTTCCAAGGATCTTTATCGGACTCATTCACTGATAAATAATTAGCACACACACATGGATAATCAGCTCCTTCATTCAAACATAATAGTCGAAATACAAACATCGGTCTTTGAGAAATTAAAAGAGCAAGACTCGCCTTTTAGTTCAACAAGTACAATGGAGTGAATAAAACAAAAGATCGAAGTGTTGTCCTCTTGGGGCTGAAATTTCTTATCTCTTTGGAATCACCATGTCTCGCAAAGATCGATGAAATACTCCACCGCGGGGCCCTCGGTTTTCTTCTAGATCTTGACGGTGATTGTAGTCTCCATGGGACCTCTACCATCAATTGTGCGAATTCAACGACTGAGTAGTTGTCATACAAGCTTTTGTTACGCTCTTCCGAGTAAAATGGTTTCCCCTCTTTTACCCAAAGCTCGTTTTGGGCTTCTTCTTGACCAACATTGGACTACATACGATGCCTCCACACAAGATCTCTTGCAGTGTCCAACTCTTGGATTTTGAGCTAATTCCTCGGAGTCCACATTACGGCAGGGGCTTCGTTTGGCGTGCCAAGCTGGATTCAATGCCCTTTAATGCGGCTTTCAACTCTTGGATTTTAGTGGTAAGAGTTGTTTTCAAATCCGACTTTGCTTTGATGGCTCACTCTTCATCCGCGTAGGCTTTCCCTCTTTGCTGTTCGGCCCTGGCTAACTTTCGATTGAACTCTCTTAGCTCAAAGTTGGCAGCATCCAAGTTATCTTTTACACGGAACTTCGCTTTCTTTTCTATTTCTACAAGCTCTTGACTCCTTAGCAACTCATCATCCCTCTCTCTGAGGCTTTGCGCCAAATCATCCCTCTCTCGGGTAACACGAGTAAGGGCGGCTTGTTGTCGACCCTCTTCAGCTTGCATTTCTGTGATAGTGAGCTGGAGCCTATTGAACTCTTCGATAGGAACATGGGTGACTTCAGGTTCTGGCACGTCAAAGGGAACCTCCACAGTGAACGGCAATTTTACCTCCATTACCCTCCTAAGTATCCAAGATTCATAAGGTTCACCATCCCCATTTCCTCTTTTTCTGAGCTCTGCACCTTTCTTGTGAACTTGAGTCCAAGCCTTCTGTATTTGCTTCAACAAACCCGGATCGTCTCTTCCAAAATCCAATAAGATAAACTCCCTCAAAAATTCCTCCTTTGGTGCGGTTTCCATAGGACATCCCAATTGCTTGAGAACCAACCTTGGGTTATAGTTAATGCAACCTCGAGATCCAATTAGCGGAACATTAGGAAATGCCCCACAATGAGTGATAACCTCCCATGTGTACCAATCTGGAGAATACCAGAAAACTCCGCTAGCGGTAAGAGAAGCCAACTTCTGAGACCAAATCAAGTTCTCCAAGATCCTAACCCAAGGTCCTCGTTGAGGGATATGGGACCTCAACCAAGAATAGAGCAAGGCAGAACAACACATCACTACTCCTTTTCTTTTGGCGTATCGGGTATGGATGTTGATGAGCACATCTGCTAGCAAAGCTGGTACAGGATTCTCTGAAAGGAACACATTGATTGCAGGCTGATTCACATACTCATCATCATGACTCGGAAATAAAACTACTCCAAAGATCAACAAAGCTAGAATGGCACTGAACGACCTCCAATTTTCTTCCCCCACTGACGACTCTTCAGCTCTTTTTTCTAAGAAACTCCTAGAAATTCCTCTTTCCACCAACATCGGCCCTATCTCTCGGATCGGAAGACCCAAAGCAGCTGCTATATCTCTGGCATCCACATTCTCCCCCAACTTGGTAAAAGGAACATTATCTTTTAGAGGCCAATTCAATAATCTTTCGAATTCTTCAATTGTTGGAACCATCTGGAAGTTTTGGAAAGTAAAACACCTCAAGGAAGGATCAAAGAACTTTACCAAAGCCTTCAGAGCATTGTGATCAGTATCAATATCCAAAAGCTCCAAGATCCACCCATATCTGGCGTGAAAGTTGTTCAATTGTGCATGCTTCACCTTTCCCCTAAGTCTCAACAACATCTGAGTGTTTGGAATTTTGAAATTGATGTGAGGATTGTTTTTTCTGCCGAGATCCATTGCGCCGTCTGATTACTTTCAAGAATGAGTCCTTTAAAGATACCTGAAAATGTTAACAAATGTGATGAACATGAATGATTAATGTAAACATGCAATGCAAATGAGTTAAGCTGGAACCCAATAACAGTGTAGATCACATGATAAGTCACAGGTTGGTTGGCCATGGTTTCGACGCCTACCCAACAATATTCCAAAACAGGGTTGGTTCTAATGTTTTTTTGCTAAATGTTTCTCGGAGTCTCAGATCCCCTTTTAAAAATATTATTGTCGAGATAATAGTATTTTCAAAAGTATACTCCAAGAAACGGCTCTAAAAGGGATACTCAAAAAACCTTTGAGCGGTTGGTTTTAATTTTAGACATCCTAATACTTAGAGTTGTAGGCCATTTGTCTAGAAATTGCTACCCCGCACTAGCATACGGAGCAACAATCCCCTTAAAACGACCAACTCTAAGTTGTGGTCTTCACGTCGATCCAAGGAACACGGATGTCCAATGGACCTAAGCTACTCAACCACTCTAAACTTATGTTTCCTAGAAGCCTGGGTATTGGGCTTATCTATGAATCATAACCAAAAACGCCCAAATATCAAAATATATCACAGGATAGTATATGCAATAATAATAAACATCAAAGCAATAAATAAACACACAAGCGAAGAATTAAATTAGGGTTAACTCGCTTTAAAAATTCTCCCCAGTGAAGTCGCCAACTGAAGCAACTCGATTTTCAAAAATCTTTTAATTCTCGAAAACTAGTGAAATCGCCACCTAATTTTATTTGTTCTAAAAGAGCGGAAAATATAGATAAAACCCAAAACAAGCGGATAAGGCGGTCTACATGACCAAAAAGTGGGATCGGAGTCGGTTATGTAAGGGAAGGTATTAGCACCCCATCCATCGTACTCGATGGGACCCTTTAATTCTCGCGTGTGTGTGTGTTTATTGCTAAGTTATGGACGCTAAAAGAAAACAAAATTGTTTGTTATTATTTTGAGTTTGACACGGTTTCAGAACCGTGTGCCTACATATTCCCTCGTGCAATGGGGAAGTCAAAACTCTGTAGTTCCTCTCGAAAAGGTTTTAAGTTTGTTGTATTGATTTTATAAGAAAAATCGTGCATTTAGACATTTCAAATACTTTGAACTAGGACTTGTTTTGTTTGTTTGAAAAGCTTAAGTCCTCATTCGTATTTGAAACGACTATTACACTCTCTTTATCCGAAAAGAGTTTTTTACGATCGCATATGAGCGATAAAAGAATTTGAATGAGTTGAATTGTTTTTTATGTGGGTGAAAAGTACCGAACCATAAGTCTAGCATCCTATGATTCAAATACTAGAAACAAGATGAACTCAATGTTCAACGAGTCGTCTATCATCCCAAAAGTTTTCTTTTATGAAAGAGTGAAGTGAAACAAAGTTCACGTTATTAAGAATCTTTAAGTAGTTAGTCTAGCATCCAACGACTTAAAGATTCGAAGTTCATTTTTTTTGCAAGTGTTTAAACAACTAGTCTAGCATCCAATGGCTTAAACACTTGAGTTTTCTTTATGAAAGAATTTAGAAAATGCACTCGACGTTGGATCGAGGTTTGTAATTTAATTATGAAAGTGTTTTGGGAGATACTGGTTATAGTTAATTAAGCATGTGGACTAAAGTGTGATAACGGGAATGAGCAAATAATTGTATACAAGCGTCACAGAAAGCGAGTAAATAAATTAAAAGCCCATACAAGGTGGCTCAAATAATCTATTGTGTAGGTGCATGCATGAAATAAATTCAATCGATTAATTAAACAAAACTTAATCAAGTAATTAGTTTAATAAAATTAATTAGGTAAACTAATTAATTTTGAATAATCTAATTAGATAATTAAATAATGTTTAACCAATCAATCAAAGTTTCATTGTAAGCCCAAGAGTAAGCGTGGTGTGTGCAAAAAAGGTGTGGCCGTTGGGACGCTTCAAAGCTTTGTCCACTCAGGGTAATAAAAGATGGCTCGCATGAGTATTAGTTGGAAAATGTTTTCGGTTTGTGCTTTGTGAATAAATAATTAAATAATAAAGCAATAAAAATTATTTACTAACTATTACAACAAATGGGAATGGGGGTACAAATTTACAAATGGGGAATAAAATGGAAAAGAAAATGTTAGAAACTTCCTAATAATAAGTAAAAAAAAAAAAACTAACTAACACTACTATTACTATTTTTGTATTTTTGGGATATTAATAATTTTTATGATTAAAAAAGTAATAATAATTATTGTTAACTAAAGAAAATAAGAATAATAACAAATAATAGTAATAATGATAAATAATAGTAATAATGTGAATAATAGTATAGTAATAATAATAATGTAACAGTAATGATTTTAGTAATAATATACATATAATAATAATACAAATAATAATGATAATAAAAATAATAATAATAATGATATGATAATAATAATAATAACAATAATAATACTAGTAATAATATAATAATATAATAATAATAATAATAATAATAATAGTAATAATATGATAATGTAATAATAAAAATAGGATTAGTAATAAGTAGTAATATAATATAATAATAGTATTAATAGTAGTATTAGTATTAATTAGTAAATAAAAGAAAACAAAGGTTATTTATTTAAACTGTAACTAATCCTAATTTAAAAACAAAATGGAAACCAAAAGCCATCTCACACGATCCTTCATCTCTCTCATATGAACCGATGCATGTATTTCCAGAAATCCGATCTCTTCTCTCGCGATCCCGTCTCACTCTCATCGTTCTCATCGCTCTCACTCTCTCAACGATTCCGATCGGAACCCTCATCCTCGCCCTCTCTTCTCACCGCTTTCTGAGGCAACCCGCGGAAACCCTAACCCAATCTCTCTTGAACTGGTTCTGTTTAATTTCTCCGTGTTTATCTAATGTTTTCTAATGGTGATGATACCGATTTTTGCAGATATGACAAAATCTGGGCCGAAAATCAAAAAGGTTTCCTGAAACCCCAACTTCCGACACGATTCCGGCGACGGTAACTGTACCTGAGTCCTTGGAGACGCGTCTGGAACGGATTCTGAGCTTCGGGTGAGATTGTTCTTTGCTTCCTCCTTTCTCTTTCTCTGTGTCAGAAATTGTTTTCTGAACTAGTACAATCTGAAGGGGGTGTTAGGGAAGATGATGAGCAATAGGATCAGTGTTTTTCTGCGTTTTAGATATGTTGGTCGATGCTTTTTTCTTCTGTTAAGAACACATGCTGGTTGTTTTTGAATGTTTTTTGGAACTGGTTTTTGGTTTTCTTAGAACAGATGCTATGCTTGGTATTTTTGAACTGGTTTGCTTTTTTTTTGTTTTTCCTGGTCAGAACAGATCCTCCTCCTTCTGGTATCTTTTGAACTCTCTATCTAAGAACAAATACTGCTACCTTTTTTTTTTAATCCTTCCTCCCTTTGATTTTTTTTAATATTATAACAAATACTACACTTTTCAGCCACTGCTATCCCTGAACAGATACTATGCTTGCATATTTGGTTATCTTTGATCCATTATGCTATCCTTCTGAATAAATTGAACAGATTCTGCCTTGGTCTTACTTGCTGCAGTATTGGCTTCTTTACCATTTATGTGCAAATTCTAGCTGTCCCTCACAGTCTGTGGTATTATTGCTTGTAACCAATGTCCCTTTTCCACTTCTGGCATAAGGTATCTGCTGTGGTATTGCTGCTCTGTTCTCTCTTTATACACACAACTGCTGCTTGGGTAAAAATCAGTGTTTGGGTGAAATAAAATTCCCCTCTTGGCTGTCTGTTATGCTTGCTGTTGTGTTGACCAAACTCCTCTCATCTCCTTTGTCCCTTGTCTCTGCTGCCTGTTGGATTTAAATATACATTACTGCCTATTGGAATTTTTGTCTCTCTTGCATTGGGCTGATAAAGAATTGTTTTGTTGGGCTGTTTTATTTGGAATATAATGTTTCCTGATTTCCACTTTGTACCTCCTTTGTGAACCAACAACGAAAGTTGTTGTGATTTGCAAGGGAAGTAACGGTAACGGCCGATGAAGGGACTTCGGTTCTGAGGCTTTTGAAACAATTGACCCTTAAACCTGATTCCCTAACACAACTCTAATGATGAGCCCGAAAAACATAATCCTTTTGGTTTTCGTATGCAATTTGTTTTGTAACTGCTAACTGATTTCTTTCTTTTTTCGTTTCAGGCGACAATGGATGGCACAGCATAAAAGAAGAATGCTCGGGTATGAAGAAATTCGGAGGAAGCCAAATAGCTCGCTCAAACCAAAAATAGGCCTTAGAAGATTGTAGCAATATTGTAGAATTAGGATAGAATTAGGACTTCTGTATTTGTAAAACAAAAATTAGAATATTATGTAATAACGGATAAAGTTCCGAAATCAATAAATTCCAATTACTTATAAAACTTAAATATTTTTATCATATCAATTTGATATAAGAAAAGTATTCAAATCCGAACTATAATTCCGATTTCTCTTGCGAAATTTGTATTCCAAACCTGAATCTTTTGTAATATCAACTTGATATAAAACATGCTCAAACTTGAATTATAATTCTAATCTCTTCTTGTGGTGAACGAATTCTTCGTAATGCTTCCCCGCCATAAACAAAACCAAATTCCACAGAACACAGTACTCTTCCTTTTTGCGTATTTTTTCTCGAAGCATCCAATAATTATTTTTGGCTAGCAACGTTATACAGTGAAAACGGTATTTCTACTTACCGAATAAGAAAAAGGAATAGTTTCTTTTAAAATTTAAATTCTCAAATGATTATTTTTTAATTCAAGTTCTAAAATAAATAAACCTTTTTCTGACCCATAATTCCAAACAATCCTTTTGCGCGAGCAAAATTCGAAGTTGTTCGAAACCTCAGGAACTCAAGACGAATCAGTTAAAACTCTTCCATGAAAAATTCTCAGTAAGAATTCGTCTGAAATCATAATAAACAGATACATCTTTTTTTTTGAAAATGACGGGATAAAATAGAGGGGAAATTTTGGGGTGCGACAATCACCTACCGAGAGCTTACCCTTGAGTTCCTGAGTTCTTTAGTTTATATACCTGAACACGGTGTCGGAGCCAGAAAAGGAATCATCGCCTTCAGACTTTTTGGTATTGAGTTCACCTATAACCATAGGGACTTAGCTGATCTACTAGGATTCCCTAGCGGACCCTTAGCTTTTACTACCACTGAGGCGGATTTACTGGATTTTGAGCTAGATTACTTCTGGGGTACCTTAACCGGAAACTATCATCCTGACCTAGAAAGTATGGATAACAATGAGATACATAACCCCGCTATCCGCTATTTCCATAGGATTCTAGCCCACACTTTATTTGGAAAAGAACAAAATCAAACTGTTGTATCCAAGGATGAGGTATCTTTGCTTTACTGTATGAACCAAGGACGCCCTGTTAATGTTGTTCCATTCCTAATGAAAACCTTTACCCGCATTAGTGAGGACCCTGATGTTCCTGTCAGTGTGGGAGGATTAGTTACCATGATTGCAAATGCTCTTGGACTTCGTTACCAATTAAATAGTTGTGCACCATTCAGATCAATTAGGCCTATGAACATTGATTTATGTTTCAACAACCGGATAATAGGAAATCTAGGTCCTGCACCATATGAATACCTGATAAGAAACGAAGTTGTTACTCTCTTTACCCTTCCAAACCATGCCCAAGTAAGTGTCCACGACCGAGATAATTGGTTATATGAATTGAACCCTCCGGACCAAGCTTCAACACCAGAAACACCTCAGTCCTATTATGTTGCTGATAATTTCATGTCTGAAAACGAAACGGATCCTGAAACTCCTCCTGGTTACCATGATTTTACCCATATGGCTGAAGCACCAGAAGCTCCTGACATAACCCAAGGAGAATACACTACACACTTGAACACCATTTTGACCACTTTGGATACGTACAAGACTGACATTGATGGAATAAAGGATGAATTGAAGAATATGCGTTTGGATCTCATTGGTTTAACTGACATTACAATGGAACAATTCTATAACATCACCAAGGCTTTAGAAGAATTAAAATCAAAGATTGGATGAAGTTGCAGTTTTCACTTTTCAATTTTCAAGTTTTCAGTTTTTAGTTTTTAGCATTTTTCCATTTTGTTTTGTCTCTAGGTAGTTTCACTTTATATGAGAATATTACATTTCATTTTTCAGCTTTGCAAATGTTTACTTTCTGTCAAAAAGAACAAGTATTGCATTTTGAATTAATTCCATTGTTTGTTTTTCCGTTTCAATTTACATTCAGTACTTTGTTTACAATGGTTTTATGGTTCTCTTATTATCGCGAATTATATATTGGAGTATGTGATGAATGGATTAATATCATGTTTATGTTGGACTGTTGTTGGTATGCTTGATATGCTGTATTTTTTGTAATTTTCCCACTCTGTGCAATTGTGCCTCTGTTCTGCTAAATTTGCAATTTTTGTTGCTGCCACGATCGTCACTCCACCCCCACGACCGTCACACGCCCTTCAGCATGTTACGCTCGTCAGCCCTATGTTACGACCGTCACACGGGTTATATCAGTAACCCTGTTAGCAGAAACATTCTTTTTCCTCTTCCTCAACCATTCATTCTTCCTCTTCCTTAACCTCTAAACCGTCCCACTCCCTCCATTCATTCCCCATAACTCCACTTAACTCACCACTAATTCCTTCCGATTTTCAAACTTCCCATTATTTCCCTTCACTATATATACTTCCATTCACCCGTTCTCACTCAAACACTCTTGCATGCAAATGGCGAACAATATCCAGCCAATCCCAGGCATAACCCTACGTGATGGTGACCAAGGTGAAACTCAACGAATCAAGTTCTTGAAGTTCCAACGTCGAGGACTCCATCCTACTAGGTACGTCGACACTGACTGCCTAAGAGACCTTGGATTTCTTGAAGGTGTCCAACGTCTTCTCCAGAATGTCAACTTATGGACCCTCTGTAGCCAGCCCCAACCCACGTACGAGAACCTCACCCTTGAGTTCCTCAGCTCTTTTTGCTACATAACTCCAAATGGTCCAACAAACCAACTTTCTGTTGTGGCGAGGTTCCGCATTTTCGGTACCGAATACGAGTTCTCTCAGAACGCGTTCGGACGATTGCTCGATTTCTGCACTGATGACGGATCCCACCTCCGTGTACCTAACAACTTTGGCGAAGAGTCCTTCAACCTGTGGCATAGCCTAACCAACAACCGTGCAAACTCCTACGATCACCTCAATGCCACACAGATCCATAATCCTGCCATTCGCTACTTCCATTGAATCCTGTGCAACACAATCTTCGCAAGAGATAGAAACCATAAGCTCAACTCCAAGGAGCTATTCTTCATGCACTGTGCATTCTCCGGTCAGAAAATCAACGCCGCACCCTTCCTCCTGGCCCATATTCATTCCATCTGCACCAGAGGCGGCAAACCTTTCTACTTCGGAGGGCTTGTCACTTCTCTCGCTTTGGCATTGAATCATGGCGACACCCTTACTCACCTACCATCCCGAGCACCGGTTTTGCTCACCTTGGACCATTGCAAATCTGCCCATCTTATCTACGAGCGGGATGACGGAAAGTTCCATCCAATGATAAGGAACATTGTTTATTCTAACATTGTTCTGCCTTGCAGGGACCGGATTGATCCTCAAAACCGAGCCAATTGGCTATTTGACCTTGAAGCCCCTGAAGGCCATGCTGCTGCGCAAGATGAGCCACCTGTCGGTCCCGCTGATGAGATGCAGGAAGAATTGGATCGAGTTGTTCCCACACCTGACATCCCTGAGTCTTCCTCTGCTCCACCACCTCCCACTTATGAAGACATTCTCCGAGCTATTCATCAGCAGAATCTAATGAATGCCGCATCTGAGAGGAAGCATCAGGAGCGATACGACATTTTGTTTGCACAAAATGCCCAAATCTTGAGTGGTCAATGCTCCATGAATGAAAATCTGGATGAAACTCTCTGCGAGCTTAATGCTTTGAGGATGGATGTCACATATATTGGACCCCAGAGCACAGACTCTGAAGCCACTCCCTCAAGAAGATCACGAACCAGAAGTCGCTGTGGTCATCAGTAGTTTTCCTTTTTCTTTTTCTTTGTTGTTTTCTTTGTTTTCCTGATGTATTTTTAATTTTACCCCGCCGATATATCATAACATTGAGACAATGTTTGATATAGTGTGGGAGGAGTACTGCATTTTCAATTCAAAACGAGTAATTTCAATTTCTATTGTTAGTAATTATTCGTTATTTCACTTTCTCCCCGTTTTATTCAGCCATACCAAAATTTTTCGCCTCTTATTTTCGCATAATCGTTAGTTACCTACTTTAACCGAAATCATATTTAGAAGGCCGAGAGCGATTCAATGAGAACAATACGATTATGACACCTTTGACTCCCTACTTACGCGATCCGTTTCAAAATCTGCTATACCGATACTGCGAGTTTGAAGTCTTAAATTAACCCTTAGTAGTTTATATTAGCAGTCGGCACCAGTCTTAACACAAACCACGTGGAGAGCCGATAAGTGGATGATCTCGTTAATAGATTAAGAAGAATGTTACATGCTTTAAGGAAATAGGTAATGCACCAATTAAATTGGGCGATCCTCACCCGATCGTTTAATCCAACGAATGCAAGCCTTACTAAGTAACATGAGAATCCATTGTCTAGGTGGTTTAGAAGCATCTGGTACTAAACTTGGTAGGGCAGACTACGGTCTGATCCCCCGCATCTTGCAATTGGATAGAAAAGGTTGCCACATTATTGTGCCAGAAACCATTGTGCTATGATCAGAACCACTAACCGGCTACTCCACTACGTGCGTGTAAGGATATTGGGCTTAATGTGATTGCGCGAGAACGAAACCGGGTTAAATAGGTACAAGAAACTTTGAGTTGAATTATAACAGAATAATTGAACGTTTTGTTTAAAACGGATAGTCATCGACTAGCTTGTTGCTTGTGTCATTAGCGTATCGTTGTTGTTTTACTTAATTTTCGGCCGAACTAACTTAAGATTTCTTGTAATAATTTGAAAACAAAAATGTACACTAGACATGTGCGTCTATAAAAACTTGTCCGACTTTTCTAATTGTTTATTTTGCTTGAGGACAAGCAAATGTTTAAGTATGTAGGAATTTGATAACACGAAATCGTATCATATATTTACTATGAAATTAACCCGTTTTATATCATATTGACCCGATTAATTCCCGAATATTCCGAGTTTGTTATGACTTTTTGCAGGTACCACATATCTCAGCTCAAACTAGAAGAAAACATGAAACATGCAAAGCTAGCAACAAAGAACAGAAGAAAAGACAAATCTGTCAAGAAATACAGATTTTGCTGCTGTGACGGTCGTCAGCCACCTACCACGACCATAAGGTGCTTCAGAAGCGCGTGACGCCCGTCACGCCTTGGCCACGACCGTAACACGCTGACTTATGAAAAATGCTCGTAACGCACCTGCCACGACCGTAACAGGCCTTATATCAGTTGTAAAACAAGTGCAGAACGTGGAAAAGCTCAAGCAGAGGAGTCAAAGACTCCTGATTTCACTCAACCACCCATTCAGCCACGATCAAATCCCACGTTCCTATATTTATGGAATTTTGAAGTGAAGCCCACGAAGCTTATTTTCCAACTTCCAGTTCACCATTCCTCTATAAATAGTTCAGACTTCGAAGTGAAAAACACAGAGCATTTGAGAGATTAATTGTGCGGAGGCTCTGCCCAAATTGAAACCAGTTGTTTACTCGTTCTTATTTCCTTCGACATTTCGTATTTTCCTTTGTTTATTTCACTGCCCAAATAACAATTTCCAACTTTAGGAATTTGTTATTCTAGTTTAGGATTTATTTCAAGCTTCAGATTTCTTTTTACATTCCAATTTCCGAAGTCCGAATTTCCGATCTGTGGAAGAAGGACATAGGTTACTGCTTATTTCAGGTTTTTAACACTACGATTGTATTACAGTTTATTTCAATGATTTAATTTGAGTTTTATTAATTATTTATAATGTTTGTCTTATATTTCATTTACTTTGTTTACTGTGAATTTATTCCAATTGCCATGGCTAGCTAAACCTTTAGCGTCGGTATGAGATAGTTAAAGACAGTAGGTATCTGATCAAACTTAAGCCAAAACCTTAATTAACTTAGGCTCTGGTTATAACTTTTTATGCTTAAAAATAAAACCTTTTTGTTACGAAAGTAAGAGAAGTAAATAGGTTAGGATCGAGACCACGAAAGTGTGAGATTTTTACCGGATAGCTAAAGTTAGGTATTCGATTTAAATACAGTGAAAGCGCTTTAAAATGAATTAGAATTAATTAAGTTTTCAAAAAGTATTTTCTAAAACTTATGGGCTAGCGAAAGCAGGCATAGGGCTTTAGACGTATAATCCGAGATAAGACCACGAAAGTGTGAGTTGAGGTTTTTAGATTGATTATTTCTACGGAACAATTAAGTTAACCATCCTTATACGCTTAGGTTCGATTAGATCCTTTAGGTCCACTCTATTTCATACCGACCGTTTCATTCATTATTAATTTAAAATCAATTAGTTTACCTTCCTTAACCTTCCTAAAACCAAACGTGACATTATTCGCCTTAGCTAAACTAGCATTACTTTCCCGCACTAGAGTGATTACAAAGTCCCTGTGGATTCGACAATCTTTTATTACTACCACGATAGGCTGTGCACTTGCAGTTAAGATACCGTTAGACACATTAGGTCGATCGCACATCAAAACTAAATATAGATATGTTATATATGTATTGAATCGTATAGATTTTACATTGTGCACGATGTAACATCCTCTAACCCAAAACATATAATATGGCATAAATCAGAGTAAAATAATGCATATTTCAAGAGGGCGTCTCATGTACTTCACGAAACAACAAATCAAAACATACATACTGGTCATGATCATAACACGTATCTAAATTCATGTTCTAAATACCAGCATAATATCCAACTCGCAACAGTAATATTATCACTTTATAGAAATATTCATGATTGAATTCTCATACTAACAATCATATCATAAAGTATTAGGCACCACGATAAATCATCACATAATCTCATACATATGTCAACTAAAGAGAGTAATACAAAACATCTCTCAACATAAGCAAACATGAGTCTAGATATCCCTCGTGTTACATAGACTAGAGCAATGACTCACTACCTAAGAAAGCGGATAAATAGAACTAGATTCTTCGTCTAATCCTCGCTAGAAGTGTCACTAACTTTGGTACTTAAGCGATGTCGCAAGGCACATTATTTCAACATAAGGGTGAGAATTCATATCATTATGAAAATATATAATGAAATATGTGGATAATATCTGTTATTTGGTTACTAGGTGTTAGAATAGTAAATAGATATTTGAGCCTTAAGTGCATTAGAATGGGTGAGAGAAGTTAAGCCCAATAGATAAAAACAAGTGTTAGTAAGAGTTGTAAGACAAAATATAATTATAAGAGAATTAACAAAAGAAGAGAAGAGAAGATGAGAAAAGAGGAAGAAGAAGGAGAAAATCTAGAAAAATGTCTACATCTAAGGTAAGGGTGGACATTTTTTAATTTATGGGTTTATATAATGATGGGTGATGGGTAGAAACATGGAATTAGGAATTTATTCTTCAATTTCTAGATTTTGACATGTTAGGTTTTGAATGTGAAATCATGAAATTGATGTTGGAAATCATGTTTTGATGTTTGTATTTGATGCTATAGGTTAGATATAGGTTATAACACATTAAATTAGTGAAATATATGTGTTTGAATGAGATTTGGATGGACAAATTTGTAGAGGTCAGAAGTTGTCTTCGCATAATTTTTCCGTGTTCAATGAAGGCTCTTTAGCGCGCCTGGTGCCGCTTAGCGCGGTCTGGGATTCAAAACTTGTTATTTTCTAAAACTGTTATGGATCATGTATACTTATGATTTATCATAGATTTACATGAATTTTAATAATTTATTCGAAGATTTTTGGATGAGTTTTGAATGAATTTTGATGCGAAACATGATAATTGATTTTATGTATGTAATTGTTGGGAATTGATGTTGATTGAATATAAATTGGTTTGGATTTTTGTGTGCTTGTTATAATGATGTGTTGAGATGAATAAATGCTATGATAATGAATTATGTTGATTGATGACATGAAATATGTATTTTGCAATTTGGTGAAGATAATTCAAACATGCTGATTTATGTGAAATATGCTTGTATGATTAAGATATGGAGATGGTCTTAATTTGCATATTATTGTTGAGATTGCACATGCACCATTCGTGTCAAGAGGCAATATTTGGTAATTATGTGAGAATTATTGACTTGTCCCAAACCTAACGCTGAATTGTTTGAAAGCTTAAGATTGAATCAGTTTTTTTTTGTGGTTATCTGTCTTGGAGATATGGACCCGATAATACCAGTAAGGATAATATTGGTATCACATGCATATTGCATAAAGTTGCATTGGAGTCACACGTGTCGATGTAAAATGTATATTTTGGTGTGATTTGTAACACCCCTTCTAAATAACCCGCGGATGCATTAATTAAATTGATATCAAACTAGATTTAATCAGAGTAACATGAAAACACGGATGTTACAATTAAGAATATAAATACAAAAGTCTCAACCTCAAACGGTAATCATGCTCAACTGAAGGAGTAAATAAAATAGATTATTCAAAAATCAACTTCATGTTCTACACAGCGGAAAATATCTCAAACCGGAATAACTTCAATTCATAAGTATCCCAATATAAAATAAAACAATGGAGTATTAAATAAAACTCATCACACAAGCGTTTCCCCCAGTGTTACAACTATCAGAGCATGACACTGACACACGCAGATATAACACGACACAGCTCTATAAGCCATCCTCACCGACTCCTGTGCTGCTAACTTTAATCTGAAATCATTAAAGGGTGAGATTTCTATCCAATATAAAATGCATTATACGTTCTTTAAATATAACAGAATAATTCAATATATTAGTCCACTATCATTGACATAATCATAACTCAGTTCACAATTGCATTTCACACAATGATTATGCAAATATAACAATCAATGGAAATTGCAACACTGGAAACCATCCTAGCATGTTACAATCCCATATGCAATGCAGACTCTATGTATGTGGTACCAAAATGCGAACCGAGTTCACCCACTGCTCCGTTTACTCGTGGAAAGACAGTGTAATCCATGATTCTCCCACAACCATTGGGTCAAGAATCTAGCCTCACCACCTCCAACCAGGTAAGTCTATTGGCTCTGCAAGCTCACTTCCGCACAATGGGAATGAACCAATTTAACAATGCTCATGCATGCATCATAAAAGCATGCAACATCAATTCAACGGAATATGATCACAACATAATTCCACATAATGCCAACATCAACGAGTATCACATGATAACAACATAATCATGAAATAAATTATCACAAAGCATAACTATGCCAAACGCTTACCCTTCAATTAGTAAGACTATCACCAATATATACCATAACAACAACACATGATATCAATACAATCATGACTAATCAACAAGGAAAACAACACATAAGCATCAATCCTCATTCAATCTGTTATAACAATCTAAACCAATTCTACACCATCCTCAAAATACCAAAATTTACAAAATCGGGAATTCGACTATTTTTAAAATAATTTCCATAAAATAATATTTTTCTTATTTTATAAGATAGTATTTTTAATTTAAGAAATACTGCCGAAAACGGCACTCAAATCGGAGCTACGGTTTGGAAAATATGAATTTTTGAAGTTTTAAACATTTTGAAATTCAACACAGTGGTAACCGGTTCCTCCTTGGGAGAACCCGGTTCCCACATTTTAAAAGTAACACGCTCCTGGAATTTTGTATGGGGAACCCGGTTCCTCCATATTGGGAACCGGTTCCCACGTTGAAAAAGTCCTAATTTTTGCAAATTTGAATTGGGAACCCGGTTCCTCCCCATGAGTAACCGGTTCCCACGACCTGTAGAATCAAAAACTTGATATTTTGACAGCACTATGTATCCCAATCCATTTCTATTCATTCTCATACGAATTATAACATCAAAACACCAAAATCCAACCATTATAACAACACATATCATGATTTCATCATTCTTATTAATCATTTAATACACTAACGATTCCAATTCTCATAATCCGACACCAATAGGGATGAATCCTACAAACCTAGAATTAACTAAATCAAGTTTCCTAACACACCCAATCATCCAATTGTATCCCAAAACCCATAAGGCATCATAACTGAATGAAATCACCCCTTACCTCGCGATGATCTTTCGATTTTCCCGTTGGCTTTTTCCTCTCTTCTCTTCTCTTCTCCAATCTCACTTATAATGACTTTTCCCAAATAACCTTATTTCTCTTCTTTTCCTTTTTATCCTCCTTTTTATATTCCTTTTATTATTTGCCAAATAATAGAAATTAGTTATTATTTAGTAGAGATTTTTACTCCCAATTCTCTTTCTCCTCTTTTTATTCCTATTATTATTATTCTATAATAATTAATAATAATAATAATAATAAAATAAATTATTAGAGGCTTTTACTCCATACATCCCTCCTTCTACTCTTTACACCATAAATTCAAATTCTCTCCTCTTATTTATTTTCCAAAAATTCTAATACTCCAATAATTCCCGAAATCAAATTTTAATTAATTAAATAATTACAATTCCAATTTAATAATAATTGAAAATATGGGTGTTACATGATTTATGTGATATTGATGTAAATGTGACATTTGTGATACTTGTGATTGAATTATCTTTGAATCTTGAATGATTGAGCAATATCGTATATGTGATCATGTGAATTGATTTGTTTGATGTTGAATACATGATTTTATGAAGTATGGTGAATTAAATTGTTGCTTGTATGTGATACATAAAATGTCAAACTTGCACAACTTGTGTCTTGCTCAATTTTTAACATTTTTAGATGTTCTTGGACTCTTTAGAAATCTCAATATGTCCTTTAAACACTCCTCTTGGTTTCATATTTATTGAAGTTTCCATGTTCATGTACACTTTTTTTCAAAAAGATGACTTTTTGTTGACTTTTAGAAGGACCTTTAATGTTTTGATCCATAACTCTCAAATGATGCATTTTTTACCAAAGCTTGTGAGACATGAAGTTGTAGAGAATTTAATTCCATTCAAATGAGCTTTGGTTGAAAAATTTCTGATAAAGTATGGGAAAGTTATGCCTGGTCAAAGTTCTGTTGACATTTTGTTCAAAAACCCTAATTTGGAAACTTTGACTTTTGATTAAATCTTGACTTTCCTTGATGAATCATGATCAACCCTTGATAATATGATGAATGTGACTTCAAAATATTGATGTTGACCAAAAATGATGAAGTTTGACTGTATGTTGACCACAATTGACTTTTTGTCCAATACAACTGATTTTCAACCATCTGAGCATTTGATTGAGCAAACTTGAGCTGTAAGGCTTAAACATTTACATGGTGATCCCTTGTGACATATGAGGAGGTATCATAACAAATTTAGTTACTAGAACTTGATTTTGTCTTGAGATAAGCAAAACCCTAGTTTTGGGTTGATTGCTTAGGCGAGGAGATCATCTGCTCAACCCTTGAGAAATTCTTGAGTATGGAGATGTGGATTGTCTTGAGAAAAAGGAGGGAAAATTTTGGGGTATAACAACACATAAAGGTATTATCTAAAAATTGTTTATGTGATATCAATATGAGCTTATATATGGTATATCCTTCTAATCAAAGGAACCAAATATGTGGGATTTTATTCATGACCATAAAACAAATTTTGTTTGGAGCTGAACACTGTGATCCAACCATAGTGAATTATGGTCTTGAGTATTTGACTACCCTATATAGTACATTTGAAGGGTATTGTCTAGAAGAATCAAGGGAGTCAGATTGCTTTGAAAAATCTGGATATTTCTGTGTCATGCCATAAGTGAGTTTGTTCCGGAAATCTAGTTGAGGGAATCTCCTATATAAGTACAGACTATGGCATCCATCATCTCAAAATAAGAATGAAAGTATGAAGAAAAGCCTATTGAGATATGGTTCATATTATTCCATGGTTATGTAAATTGTTTGGATGTAAAATTAGTAGTTGTTGTGCTTCCTATGTTCCCCCCCCCCCCAAGTGTTATGAATGAGATATTATGGATGTTACCCCTAGAACCATACTATGATAGATGATGTCGTATCAGATGTTGGAACATCAAATAAATGTCTTCAATCATGAATTTTGTATTGTTGCCAGGAAGTAAGTGTGAATAAGTAATAATTCAAGATAATCTAGTCTGAGTAGATAATTTTAACTGACTAACTGATAGGTACTTTGACGGGAGACTTAGCACTTATTAGTATGTAGCCTGAATTCCAAACTACATATACTCTATCGGGAGTTGAGTATTTGTCTAATGGATTCATGGTATATTGTGAACTAAATGTCAATATTAAAGTTCACTGTGATCTTCACAAGCTTAGGATATGTGGCAACATTATCTGGGGATTATTTGAAGAGCTGATTCAAATTAAGAGATGCATACAGATGTTGATAAATATCTTGATGGGAGCTAGACATTTGTATAATAGTTGTGTGGAAATATGAATCAAGAAGAGATGAAGTATGTGATGAAGAGAATGTTCTACATGAAGATGCAACATCACAACTGTTGAAGACACCAGAGATTGAAGAAGGCAGATAAGGTTCAGACTTATCTTTTGAAGACATATCTATGGTTATATGCATGGTGAACCATAAGGTTTCTTCTATTACAAGTTACAGAGTGTGGAAATCTGAATCTCGTGTAGCAAGTAAACTAAGGATTCCAAATTTGGAAACTGTGGCGAATTCCAAATAAAGAATGCTCAAGTATTATAAGGACCAACATCAAAGACGTCCTTATTCTGTGTAACTCAGGAGGAGTAACAGTATACGGTAAGCTTCATTCTGGAAGCTAAAAGGGAGAAATGTTGATACTAAGGGGGAGAGAAATTGTCTGTTAATTGTGTGTGCATCTTTGAATGTCCTATTTGATGTTTAGACATCTATTCTTTCTGATGCTAATATGTATGTCAAGCTGCTATTGAGGGGGAGAAATTATTCATTAGCAGATGTGATGGGGAGTGTATACTGCTATATGTTGAAGTGTCCTAAAATCATGAAGATGCAATTTTATTATAATCTCAGAATCAAAGCTGATAGGTTCTGTAGTAAAGGTGATGGTGTCCCAAATAATGTTGCAACATCATTGTTGATGATAGTTTATGAAAGAGACTTGGGACTATGGATCTTGATATTCTATCACCTCATTCAGAAGTGGTAGTTCTAACTTTGGTTTAGAATAATAAGATTCTAAGTTTGTTTAGAGTAGTATGCTCTGAAAATGCATAACTACTATTCTAGTTTGAAGACTTCACTAGTATCAACAACTACTAGTAAATTTAATGTCCAGAAGGAGGAATTAATTAGCATGGTTGCTCAGGTATATAGAGTGTCTTTTTGTTTTTTTTTCACTCTTTGTTATGTCTTTGTTTGGTTTGCTCTCATATCCTTTTCTCGAATATGAGTAATTTTAGAGTCTGTGAAGTTTATGTTTGTAAACTTGTGGAAAACATAGGGAAAAGGGTAGTGTTCAGACGTTGTTAAGTCTGGGGTCAATCTTTGCAGCTGTTTTTGCAAAGATGTTGAATAGGATGTCCTATTCTGAGTCTGTTGGTTCTTGAATTTTCTGCACGTATTTTTGTTATGTGTCTTGTTTTTGAGTTATGAACACAAATTGTGTCTTGTGTTTTGAGTTATCCAATATAAAGTTCTGGTTCTCTATGCTTGAAAATGGATAGTTCATGTGTTTGTTTCTGTTAGTATATTTCCTCGTGTGCTCTAAAAGAAGATGTTCTGTCAAGCTGTGTCGTAGCATAGTTCTCAGTTTGAGGGGGAGTATTAAATATCTTCTTCCTCATGTGCATCATAGCCTTAGTTTTTCTCCTTGTTTGTGAAGTTGGTGTTTGTGATGTTATGTTTCCTGTGCTATAGTGAGTTCTCCTTCAAGAAGCCTTTGTCATATTATGGCTAAAAAGGGGGAGAAGTGGTTATGTTATGTTATCTCTGAAGAGCAAGTTTTAAGGGGGGAGAAACTTTATGTGATCTGTGGTATCCTTAAAAGAGAGAGAACATTGGAATTGGACCTTCCAAAAATATGTCCCAGTATGATGTTTCGACATCATAAAAGAAAACTGAATACTGTCACTTGTAAAGTTTGAAATATCATAAACAGTGACTATTGAAGACTTCTAAGTTGCTGCTGCTAGATTAAATTGTTTAAACCCTTGTATATTTTATTATGCTTCTATAATACAAAGGTTATGTAAATTAGTTTTAGCCAAAATAAGCCAAAGGGGGAGATTGTTGATTCTCTATTTTTAGGATTGGCTTTATGTTTGGTAAAACTAATATAGCTGCAATAGGTTAAATAGGATTTATAACTTGTAAAGAGAAAATAGGTTGAAGTTATATTAGAATTCCTGAACATGTTGTGATGAAGAATTTAAACAATTCGAACAACATGTCAAATGAGATGTCGAGACATTAGACATCAGGACATCACGCCACCGAAACTGTTAAGTTTGTTACATTTCTATTTTAATTAGTGCAGAATATTCTGGAAATATTATGCATCCTATGTGGCATGTCTATGAAGGCATTTGTGGAGGTCCTGAAGCTAAGGAGAAAAATCAGCAAGGACCTTAGTTGTAGCAGAAGTTATCCGCATATTTGTTTTTTTGCAGAAGTCTGTTACTGCAGTTTGTTATAGCTTCAAGCTGTTATTTGAAGGCCCAAATCTAGTTGGATAATAGGTTATAAATAGAAGCTTTGTAACCTAAGTTTAGTACCAGCTGAATTTAGTAATGATGTAGCCGTTAGGGTTGAGTCTGTAACAACTCTCTAGGAGAGTTAGTTTGTAAGTGAACCACCCGGATTGTGGGATGGTCACTGATTTGTACCTCGAAGCCTGTAGGCAAAAGGGTTAATTTACTCACTGTTGTACCCCAAAATTTACCCTCCTTTTTCTCGCATTCCTGGCTTATAATTTGATTGCATAAACATACATATAGTCGCATACATAGCATTCATCATGAGGAATATCAGATTCCAGGTATTCCGAATGGCACCCAAAAAAAGAGCTCATTTCTTAATAAAGTGGATTTCGGGTTTCGGCGCATTTTGAGCACTCCAGAAGGCGTATCTCTTACTCCTTGGGTATTTTCTATTGATTTTCGACTGGCACTTTCCTCTCATTATTATCTACAACTTTCGTTTGAAAGCCGAGAGCAGATTTTGTGAGGAAGACTCTCAAAAGAGTCATTTTCCCCGGCATACCAAGCTGATTTTAGTGCTGAACCGTGTGATTTAGCTCACCGAAAAGGCTTTATTTTCTAGCTGGAAGCTCGGAATTGAGCGGGACCAATTTCTAAAATTCCGTATCAAAGTCCCCTACAACTTCCATCTGCAACTCGGGAGCTAATTCCCCACCGATCGGTACCAGAATTTTAATCTCTGAGTTTGATTTTTGAGCTGAACCGAGCAATTTTCATCTGATGCGCGAGGTTCGAAAAATCATATCTCACTCGATTTTTATCGAAACGGGACGGGACCGGTGCCAAAAGTTCACAAATCTTGTTAGCTTCAAATGTCACAGAGATACGCATGTGCAAATTTTGATCAGAAGGTCCTCGTCTGAGGCATTTTCTCCACAGAGCGCAAATGAAATTCTGCACGTGTCAGTGGTCCAAAACTGGGGCTGAAACTTCAAAAATTCCTATTTCCTTGACCATTCATCGGATCAGGTCGGGATTTTGATTCACGCAAGCAAAATCGCATTCCGGACACTTTTCGTTTACATTCCGACTCTGAATTCCGCACGGATTTGGCTGTTTTGGATTAATTACGAAAATTATTCGGATAATCATGATTAGCTTGTTGATTAAGGATCCAAAGCTATAAATAGATTTCCCTCTTCACAAATCATAACAACACATTCATTTGCTTAATTTCCCTCTACCAAACACACTCAAATTCTCTCAAATTCCAAAGCACAAAAACTCACAAAAAGCTTAAATCTCATTTTTTCCCTCCAAGCAACCACCATAGGCCGCCACGGACCACCGTGCACCACCTGCTTTTTTCTCATAGCGCGCTAAGCGCGACCCCCGCGCTGAGCGCGACCTGCGAATTTTGGTTTTCTCCATCGCAGCTTCTTCCATTTCAATCCATAGCATTCTCTCTTCCTTCCACACACATTTGACATGGAAGGAACGGTTTAATCTCGGTTTTCTCTTCAAGTTCAAGATTCAAGAGTTTCTTCTTCTTCTTCTCCAAATTCTCCATTGAATCTCAAGCTTTTCTTCAAGGATTCAAGCTTAATTCTGAAGATTATCAACAATTCCTCATTGATTTGGTATTTTCTTTGAAGAGCACAAGGAATTCCTCTTCAATTTGATTCAAACTTCAAGTTCAAGTAAGTGTTAGGTTCAAATAATCACTTATTTTAAGCTGTTTTGAACTTTCAGCTTTTCTTGAAATTGAATATTGAAATCACATGCAAATTCAATGTAGATTCTAGGTCTTGGTTTTGTATTCTTGAATTCCTTGATTTGAATTGATTTTTGCCGCCTTATTTGTGTCGGAGTTTGGATTTTGGTTCATAGCATGCATATACAATTGTGCATTTGATTTCCCCTTGCATATAAGACATGAACTCATGCACTTTGCATCATCCATTGTATGTTCATGCATTGGTGAGTGATTAGCTTGATCAATTTCATTGATTTAGGATGATATGAAGCATAACTTGCATTCAACATGTAGATATCCAAGTATCTAGTGCATTGTGCATAAGCTTGTCACATGTGCACTCCAAGTGTTTGTGCTAATGTTTCACTAAGGATTTGACATGACTATTCCTTATTGCTTTGAGGTATACCATGCTTGCATTGAAACTTTGCATGTGGAACATTAGGTCACTAACACAACTTGCTTCATAAGCGCAATCATGCATCGACCTCCATTAAACACATTAGAATGATTCATTCTTCCCCTTCCACACATGTTCATTCCTAGCATTGTACATGAGCATTGAAATTCCTTTTGCCTTGCACTCCTAGCTTGTTCATGCATAACTTCACATGCGAGAAGGTTAGAATTGTTGATTCATTGCTTGCATTCCATATATGTCCATGCACAACATTGCATACATGAACATGGAAATTGTTGATTCATCATTTGCATTCCCTATATGTCCATGCATAACATTGCATACATGAGCATGGGAACTATTGATTCATCGCTCGCATTCCGCATGTATTCGTTCATAACCTCGCATGAGCATCGGAATTGTCATTCCTCCTTTAGCATCCCCCGCATGATCATGTCTTGACCCTCATTCATAAGCATCATGGCTCTTTGTTTCATTGCTCGCATACCGCGCCTATTCATGCATAGCTTAGTGCATATGAGCATTGAAACCATAGCGTTAACTTGCATTCTTATACATGTTCATGCATAACATGGCATACATGAGCATTGGAATAAGTGTCAAACTGTATGGATCACTTTTTGGCATGAAAACATCACAAACAGGTGTTCTGGTGCAAAAATAATTTTTCAGCAGGTTGCGCTCAGCGCCACCAGAGCGCGCTAAGCGCCAAACATTCTGACTTTTTGGGCTGACTGACGCGCTGAGCGCGGTATACCGCGCTGAGCGCGCCCTTCTGGTTTATTTTTTCTGATTTTTTCGATTCTGATGATGAACAGTAGTCCCCTTGGCTATGCTTGGCTACTGTTTGCACTCACTTTTATGCAGGGGCGCACGACGCATACATTTGCGGCTCGTTTTGTCCATATTCACACACTTTCCCTCTACTTGTTTTTTTGGGTCTAACTCCCTTCTTGCAGGTGTTTTGCATTTGTACACCCACGTGTGCATTTCTATACTTGTTTTTTGGGTCTAACTCGCTTCTTGCAGGTGTTTTGTGTTTGTACACCCACGTGTACATCCTTTTGTTTGCTTTTTGGGTCTAACTCCCTTCTTGCAGACGTTGTGGCTTCACATGCGCACGTATGCGCATCCTCTTTGCTGTGATGCCTCGAGCTATTCTCACCGGTTTACTCTTATTGCATGGTTGCAGTACTTGAAGTTTTCCGGAGTATTTCATTAGCTTGCGTTGCTCTTCGGATTCTATATCCGTTTGGTAGTTTCTACACTGCTTACCGCATTCTCTTACAGCTTTCCTAGATATCATGAGAAGTAGGGCTTTACAGCTTTCTTTTGCCATGAGAAGTAGGAATAGAGATGCATGATGGGGCTTCCGTAGCTGGAGCATGTTCAGGGACCCCTCTGGTTTATTTAAAGACCCGTTTAGGGCAATTCTACTTGTGATCTATGCATATTTGCTTGTTTGTTTCTTGCAGGTTCCCTTGGTTAGGTTTGGTTCTTTAGCCTAGACTTTAGGATTCACATCCTTTGCATGTCAACATAGGTAGAGATTCCCTTGTATCCTAAACCATAGGACTAACTTTTGCTTTGCTAGTTTTTCTTTGCATGTTGCATGTGATTAAAACTAAAAACTTGTTTTTTCCTTTCAAACTCAAAACACTTAATAATGGTTTAAACTCCTTTCTCAAGGTAAAAACAACCAACCAACACCAACTCTTTTTCGTCTTTGCGCGCTTTCTTTTCTTTTGTGTTAAAACCTTTTTCACAAGTAAAAAACCCAAAACACACCAAAACAAGTGAGCCGAACTACGGCGCTCTGACTTTCCCATTGCACGAGGGAATACGTAGGCATCTTGTCACGGGGCTTGACCGAGCAAACTTTGTAAATACTTCCTTCTTTTCCCCGTGTTTTCTTTATTTTCTTTTCTTTCACATGCATTTTCTTTTAGCATAACATATAGCAATTAAGCAGTAAATAGATATAAACACACCCATTAGATAGAAAGTAGAAGTGGATACCGTAGAGTACTACGGGCGTGTGGGGTGCTAATACCTTCCCTTCGCGTAATAGATTCCCTTACCCTATCTCTCGGTCGCAAGACCGTGCCTTATCCCTTTTAGGTTTTCGCGATGCGTTTGCCTTTCTCCTTTTATGAGATAAAAAACGTTCGATGGCGACTTCATTGATATAGTTATCGGATGATGTTCAGCCGGTGTTTTCAGCTGGCGACTCTGCTGGGGACCGACAGACCTGTGCTGGTCCGATCAGGAATTGATCCTAGCTTTTTCTTTCATGCTTATTGGGTGTTTATCTGCTTTATCGCTTTATCATCATTACTACAGGTACTGTTGGTGACTGTTGGTGACTCGGTTATTGATGGTGACTCGGTATTTTCTTGGTATTTTCTGGTATTTTCTACGGGATTCCAGTTTGATGCCGGACCTTTGAACCTGTGACATTCAGATCCAGTTCTATTTGATATCTTGGTTGTGTGACAAGTCTCAGACTTTGAGATACTTATCTGAGAGTTCAGTACAGTAGTGGTCCAACATACACGATACATGATCCAAAAACATTGCATTCATGAAATTTTTAATTTTTGCATATTTCTAACATGCATATTTGACATTTCCAGGAGTTCTTACCTTTGAGGCTAGTCGTCGGGTTGTTTTGGAAGATGGATACTAAAAAGAAGAACAATCAGAGACGTCATCCGGTGTACAAATTTCCCACTCCTGCTCTCGAGAATCTCCTCTTGCTTGCTAACAAGTCTCCACCTGAGAATGTTCTTACATTTACCCGGGATTATGGAAGAATTCTGACCTGGTTGAAATCTCCTTTGACCGATTACCAGAAGGACGGACTTCAGGCCCTTTTCCAGTTCTATGACCGTGAATTGAGGTGTTTTGTATTCCCTGATTATTTGTTGATGCCCACATTGGAAGAGTATTCCAGTATCCTGGACATTCCTATCCTGCATCAAGTACCTTTTCATGCTTCCGTGGAGAGACCTACTGACGATCAGATTGCCAAAGCTCTTCATTTGCAAAAATCTGTGGTATCCGCCAATGTCGCAAGCAAGGGTGCCGTAAAAGGTTTTCATTTGGGTTTTCTTCTTCGGGAAGGTAATGCCAAAGTTGCCAAGGAGGATTGGAAGGGTTTCAATGCCATTCTAGCCTGTTGTATCTACGGGATGTGTCTGTTTCCAAATGAGCCAAAATTTGTCGACATGAGTGCCATCACTATTTTCATCCAACGGAATCCAATTCCGACTTTGCTAGGAGATGTTTATCACTCTCTTCAATCTAGAAGCTTCAAAGGCAAGGGAGGAGTTGTAAATTGCTGTGCGCCATTGTTATACCATTGGTTTCAGGGTTTTCTTCCCCGAAATGGTGCTTTTGTTGACACTCGACATACCATGAGGTGGATTCCTAGATTGATGGGTCTCACATCTCACGATATTAACTGGAGTCGACGTGAGATGTCCAAGACCGAGTGTGAGAAGATTATCATCCGTTGCAGAGACTTTCCTAATGTCCCTCTCATGGGCATAAGGGGAGGTATCAATTACAATCCGAATCTTGCTGTGAGGCAGTTGGGTTATGCTTTGGTCGGGCCTCCTGATGCGAGTTTTGTGCGGGAAACTCTATATTATGATGTACCTGATGTTACCGGAACGATGGCTAGAGCCGTTCAAGCATGGAAAAGCATCCGCCTTGAAGGTGGCCAATATTTTGGTAAGAAGGATCCCACAGCCTATGCTTCTTACATCCAATGGATCAAAGACAAGAATAGTGATCGTCAATGGCCTTCTCTTACCGGAGCAGCAGCCTTTTATCCACCAGAGTCGATACCAGATGTTGTTTCTAAAGGAGACTATGAGCGAGTGCTTGCTCGGAATCGACTTTTGCTTGAAGAAAAGGAGACATTAGCAGTAAACTGTCTTGTTGCAACTCAAACAAAGAACCAGTTGGCTCATGAGCTCAAGTATTTCAAAGGGGAAGCATCGGATTCAACCAAAAAGAGGTCCAGAGTCGAAGATTTCTCTATTTCTCCGGAAGAGCACCGAAAAGTTGTTGTCGGCTTGGAAAAGAAGTATAAGGCTCAAATAGAAGACTTGAAGAAGCAAATGCATAATCAGAAGTTGGTGTATGAATCCCGTATCCAAGAGAAAGAAGTTCAACTATCCTTTGCTGTTGGAGAGTTGGAACGTCTCAAGGGTCAATCGGGTGCACCAGAGGCAGAAGGATTTCCAATGTCGGATATCTAGATTTATGCTTTATTTGTCTTATGCGGAAATCACCATCAGACCTGTTGATGGGATTACTCCTTTTCCATGATTTACAAAAATGATTGATTCAAATGCTTGTAATCTTCTTTGATCCAATGATATTAGACTTTTCAGTATTCATTATCTTGTTAAGTCCTAAAACTTGAGTCAAAGTGTTAAGAGTCCTGGAAATGTTCAAGTATGCCATTACATGCATAACATGCATATCATTCATATATATACATGCCATGCATAACAGGTTTTGTCCTGAGTTCTCATCCTCGGCTTTTATTCAGCAGAAAGATTGCAAACTTCCACCGTTACCCGACTAGGAGCAACGAGAAACGACAGATGGAACAACTTCAGGCAGACATGGCCGCAATGAAAGCGCAGATGGATGCACAGATGGCTCAATTCATGGAAGTCATCACCAACATGAATCAGGGTCAACAAGAGCTGAGGGCTTTGGTTGAGAGGACTCGTTCAGAGGATGGTCGGCGCAACCAGTTTGATGATGCTTCTGTGGGTCAGCCCCGTTTTGAAGCCAATATTGCTGATTTGGGTGTCAACGACCACCTTCGTGGTCTAGGTGTACATGCCGCTGGTCGATTTCCACCTCCACCACCTACTCCACCTCAAGGGCAGTTTTTCTTTGATGATGGGATGCAAGGGCATCGTATTCGGGGTCGTCCTCGTTCTCAGGGCACAGATTTTGACCAGGATGATGAAGCTTATTCTGTGAATGGCAGTGAAGTCGACTTCCCCGCAGATGACCACAGGTACCGTTTGCTTGAAGAGCGGTTGAAGGCTGTTGAGGGTCAGAAGTTATCAGGGCTGGATTTGTCTGATTTGGGTTTGGCACCTCGAGTGAGGCTTCCCCCAAAGTTCAAAGTGCCAGTGTTCGACAAGTACAATGGGGCGACTTGTCCCAAAACTCATATCACTGCTTATTTCCGCAAGATGGCGGTTTATACTGAAGATAAGAGATTGCTTATGCACTTCTTCCAAGAGAGTCTGATCGGGGCATCTTTAGAGTGGTATATGCATCTGGAACGAGGCCATATCAGGACATGGCATGATCTTGTGAATGCTTTCCTTCTGCAATATCAGTTCAACATTGATATGGCTCCCAATCGCACACAACTATTGGGTTTGTCTCAGAAATCAGGGCAAACATTTAAAGAGTACGCTCAAAAGTGGGGAGAACTTGCTGCTAGAGTTCAGCCACCCATGGTCGAGCGTGAAATGATTGATATGTTCACCAGTACTCTATCCGGACACTATTATGTTGCATGCAGTACTTCTGCAAGCTTTGCTGAGATGGTCCGATACGGTGAACGAATTGAGAGTGGGCTGAAGTCTGGTAAGATCCAGCAAGTTGAAGGAAGTTCTTCCGGTGCTAAGAAAGCATATAGTGGTTATCCCAAGAAAGAAAAGGGAGAGGCCAGCGCCGTATATGGTAGTAGAGGCAAGGCTCAGGTCAATGCAGTGACTATATCCGCTTCTCAATCCCAAACTCAGCAAGCACCGCGTCCACAGAATCAGAGGCAACAAGAGAACCGTGCTCCTAGGAGATTTGATGCTATTCCTATGAGCTATGCTGAGTTGTTTGTCCGCTTGAATGATCTTAAATTGGTTGTTCCCAAGCCTGCTTTTGCGCCTCCTCCTCTGGATAAACGGCCCAGAAATTATGATGCCAATGCTAGCTGTGAGTTTCATTCCGGAACCTTGGGGCATAGCATCGAGAATTGTTACGCATTCAAATGCAAGGTGCAAGACCTCATCGATTCAAAGACCATTGAATTAGAGGCTCGACCACAAGTTGCTGGACCCAATGTTACACAAAACCCGATGCCGCGTCATGGGGCTGTTCAAGCTTTGATGGAAGATGGGGAGATCCTTAATCTGATCATGAATGTGGACTTGGTGAAAACGCCTTTGCCTTTTGTCAAGAAGTATCTGATTGAAAGAGGTGTCTTTCCGGGTTGTGAGGCTGTTTGCGATAGGTGTGAACATTGCTCTAACGGTTGTGCAAACTTGAAAGCTGGTATTCAGAGTTTGATTGATGATGGTCAGTTGCGATTTGATCAGGGCCGAAAGGATGAGAAGGTGGAGACGCGGGCTGTATCTGTGATTACCATTCCTTATTCGCCTATTGTGATATCTGCACCAGCAAAGTCTATTCCCCTAGCAATTACCAAGCCTGGTCCTTTGCCATATGAAAGTGATAAAGCTGTGCCATGGCATTACGGATCGGATGTTTATTACCACGGGGTGAAACAGGAAGATGCCTATTCCCCAACTGAGAAGGGTGGTATGCTGGATGTTGTCAATACTGATAATATTGTTGGAAGTAGTGGTGCGACCCGAAGCGGGCGGATTTTCTCCGATCCAGCAATACAACTCAAGGCGGATGCTGCTGCCAAAGCTAGGGGCAAGCAACCTATGAAGCAACCAGACTTGCAAAATGCCAATCCTGATCTGGAGAAGGATATAGAAGAGATTATGAAGTTTATCCGCAAGAGTGACTTCCGGGTGATTGACCAGCTCGCTCAGACACCCGCCAAAATTTCTATTCTCTCCTTGCTACGAGATTCTGAGGTACACAAAAATGCCTTGATGAAGCTGTTAAGCACCGCTTTTGTGCCACAAGAGATCTCGGTTGGACAATTTGAAAATGTGTGTGCAAGCATATCAGCGAACAATGGCTTGGGTTTTACCGATTGTGATCTTCCACCAGAAGGTCGGAACCATAACAGAGCTTTGCATATCTCCATAGAATGCCGGGGCACTACTTTGTCCCGAGTGTTGGTTGATACCGGTTCCTCACTCAATGTGATCCCCAAATCCGCACTGATGAAGATTGATTACGGTGGTCTTGAACTTCGGCCTAGTGATCTGATTGTGAAAGCATTTGATGGTTCAAGACGATCTGTTTTTGGAGAAGTGGATCTCCCCATCAAAGTTGGCCCTCAGCTCTTTGTTTCAACTTTCTTTGTCATGGACATTCAACCCGCCTATTGTTGCCTCTTGGGCCGTCCATGGATCCACAAAGCTGGAGCGGTCACATCAACTCTTCACCAGAAGCTGAAGTACCCCGTTGAAGGGAAAACTATCACAGTCTGTGCTGAAGAAGAATACATCGTAAGCCATCTTGCTTCCTTCCGTTATGTCGAGGTCGATGGTGAGATTCATGAAACCCCGTTTCAAGGCTTTGAGACGGTGCACATGCTGAAGACCCCTCAACAGAAGGAAGTTAAGAAAGATAAACCTGAATCTTCCATGGCATCTTTGAAAGATGCAAAAGCTGTGGTCGAGGCTGGACGCCCTGAAGGTTGGGGTCATGTGGTGGAGGTAACACCTAAGTTCAACAAGTTCGGGTTGGGCTTTGACCCTGTTCTGCGCCGTCAGATTCTGAAAGCACCCAACTTGGCTACTCCTGTAAGATTCTCCAGTGCTGGCATCGGTTCCGGGCAAGCAAACGCCGTGGATGATTCTGACAATGAGTTTGATATTGATAAGTGGATCCGTCCCAGTGTCCCTGGCATGGAGCTCAATAACTGGACCTCGGAAGACTGCGTCCCAGTCACGATGGCCGAAGATTAATTTTCTTTTGTTTCTGTTATCATGCAATAATTCCTGTGTTCTGCCCAAGACACAATGAATCATATGTAGGGCCACCTTGTTTGCATATGCAACATTTTTTTTTACCATGAAATAAAGAACGTCTTTTTCATTCAAATGTTTTGTTCCTTTTCCTTCAATTTTACATCACAATTTTAAAACGCAAAATGGCAATGCTTTATTTTTCTTTTATCATCTAAAAAAAAACTAAAATAGGCATTAAAATCAATCATGCAGATATAATCCCACATTCCTCATGGATCCCTTTGGTAACGACTCTGCTATCACTCTTTATGACTTCGATAATCCGATCAACCAAGCCTAAGAAGAAGGTGAGGAAGATTGTGAACTCCCTAAAGAGATAGCAAGAATGTTAGAGAAAGAAGATAAGGTTATCCAACCGCATCAGGAGGAGATTGAGAAAGTGAATCTGGGCAGTCCAGATGTGATCAGAGAGGTTAAAATTGGGGCCGCTTTAGAAGACGGTGTGAAACAGAGATTGATTGAATTACTCCGAGAGTATTCTGATATCTTCGCCTGGTCTTATGAAGACATGCCTGGGTTGGATACCGATATTGTTGTGCACAAGCTGCCTTTGAAAGAGGAATGCCCTCCTGTTAAGCAGAAACTTCGAAGAACTCATCCTGAGATGTCTAAGAAGATCAAAGAGGAAGTCCAGAAACAGCTTGATGCAGGCTTTCTGAAAGTCATTTCCTATCCCCCATGGGTCGCTAACATTGTTCCTGTGCCTAAGAAAGACAGCAAGGTAAGAATGTGTGTGGATTATAGGGATTTAAACAGAGCCAGTCCTAAAGACGACTTTCCGCTCCCCCATATTGACATATTGGTGGACAATACAGCTCATGCAAAAGTGTTTTCGTTCATGGATGGCTTTTCCGGGTATAATCAGATTAAGATGGCACCGGAAGACATGGCTAAAACAACTTTCATCACCCCATGGGGAACTTTCTGTTATAAGGTGATGCCTTTCGGATTGAAGAATGCTGGGGCAACTTACCAGCGTGCAATGGTAACTCTTTTTCATGATATGATCCACAAAGAGATCGAAGTGTATGTCGACGACATGATTGCTAAATCTCAGGATGAAGAAGAACATCTGGTACACCTACAGAAGTTGTTTGATAGGTTGAGGAAATTCAAACTGAGGCTGAATCCGAACAAGTGTACATTCGGCGTACGATCTGGCAAGCTGTTAGGCTTTGTTGTAAGCGAAAGAGGTATTGAGGTTGATCCTGTTAAAGTAAAAGCAATTCAAGAAATGCCTGAACCGAGAACTAAGAAAGAGGTCCGTGGCTTTCTAGGGAGGTTAAACTACATCTCTAGATTCATCTCTCACATGACTGCCACATGCGAACCTATCTTCAAGTTGCTAAAAAAGGATCAGATGGTCAGGTGGAATGATGATTGTCAAGTCGCATTCGATAAGATAAAAGAGTATCTGCAGGAACCTCCGATTCTTATGCCTCCCGTGGAGGGTAGGCCGCTGATCATGTACTTGACAGTGCTCGAAAGCTCGATGGGGTGCGTCTTTGGGCCAACATGACGACGGTCGAAAAGAGCATGCAAAATACTACCTAAGCAAAAGTTTACCGATGTGAAACAAAATATTCACCGCCGAGAAAACTTGCGTGCTTTAGCGTGCTCGACTAAGGCGATATGTTGACCCACACAACCTTGTTGATATCCAAGATGGATCCGATCAAGTACATCTTTGAGAAGCCAGCTTTGACAGGCCGGATCGCCAGGTGGCAAATGATTTTAACAGAGTATGACATCCAATATACTACTCGTAAAGTCATCAAAGTAGTGTGTTGGCAGACTATGTTGCCCACCAACCAGTGGATGATTATCAGCCGATGAGGTTTGAGTTTCCTGATGAGGATATAATGTACATTCGGGATTGTAACATCCCAGGTCCAAACGAGGGATCCGAACCAGGATCCAAGTGGTCTTTGGTCTTTGATGGAGCCTCCAACGCGTTAGGCAATGGTGTTGGTGCAGTAATCACTACTCCGGACGGTCACCATATTCCGTTCACGGCTCGAATTTGCTTTGATTGCACCAATAACATGGCTGAGTATGAGGCTTGCATCTTTGGTATCGAGGCGGCGATTGATTTGAGAATTAAACATCTGAAAGTGTATGGAGACTCGCTTGTGATTTGTCGACGAGATTGGGAGACTCGTCACCCGAATCTAATCCCCTACAGAGAGCATGTGATGAAGTTGATTCCTTACTTCGAGGAAATCACTTTCGATCACATCTCGCGGGAAGAAAACAACCTAGCTGATGCTTTGGCAACCCTAGCATCCATGTTCAAAGTCAAATGGGCTAATGAAGCGCCTTCGATAACTATGCAGAGATTGGATGAGCCAGCTTTTTGTTTTGAGATTGAAGCAGAAAAAGATGGTAATCCTTGGTTCTACGATGTCAAACGATATCTTGAGACTCAAGAGTATCCTGAGGAAGCTTCCGTAACAGATAAGAAGTTCTTGAGAAGATTCTCAGCGAAGTTCTTCCTCAACAACGGTGTGCTATACCGTAGACATCATGACGGGCTGTTGCTCAGATGTGTTGGTAAAGATGAAGCTGCAAAAATCATCGAAGAAATGCATGAGGGCTCATTCGGAACTCATTCCAGTGGGCACACTATGGCTAAAAAGATCTTGCGAGCTGGGTATTACTGGTCGACCATGGAAGTTGATTGTTTTAATCATGCCCGCGTTTGTTACAAATGCCAAGTATATGCTGATAAGGTGCACGTGCCACCGTCGCCTTTGAATGTTTTAACCTCTCCTTGGCCATTTGCTATGTGGGGCATCGATATGATCGGAAAGATTGAGCCGACAGCATCCAACGGACACCGCTTCATTCTGGTTGCAATAGATTACTTCACCAAATGGGTTGAAGCAGCATCCTATGCAAGTGTCACTAAACAGGTGGTCGCTCGTTTTATCAAGCACAATATCATCTGCCGTTACGGGATTCCCGACAAGATTATTACAGATAATGGGTCGAATCTTAATAACAAGATAATGAAGGATCTTTGTGAGTCTTTCAAGATCAAGCACCACAATTCATCTCCGTACCGCCCGAAGATGAACGGAGCTGTTGAAGCGGCGAATAAGAACATTAAGAAGATTGTGCAGAAAATGGTAGTAACCTATCGGGATTGGCATGAGATGTTGCCTTTCGCATTGCATGGTTACAGGACTACCATCCGTACTTCAACAGGGGCAACTCCGTTTTCTCTTATTTATGGCATGGAAGTTGTGCTTCCAATCGAGGTTCAGATCCCTTCATTAAGAATCATGAAAGACGCCGAGCTTGATGAAGACGAGTGGGTACAGAATCGCTTAGACCAGCTGTGCCTCATTGACGAGAAGCGACTGGCAGCTGTCGGTCATGGGCAGTATACCAACAGAGGATGAAGAGAGCATTTGGCAAAAGAGTGCGACCTCAGAATTACCAACCTGGTGATCTTGTGCTAAAGAGGATAATCCTTCCCCAAGGAGACCCGCGGGGCAAATGGACACCAAATTACGAAGGGCCGTTTGTGGTGAAGAAAGTCTTTTCGGGTGGCGCCATGATGCTAGCAACAATGGACGGAGAGGACTTCCCACTACCAGTACCAGTGAATGCGGACATAGTCAAGAGATACTATGCATAGACATGCTTAGCAGATCATGGTCGCACTCTATGGCAATATCTCGAGTTACTCCGAGGGGTTGTGATCAAGCCAATCGCCTTTTTCGGGAAAAGAGAAGTGATGAGATAGTTGGAGTTATAAGACTGATAGCAGGGTTGAAACCCAAAGAGGATTCATTGTCGCATTGCCATGCGTTTTAGTTTTCCTCTTATTTTACTTTTGCAATTGCCTCATTTCAGGAATTGCTTCTTATTGTATTTGCCTATTTACAGGCTCACTTTCACTTAATAAAATGAGTCTTTGCTTGTCAATTAATTTCTTGCATTTACTGATTTGTTTGCAAAAAGACGTTCGAAGTTTTGTGGTAAAATTTTGCATATATAAACATTGTTGGTTTTACCATGATCAGAAACTTTTGAATATTGCTTTAAGGCTTGAATGATCTGGATGGCAGACAAACTTGTCACATCATGCCAGGGTCACTCCACTAACATTGTATTGCAGGATGCCCAATTGCACCAGTATGAAGACAGATCGGGTTTCTCCGTGCTATCTCCCCAGCTTTGTCCCTATTGGAATCCTTTCGCTCTCCCAGCATTGCTGCCGCGCAGCGCTGATCCCCAGCATGGGTCCATCATATCTTTCTCGGTGGGAACTCCCCAGCGGATGTCCTTTAGAATCCGGAATGTGCTATTTCCTCCTATCCCTGCAGAGGTGATTCTCCCCAGAGGGTTCTCGTCTCTTGACATCACCAGCAGTTGACATATCTTTGTCTCCCCAGGTAGAGTTGTAGTGGGTAACGGTGGAAGATCTTCTCCAGGTGTTCCTTTTACTCCCCGGCGGATCCCTGTCTAGCTGACAAGCTCCCTATGACATCATCTCCTCATCAGGGTTATATGGTAGATCTCGATATCTTCGGGTGGTCTGTCCAGATTTATCAACTTGACCGTATCCTTGGTTGATCTCTATTATTATCTCCCCAGTGGATTATCAGATTGAAGTTGGTCATCTTGTGACCTTTTGGTCGCCGTTCACATTTCATCTTCTGAAAACATGCATCATCGCATTTGCATTACCTTTTAGGGAATTCATGCATTTTCATCGAATTATAAGCCAAGAGCAATGAATCTTCAGTCCCCAGTGGTGTTCCAATGTCTCTCTGAAATCCTAGCAAGGATAGCTTTTGGGTGTGGGGCATTTCCTTTGGTGTTGAAGCTGCCAGTTCCATCTGGTGCAACACGTCTCTTGGTGTTGAAGCTGCCAGTTCCATCTGGTGCAACACATTTCTTGGTGTTGAAGCTGCCAGTTCCATCTGGTGCAACACGTCTCTTGGTGTTGAAGCTGCCAGTATTCTCTGGTGCAACATGTCTTCTTGGTGTTGAAGCTGCCGGCTCTTACCCCGGTGCAACACGTCTTCAGCAAGCCCTACCCTTGCTTTCTTCTTTTAGCACAAGAGTTGAGTCGCTACCAATTCTTGGTCTAGGTTTGAGTACTGCTCTCTCTCCTTACGCATGATGCAAGTTGCTCAGATTGTGTGAAGGGTCAAGATTTCGGTCTTCGTCTTCGTTGAAACTGCCAGCACATCTCCTGGTGCAACGATTCTTAGGATAGGTCCCACCCCTATGCCTTTTTGGGAACAAATACCCCCTTTTGTCTCCCTTCTCAGAGTGTAGAGTTCTGAGTCAATGAAGCCTACTCGGCACTTCCTAGCCTTTGCATCACTAACCCGTCCGGTTATTCCCTGGCGTAATGTGGTAGTCTAGTCAGTGTATCAAGTCTTTGCTTGCGTCGCTCTCCCGACATTGCGGATTGAATTGGGTAGAGGCCAATTCTTCTTAGGTCAGGTTAGCACTTGTACCTGCCTTCACAGGATTCAGCATTTATTCTGTGCTTTCTTTGGTTGTGGCCCAGTTAAGCTCTGGTGCAACATGCTCCTTTTCTCCAGTGAGGTTCCTTGGAATTTTGGAATGCCCACACCTATCTCTTGATGCAGCTTTTGGGATTCAGGGTGTAAATTTCTGGGTCAGTTTTGGTATTCAATCACCTCATACCTTGTCGCTCGAAAGGCAGACGCCAATCTCGCTCCTAAGCTCGAGGATGATTGAATAGGGGCAGCTGTTGTACCCCAAAATTTACCCTCCTTTTTCTCGCATTCCTGGCTTATAATTTGATTGCATAAACATACATATAGTCGCATACATAGCATTCATCATGAGGAATATCAGATTCCAGGTATTCCGAATGACACCCAAAAAAAGAGCTCATTTCTTAATAAAGTGGATTTCGGGTTTCAGCGCATTTTGAGCACTCCAGAAGGCGTATCTCTTACTCCTTGGGTATTTTCTGTTGATTTTCGACTAGCACTTTCCTCTCATTATTATCTACAACTTTCGTTTGAAAGCCGAGAGCAGATTTTGTGAGGAAGACTCTCAAAAGAGTCATTTTCCCCGGCATACCAAGCTGATTTTAGTGCTGAACCGTGTGATTTAGCTCACGGAAAAGGCTTTATTTTCTAGCTGGAAGCTCGGAATTGAGCGGGACCAATTTCTAAAATTCCGTATCAAAGTCCCCTACAACTTCCATCTGCAACTCGAGAGCTAATTCTCCACCGATCGGTACCAGAATTTTAATCTCTGAGTTTGATTTTTGAGCTGAACCGAGAAATTTTCATCTGATGCGCGAGGTTCGAAAAATCATATCTCACTCGATTTTCATCGAAACGGAACGGGACCGGTGCCAAAAGTTCACAAATCTTGTTAGCTTCAAATGTCACAGAGATACGCATGTGCAAATTTTGATCAGAAGGTCCTCGTCTGAGGCATTTTCTCCACAGAGCGCAAATGAAATTCTGCACGTGTCAGTGGTCCAAAACTGGGGCTGAAACTTCAAAAATTCCTATTTCCTTGACCATTCATCGGATCAGGTCGGGATTTTGATTAGCGCAAGCAAAATCGCATTCCGGACACTTTTCGTTTACATTCCGACTCCGAATTCCGCACGGATTTGGCTGTTTTGGATTAATTACGAAAATTATTCGGATAATCATGATTAGCTTGTTGATTAAGGATCCAAAGCTATAAATAGATTTCCCTCTTCACAAATCATAACAACACATTCATTTGCTTAATTTCCCTCTACCAAACACACTCAAATTCTCTCAAATTCCAAAGCACAAAAACTCACAAAAGCTTAAATCTCATTTTTCCTCCAAGCAACCACCAGGCCACCGGACCACCGCACCACCGCTTTTTTTCTCATAGCGCTAAGCGCGACACTGGCGCGACCTGCAATTTTGGTTTCTCCATCGCAGCTTCTTCCATTTCAATCCATAGCATTCTCTTCCCCACACATTTGACATGGAAGGCGGTTTAATCTCGGTTTCTCTTCAAGTTCAAGATTCAAGAGTTTCTTCTTCTTCTTCTCCAAATTCTCCATTGAATCTCAAGCTTTTCTTCAAGGATTCAAGCTTAATTGAAGATTATCAACAATTCCTCATTGATTTGGTATTTTCTTTGAAGAGCACAAGGAATTCCTCTTCAATTTGATTCAAACTTCAAGTTCAAGTAAGTGTTAGGTTCAAATAATCACTTATTTTAAGCTGTTTTGAACTTTCAGCTTTTCTTGAAATTGAATATTGAAATCACATGCAAATTCAATGTAGATTCTAGGTCTTGGATTTGTATTCTTGAATTCCTTGATTTGAATTGATTTTTGCCGCCTTATTTGTGTCGGAGTTTGGATTTTGGTTCATAGCATGCATATACAATTGTGCATTTGATTTCCCCTTGCATATAAGACATGAACTCATGCACTTTGCATCATCCATTGTATGTTCATGCATTGGTGAGTGATTAGCTTGATCAATTTCATTGATTTAGGATGATATGAAGCATAACTTGCATTCAACATGTAGATATCCAAGTATCTAGTGCATTGTGCATAAGCTTGTCACATGTGCACTCCAAGTGTTTGTGCTAATGTTTCACTAAGGATTTGACATGACTATTCCTTATTGCTTTGAGGTATACCATGCTTGCATTGAAACTTTGCATGTGGAACATTAGGTCACTAACACAACTTGCTTCATAAGCGCAATCATGCATCGACCTCCATTAAACACATTAGAATGATTCATTCTTCCCCTTCCACACATGTTCATTCCTAGCATTGTACATGAGCATTGAAATTCCTTTTGCCTTGCACTCCTAGCTTGTTCATGCATAACTTCACATGCGAGAAGGTTAGAATTGTTGATTCATTGCTTGCATTCCATATATGTCCATGCACAACATTGCATACATGAACATGGAAATTGTTGATTCATCATTTGCATTCCCTATATGTCCATGCATAACATTGCATACATGAGCATGGGAACTATTGATTCATCGCTCGCATTCCGCATGTATTCGTTCATAACCTCGCATGAGCATCGGAATTGTCATTCCTCCTTTAGCATCCCCCGCATGATCATGTCTTGACCCTCATTCATAAGCATCATGGCTCTTTGTTTCATTGCTCGCATACCGCGCCTATTCATGCATAGCTTAGTGCATATGAGCATTGAAACCATAGCGTTAACTTGCATTCTTATACATGTTCATGCATAACATGGCATACATGAGCATTGGAATAAGTGTCAAACTGTATGGATCACTTTTTGGCATGAAAACATCACAAACAGGTGTTCTGGTGCAAAAATAATTTTTCAGCAGGTTGCGCTCAGCGCCACCAGAGCGCGCTAAGCGCCAAACATTCTGACTTTTTGGGTTGACTGACGCGCTGAGCGTGGTATACCGCGCTGAGCGCGCCCTTCTGGTTTATTTTTTCTGATTTTTTCGATTCTGATGATGAACAGTAGTCCCCTTGGCTATGCTTGGCTACTGTTTGCACTCACTTTTATGCAGGGGCGCACGACGCATACATTTGCGGCTCGTTTTGTCCATATTCACACACTTTCCCTCTACTTGTTTTTTTGGGTCTAACTCCCTTCTTGCAGGTGTTTTGCATTTGTACACCCACGTGTGCATTTCTATACTTGTTTTTTGGGTCTAACTCGCTTCTTGCAGGTGTTTTGTGTTTGTACACCCACGTGTACATCCTTTTGTTTGCTTTTTGGGTCTAACTCCCTTCTTGCAGACGTTGTGGCTTCACATGCGCACGTATGCGCATCCTCTTTGCTGTGATGCCTCGAGCTATTCTCACCGGTTTACTCTTATTGCATGGTTGCAGTACTTGAAGTTTTCCGGAGTATTTCATTAGCTTGCGTTGCTCTTCGGATTCTATATCCGTTTGGTAGTTTCTACACTGCTTACGCATTCTCTTGCTTTCCTAGATATCATGAAGTAGGGCTTTCACTTTCTTTTGCCATGAGAAGTAGGAATAGAGATGCATGATGGGGCTTCCGTAGCTGGAGCATGTTCAGGGACCCCTCTGGTTTATTTAAAGACCCGTTTAGGGAAATTCTACTTGTGATCTATGCATATTTGCTTGTTTGTTTCTTGCAGGTTCCCTTGGTTAGGTTTGGTTCTTTAGCCTAGACTTTAGGATTCACATCCTTTGCATGTCAACATAGGTAGAGATTCCCTTGTATCCTAAACCATAGGACTAACTTTTGCTTTGCTAGTTTCTCTTTGCATGTTGCATGTGATTAAAACTAAAAACTTGTTTTTTCCTTTCAAACTCAAAACACTTAATAATGGTTTAAACTCCTTTCTCAAGGTAAAAACAACCAACCAACACCAACTCTTTTTCGTCTTTGCGCGCTTTCTTTTCTTTTGTGTTAAAACCTTTTTCACAAGTAAAAAACCCAAAACACACCAAAACAAGTGAGCCGAACTACGGCGCTCTGACTTTCCCATTGCACGAGGGAATACGTAGGCATCTTGTCACGGGGCTTGGCCGAGCAAACTTTGTAAATACTTCCTTCTTTTCCCCGTGTTTTCTTTATTTTCTTTTCTTTCACATGCATTTTCTTTTAGCATAACATATAGCAATTAAGCAGTAAATAGATATAAACACACCCATTAGATAGAAAGTAGAAGTGGATACCGTAGAGTACTACGGGCGTGTGGGGTGCTAATACCTTCCCTTCGCGTAATAGATTCCCTTACCCTATCTCTCGGTCGCAAGACCGTGCCTTATCCCTTTTAGGTTTTCGCGATGCGTTTGCCTTTCTCCTTTTATGAGATAAAAAACATTCGATGGCGACTTCATTGATATAGTTATCGGATGATGTTCAGCCGGTTGTTTCACTCACTCAGAAGCTGTGAAGAAATGAGTGCAATTGTGTCTTTGGAAGAAGCTATGAAGCAATTCCAAGTTTGTTTGATTCACAAGTCTGACTGTTTTGTGTTTGGAGTGAGGTATCTCCAAACTATTTAGTTGATAAGAGCCAAGTTGTTGATGCAGTGGTTGGGATAGTGACTGCTAGACATTACCACGGTTATTAGAAGTGAGCGGAGGTTCTCATATCTAAGTGAGGTATCTTAGGTAGAAAGGTCACTGGGTAGGAATTTAGTGAAGGGTGTAAATGGGTAGGTTTAACTATGAATTAAGACTACTGATAGTGAACTTCATTCCTGGCTTGGTATGCCCCAAGATGTAGGTTGGTTAGAACCGAACTAGGTGAATAATTATGTGTGTTCTTTTGTTTCCTACACTGTTAATTGTATTTCTACCTTGTCTGGTTTTATAATGTCAGATCAGATGTCAACACATCCTGAGTCTGATGGCACCAGAATTTCAAGTGGATCCTGGTGATTCTAGTTAAATATGATTTGTTTTGCATCATTATGACAAGAGCCAGAGCAATGATAAAACATGATTATGTATATGTTTTTGCCTATATATTTTTACATACTTTTTTCATCTTCTATTTGTGGTAGCAGATTTATTATCAGACAAATTTGATGAAGACAACTGTGCATTGCATGAGCCTAAGGAGGATGTAGAGTGGGATGTAATGGTTGAAGTTCCCACGTCTGGTACCTGGATAAGTTAAAAAATATCTTATAGTTTCTTTGTCTTATAATTTTTTTTCTTTTAAGAAATACCACGGTTCGGGTTTAAGTCATGGCGGTAACAACTTTTGGTTTGACAATGTTTGTCAAAATATTACATTTTATGACAATGATGGTGATGTTTGATAATCCATGAAATTGCACAACTTGGAAATAATTATAAGCTAAAGTCGTGTTGTTTCAATAAATGTTAAGGGATCATAAGCCTTTGGGAGTCAGTGATTGTTATATCTCGGAGGGAACCATGTAGGTCTGAATTATTAAGGGATCACTAGCAACTTTTCACGGTATTGTTGTTAGTCACTGGCAGGTAGCCTGTGCATTTGTAATCTGTTGAGATTAGTTGATTAAGTCCTTAACTAAGGCGAAATCACATTGGCAGAGAGACAAGAGTATCATTTTCTAAGGTGAACTTGTATAAAACGAACTTGTCATTATTTCTATTCTAAAGTATTGATTCTAATTTGATTGTTTGTAGAAAGCACTTCAAACCAAATAAGTTATAAAACCCAATTCAATCCCCCATTTTTGTGTTTTTCTCAACCTTCACTTACATCAATTCTTCATGATCAAATAATCTTCTAAATCTAGATTATTTCTAATATAGAGTTAGACTTTTAACGACAATAATCCTTAATACCCAAACGACGATGCCAATTTGAAGGTTCGTGTCATGTAGACTCAACTTGAATTAAAAAATTCATTTGACATAAATAATTTGAAAATAAATACTTTTTTTATTTCATAATCATATTTATAATTTATATTAATTTTCTTGTAGGTTTATCTTCAATATTGAAGTGTGGAAAGATTCAGGCAACTATGAAGCAAAAATTTATCACATAGGCTTAAAAATTCTTTAAAAAAGCTTATGCTTATTTAATGAAAAGTGTATTTGTTGCGAGAAATAATGTCAAATTCAAATCAATATAAATTGAATTTTACGGGAGTCGCGAAGTGCAATACAATAGAAGCTAATAAAATTCTAGCAAATTATTTTGATTTAATGTTTTTTCTAATATCCTTGCAATAACAGATGGTGATAAATTATTTGGTATAAATAATATATTATCCTAATGTTACTTTCACATTTATTTATAAATTAAGAAACAAATATTGGTCGTTGAATCAATTTAGTTGTATTTTTCTTTCAATTTAATATATGTGATTGAACATTCTCGTGTGAGTCGAACAAGACTTATTCTGTAGATTTGTGTATATTGTACACATTCAAAGGACAAAGAAAAATGGTAAAAGTAACTATAATCCTTATTTGTATTATAAAAATAGTAATAATATAACAATAATCCTTATTGGCTTTATAAATAATCCTTATTTGTAAAAAATAAATTTAAAAACAAATGTGTAGTGTACACCGTCAAAGGATTTACACAAACCGAAATTAGAAAAATAATTAACATTCTAATTATATAGAATACAGCTAATATCTTCTAGAATATAGTTTTAATTATTTTTCTATAAATAGTATAAATAAAAAATATTATAATACAAATTAGTCATTAAAATATTAGAAAATTATTTAAGATAATTTTTTTCTTCGATTTCAATATTTAGGTTATTATAAACTCTAGTATTTCAATTGAATTCTATGAATTAAGTCCTAAAAATTCGTCAATTTAGTTATTTATTTATTTAACAATTTCATTTTCAACAGTTTTATTCAATATAAATAATGGAGCATTTGAGATATTCTTGTATAGGAGTTATACTTTTTGGTTTCAGTGTTTTACTATCTTCTTTCTCATTTTTCTTGTTCTTCATTTAAAGAAATTTTTTGTCCCTTTTTAAATCACTATATACAACATCAATATAGTTGTGTCTTTTATCAGGTTGGACTCAGATATCTCTAGAAACAGAGATTCTTAGGAATCAACCACTAACCAATTCAAAAGTTTAACGCAAGCAGCTAAGGCTCTCTGTATTTTGTCCGAAGGAGAGCCAAAGAGTCGTACAGGAGACTCGCTTGCTCAGGTTGACTCTCAAACCAGGTTGAAGTGCGAAAGGTGCGGAAAAATGTTTCAATCTTTCCGAGCTCTTGGTGGGCAGAAAGCAAACCATAGTAAAACCATTTTGGCCCAGATTCTTAGTTTTACTATAGTTTGCTTTGTGCCCAGCAAGAGCTTGGTAAGATTGAAACATTTTTCCGCACCTATCGCACTTGAAACTGGTTTGAGAATCAGCGTGAGCAAGCGGGTCTCCTGTACGGCTCTTTGGCTCCCCTTTGGACAATATACAGAAAGCCTTAGCTGCTTGCGTTAAATCGGTTGAATTGTTTGTACTGTGTAAATATATTTTAATAGTGGATCCTTGTGATTCTAGTTAAATATGATTTGATTTGCATCATTATGCCAAGAGCCAGAGCAATGATAAAACATGATTATGTATATGTTTTTGCCTATATGTTTTTACATACTTTTTTCATCTTCTATTTGTGGTTTTATTATCAGACAAATTTGATGAAGACAACTGTGCATTGCATGACCTTAAGGAGGATGTAGAGTTGGATGTAATGGTTGAAGTTCCCACGTCTAGTACCTGGATAAGTTAAAAAATATCTTATAGTTTCTCTGTCTTATGAGTTTTTTTTTATTTTAAGAAATACCACGGTTCGGGTTTAAGTCATGGAGGTAACAACTTTTGGTTTGACAATGTTTGTCAAAATATTACATTTTATGACAATGATGGTGATGTTTGATAATCCATAAAATTGCACAGCTTGAAAATAATTATAAACCAAAGTCGTGTTATTTCAATAAATATTAAGGGATCATAAGCCTTTGGGAGTCAGTGATTGTTATATCTCGGAGGGAACCAAGTAGGTCTGAATTATTAAGGGATCACTAGCAGCTTTTCACTGTATTATTGTTAGTCACTGGCAAGTAGCCTGTGCATTTGTAATCTGTTGAGATTAGTTGATTAAGTCCTTAACTAAGGCGAAATCCCATTGGCGGAGAGACAAAAATAGCATTTTCTAAGGTGAACTTGTATAAAGCGAACTTGTCATTATTTATCTTCTAAAGCATTGATTCTAATTTGATTGTTTGTAGAAAGCACTTCAAAACGAAAAAGTTATAAAATCCAATTCAATCCCCCTTTTTTGTGTTTCCCTCAACCTTCACTTACATAAATTCTTCATGATCGAATAATCTTCTAAATCTAGATTATTTCTAATATAGAGTTAGAATTTTAACGACAATAATCCTTAATACCCAAACGACGATGCCAATTTGAAGGTTCGTGTCATGTAAACTTAACTTGAATTAAAAAATTCATTTGACATAAATAATTTGAAATTTTTTTTTTTTTTTATTTCATAATCATATTCACAATTTATATTGATTTGCTTGTAGGTTTATATTCAATATTGAATTGCGGAAAGATTCAGGCAACTATAAAAGTATTTATCACATAGGTTTAAAAATTCTTTAAAAAAGATTTTACTTATTTAATGAAAAGTGTATTTGTTGTGAGAAATAATATCAAATTCAAATCTATATAAATTGAACTTCACGGGAGTCGCAAAGTGCAATACAATAGAAGCTAATAAAATTCTAGCAAATTATTTTGATTTAATATTTTTTCTAATATTCTTGCAATAACAAATGGTGATAAATTATTTGGTATAAATACTATATTATCCTAATTTTACTTTCATATTTATTTATAAATTAAAAAACATATATTGATCGTTGAATCAATTTAGTTGTATTTTTGTTTCTTTTTAATATATGTGATTGAACATTGACGTGTGCGAGGAACAAAAGTTGTTCGGTAGATTTGTGTATAATGTACACATTCAAAGGATAAATAAAAATGGTAAAAATAACTAAAATCCTTATTTTCATTATAAAAAAATAAATTTAAAAACAAATGTGTAATGTACACCGTCAAAGGATTTACACAAACCGAAAGTAGAAAAATAATTAGCATTCTAATTATATAGAATACAGCTAATATCTTCTAGAATATAGTTTTAATTTTTTTTTCTATAAATAGCATAAATAAAAAATATTATAATACAAATTAGTCATTAAAATATTAGAAAAATATTTAAGGCTATTTTTTTCTTCGATTTCAATATTTAGGTAATTATAAACTCTAGTATTTCAATTGAATTCTATGCATTAAGTCCTAAAAAATCATAAATTTACTTATTTATTTATTTAACAATTTTGTTTTCAACAGTAATATTCAATATAAATAATGGAGCATTTGAGATATTTTTGTATTGGAGTTATATTTTTTGGTTTCATTGTTTCACTATCTTCTTTCTCATTTTTCTTGTTCTTCATTTCAAAAAATTTTTTTGTCCCTTTTTAAATCACTATATACAACATCAATTTAGTTGTGTCTTTTATCAGGTTGGACTCAGATATATCAAGAAACGGAGATGCCTAGGAATCAACCACTAACCAATTCAGCAGTTAGCATAGCGCTAAGGCTCTGTATTTTTGTGAAGGGGCCAAAGAGCCGTACAGGAGACTCGCTTGCTCCGGTTGACTCTCAAACTAGATTCAAGTGCGATAGGTGCGGAAAAATGTTTCAATCTTACCGAGCTCTTGGTGGGGACAAAGCAAACCATAGTAAAACCATTTTGGCCGAGATTCTTAGTTTTACTATGGTTTTCTTTGTGCCCAACAAGAGCTTGGTAAGATTGAAATATTTTTCCTCACCTATCGCACTTGAAACTAGTTTGCAAGTCAGCTTGAGCAAGCGAGTCTCCTGTACGACTCTTTGGCTCCCCTTCGGACAATATACATAAAGGCTTAGCTGTAAATGTGAATTGATTCCTAGGCATCTTTGATCGAGTCCGATACAACTTTGATGTTGTATATAGTGATTTAAAAAGGGACAAATTTTTTTTGAAATGAAGATCCAGAGCAATGACAAAAGATGATTATATATATGTTTTTGCCTATATGTTTTTACATGTTTTTTTCGTCTTCTATTTGTGGTAGCAGATTTATTATTAGACAAATTTGATGAAGACAACTATGCATTGCATGAGCCTAAGGAGGATGTAGAGTGGGATGTAATGGTTGAAGTTCCCACGTCTGGTACCTGGATAAGTTAAAAAATATCTTATAGTTTCTTTGTCTTATGATTTTTTTTATTTTAAGAAATACCATGGTTCGGGTTTAAGTCATGGAGGTAACAACTTTGGTTTGACAATGTTTGTCAAAATATTACATTTTATGACAATGATGGTGATGTTTGATAATCCATGAAATTGCACAACTTGGAAATAGTTATAAGCCAAAGTCGTGTTGTTTCAATAAATGTTAAGGGATCATAAGCCTTTGGGAGTCAGTGATTGTTATATCTCGGAGGGAACCAAGTAGGTCTGAATTATTAAGGGTTCACTAGCAGCTTTTCACTGTATTGTTGTTAGTCACTGGCAGGTAGCCCGTGCATTTGTAATCTGTTGAGATTAGTTGATTAAGTCCTTTACTAAAGCGAAATCATATTGGCGGAGGGACAAAAGTAGCATTTTCTAAGGTGAACTTGTATAAAGCGAACTTGTCATTATTTATCTTCTAAATTGATTGTTTGTAGAAAGCACTTCAAAACGAAAAAATTATAAAATCCAATTCAATCCTCCTTTTTGTGTTTTCCTCAACCTTCACTTACATAAATTCTTCATGATCGAATAATCTTCTAAATCTAGATTATTTCTAATATAGAGTTAGAATTTTAACGACAATAATCCTTAATACCCAAACGACGATGCCAATTTGAAGGTTCGTGTCATGTAGACTTAACTTGAATTAAAAAATTCATTTCACATAAATAATTTGAAAAATAAATTTTTTTTTTTTATTTCATAATCATATTCACAATTTATATTGATTTGCTTGTAGGTTTATATTCAATATTGAATTGCGGAAAGATTCAGACAACTATAAAGCAAGTATTTATCACATAGGTTTAAAAATTCTTTGAAAAAGATTTTACTTATTTAATGAAAAGTATATTTGTTGTGAGAAATAATATCAAATTCAAATCTATATAAATTGAACTTCACGGGAGTCGCGAAGTGCAATACAATAGAAGCTAATAAAATTCTAGCAAATTATTTTGATTTAATATTTTTTCTAATATTCTTGCAATAACAAATGGTGATAAATTATTTGGTATAAATACTATATTATCCTAATTTTACTTTCTTATTTATTTATAAATTAAAAAAGATATTGATCGTTGAATCAATTTAGTTGTATTTTTCTTTCAATTTAATATATGTGATTGAACATTGACGTGTGCGACGAACAAGAGTTGTTCGGTAGATTTGTGTATAATGTACACATTCAAAGGATAAATAATGATAAAAATAACTATAATCCTTATTTTCATTATAAAAATGGGAAAAAGATAACAATAATCCTTATTGGCTTTATAAATAATCCTTATTTGTAAAAAATAAATTTAAAAACAAATGTGTAATGTACACCGTCAAAGGATTTACACAAACCGAAATTAAAAAATAATTAGCGTTCTAATTATATAGAATACAGCTAATATCTTCTAGAATATAGTTTTAATTTTTTTTCTATAAATAGCATAAATAAAAAATATTATAATACAAATTAGTCATTAAAATATTAGAAAAATATTTAAGGCTATTTTTTTCTTCGATTTCAATATTTAGGTAATTATAAACTCTAGTATGTCAATTGAATTCTATGAATTAAGTCCTAAAAAATCATAAATTTACTTATTTATTTATTTAACAATTTTGTTTTCAACATTAATATTCAATATAAATAATGGAGCATTTGAGATATTCTTGTATTCGAGTTATATTTTTTGGTTTTAGTGTTTCACTATCTTCTTTCTCATTTTTCTTGTTCTTCATTTCAAAAAAGTTTTTGTCCCTTTTTAAATCACTATATACAACATCAATTTAGTTGTGTCTTTTATCAGGTTGGACTCAGATATATCAAGAAACGGAGATGCCTAGGAATCAACCACTAACATTCAACATTTAGCGCTAAGGCTCTCGTATTTTGTCAAGAAAGGAGACTCGCTTGCTCCGGTTGACTCTCAAACTAGATTCAAGTGCGATAGGTGCGGAAAAATGTTTCAATCTTACCGAGCTCTTGGTGGGCACAAAGCAAACCATAGTAAAACCATTTTGGCCGAGATTCTTAGTTTTACTATGGTTTTCTTTGTGCCCAGCAAGAGCTTGGTAAGATTGAAATATTTTTCCGCACCTATACTGTCACGATCAAGAGTCTCTGTCGACTCTTTGGTTCCCCTTCGGACAATATACATAAAGGCTTAGATGCTTGCGTTAAATCTGTTGAATTGGTTAGTGGTTGATTCCTAGGCATCTCCGTTTCTTGATATATCTGAGTCCAACCTGATAAAAGACACAACTAAATTGATGTTGTATATAATGATTTAAAAAGGGACGAAATTTTATTTGAAATGAAGATCTAGAGCAATGACAAAAGATGATTATATATATGTTTTTGCCTATATGTTTTTACATGTTTTTTTCGTCTTCTATTTGTGGTAGCAGATTTATTATTAGACAAATTTGATGAAGACAACTGTGCATTGCATGAGCCTAAGGAGGATGTAGAGTGGGATGTAATGGTTGAAGTTCCACGTGTACTGGATAAGTTAAAAATATCTTATAGTTTCTTTGTCTTATGATTTTTTATTTTAAATACCAGTTCGGGTTTAAGTCATGGAGGTAACAACTTTTGGTTTGACAATGTTTGTCAAAATATTACATTTTATGACAATGATGGTGATGTTTGATAATCCATGAAATTGCACAACTTGGAAATAATTATAAGCCAAAGTCGTGTTGTTTCAATAAATGTTAAGGGATCATAAGCCTTTGGGAGTCAGTGATTGTTATATCTCGGAGGGAACCAGGTAGGTCTGAATTATTTAGGGATCACTAGCAGCTTTTCACTGTATTGTTGTTAGTCACTGGCAGGTAGCCCGTGCATTTGTAATCTGTTGAGATTAGTTGATTAAGTCCTTTACTAAAGCGAAATCATATTGGCGGAGGGACAAAAGTAGCATTTTCTAAGGTGAACATGTATAAAGCGAACTTGTCATTATTTATCTTCTAAATTGATTGTTTGTAGAAAGCACTTCAAAACGAAAAAGTTATAAAATCCAATTCAATCTCCCTTTTTTGTGTTTTCCTCAACCTTCACTTACATAAATTCTTCATGATTGAATAATCTTCTAAATCTAGATTATTTCTAATATAGAGTTAGAATTTTAACGACAATAATCCTAAATACCCAAACGACGATGCCAATTTGAAGGTTCGTGTCACGTAGACTTAACTTGAATTAAAAAATTCATTTGACATAAATAATTTGAAAAATAAATTTTTTTTTAATTTCATAATCATATTCACAATTTATATTGATTTGCTTGTAGGTTTATATTCAATATTGAATTGCGGAAAGATTCAGGCAACTATAAAGCAAGTATTTATCACATAGGTTTAAAAATTCTTTAAAAAAGATTTTACTTATTTAATAAAAAGTGTATTTGTTGTGAGAAATAATATCAAATTCAAATCTATATAAATTGAACTTCACGGGAGTCGCAAAGTGCAATACAATACAAGCTAATAAAATTCTAGCAAATTATTTTGATTTAATATTTTTTCTAATATTCTTACAATAACAAATGGTGATAAATTATTTGGTATAAATACTATATTATCCTAATTTTACTTTCATATTTATTTATAAATTAAAAAACATATATTGATCGTTGAATCAATTTAATTGTACTTTTCTTTCAATTTAATATATGTGATTGAACATTGACGTGGGCGACGAACAAGAGTTGTTCGGTAGATTTGTGTATAATGTACACATTCAAAGGATAAATAAAAATGGTAAAAATAACTATAATCCTTATTTTCGTTATAAAAATGGGAAAAAGATAACAATAATCCTTATTGGCTTTATAAATAATCATTATTTGTAAAAAATAAATTTAAAAACAAATGTGTAATGTACACCGTCAAAGGATTTACACAAACCGAAATTAGAAAAATAATTAGCATTCTAATTATATAGAATACAGCTAATATCTTCTAGAATATAGTTTTAATTTTTTTCTATAAATAACATAAATAAAAAATATTATAATACAAATTAGTCATTAAAATATTAAAAAAATATTTAAGGCTATTTTTTTCTTCGATTTCAATATTTAGGTAATTATAAACTCTAGTATTTCAATTGAATTCTATGAATTAAGTCCTAAAAAGTCATAAATTTACTTATTTATTTATTTAACAATTTTGTTTTCAACATTAATATTCAATATAAATAATGGAGCATTTGAGATATTCTTGTATTCGAGTTATATTTTTTGGTTTTAGTGTTTCACTATCTTCTTTCTCATTTTTCTTGTTTTCATTTCAAAAAAAATTTTTGTCCCTTTCTAAATCACTATATACAACATCAATTTAGTTGTGTCTTTTATCAGGTTGGACTCAGATATATCAAGAAACGGAGATGCCTAGGAATCAACCACTAACCAATTCAACAGATTTAACGCAAGCAGCTAAGGCTTTATGTATTTTGTCCGAAGCGGAGCCAAGGAGCCGTACAGGAGACTCGCTTGCTCCGGTTGACTCTCAAACTAGATTCAAGTGCGATAGGTGCGGAAAAATGTTTCAATCTTACCGAGCTCTTGGTGGGCACAAAGCAAATCATAGTAAAACCATTTTGGCCGAGATTCTTAGGTTTACTATGGTTTTCTTTGTGCCCGAAAGGAAATATTTTCTATAACAAGAGTCACTTGAGCAAGCGAGTCTCTGCTTTGGCCCCGGACAATATACATAAAGGTTTAGATGCTGCGTTAAATTGAATTGTGTGGTTGATATCTCCGTGTATATCTGAGTCAAGATAAAAGACACAATAAATGATGTTAAAAAGGACAAAATTTTGAAATGAAGATCCAGAGCAATGACAAAAGATGATTATATACATGTTTTTGCCTATATGTTTTTTTCGTCTTCTATTTGTGGTAGCAGATTTATTATTAGACAAATTTGATGAAGACAACTATTCATTGCATGAGCCTAAGGAGGATGTAGAGTGGGATGTAATGGTTGAAGTTCCCACGTCTGGTACCTGGATAAGTTAAAAAATAGCTTATAGTTTCTTTGTCTTATGATTTTTTTTATTTTAAGAAATACCACGGTTCGGGTTTAAGTCATGGAGGTAACAACTTTTGGTTTGACAATGTTTGTCAAAATATTACATTTTATGACAATGATGGTGATGTTTGATAATCCATGAAATTGCACAACTTGGAAATAGTTATAAGCCAAAGTCGTGCTGTTTCAATAAATGTTAAGGGATCATAAGCCTTTGGGAGTCAGTGATTGTTATATCTCGGAGGGAACCAAGTAGGTCTGAATTATTAAGGGTTCACTAGCAGCTTTTCACTGTATTGTTGTTAGTCACTGGCAGGTAGCCCGTGCATTTGTAATCTGTTGAGAATAGTTGATTAAGTCCTTTACTAAAGCGAAATCATATTGGCGGAGGGACAAAAGTAGCATTTTCTAAGGTGAACTTGTATAAAGCGAACTTGTCATTATTTATCTTCTAAAGCATTGATTCTAATTTGATTGTTTGTAGAAAGTACTTCAAAACGAAAAAGTTATAAAATCCAATTCAATCCCCCTTTTCCTCAACCTTCACTGACATAAATTCTTCACGATCGAATAATCTTCTAAATCTAGATTATTTCTAATATAGAGTTAGAATTTTAACGACAATAATCCTTAATACCCAAACGACGATGCCAATTTAAAGGTTTGCGTCATGTAGACTCAACTTGAATTAAAAAATTCATTTGACATATATAATTTGAAAAAGAAATACTTTTTTTATTTTATAATCATATTCACAATTTATATTGATTTGCTTGTAGGTTTATCTTCAACATTGAAGTGTGGAAAGATTCAGGCAACTATGAAGCAAGAATTTATCACATAGGTTTAAAAATTCTTTAAAAAAGGTTATACTTATTTAATGAAAAGTGTATTTGTGGTGAGAAATAATATCAAATTCAAATTAATATAATAGAAGCTAATAAAATTCTAGCAAATTATTTTGATTTAATGTTTTTTCTAATATCCTTGTAATAAGAAATGGTGATAAATTATTTGCTACATTATCCTAATTTTCTTTTCATATTTATTTATAAATTTGAAAAACAAATATTGGTCGTTGAATCAATTTAATTGTATTTTTCTTTCAATTTAATATATGTATGTAACTGAACATTCTGGTTGTATCGAACAAGACTTGTTCTGTAGGTTTGTGTATATTGTACACATTCAAAGGACAAATAAAAATGTTAAAAATAACTATAATCCTTATTTGCAAAATGGGAAAAAGATAATAATAATCCTTATTGGCTTTATAAATAATCCTTATTTGTAAAAAATAAATTTAAAAACAAATGTGTAATGTACACCGTCAAAGGATTTACACAAATTGAAAGTAGAAAAATAATGAACATTTTAATTATATAGAATACAGATAATATCTTCAAAAATATAGTTTTAATTTTTTTCTATAAATAGCATATATAAAAAATATTATAATACGTATAGTCATTAAAATATTAAAAAAATATTTAAGGCTATTTTTTTCTTCGATTTCAATATTTCGGTGATTATAAACTCTAGTATTTCTATTGAATTCTATGAATTAAGTCCTAAAAAATCATAAATTTACTTATTTATTTATTTAACAATTTTATTCTCAATAGTTTTATTCAATATAAATAATAGAGTATTTGAGATATTCTTGTATTGGAGTTATATTTTTTGGTTTCAGTATTTCACTATCTTCTTTCTCATTTTTCTTGTTCTTCATTTCAAGAAATTTTTTGTATTTTTTATCCCTTTTTAAATCACAATATACAACATCAATTTAGTTGTATCTGTTATCAGGTTTGACTCAGATATCTCTAGAAACGGAGATTCTTAAGAATCAACCACTAACCAATTCAACCGATTTAATGCAAGCAGCAAAGGCTCTCTGTATTTTGTCCGAAGAGGAGCCAAAGAGCCGTACAGGAGATTCGCTTGCTCAGGTTGACTGTCAATCTTACTAAACCCTTGGTGGGGAGAAAGCAAACCATAGTAAAACCATTTTGGACGAGATTCTTAGTTTTACTATGGTTTGCTTTGTGCCCAGCAAGAGATTGGTAAGATTGAAACATTTTTCCGCACCTATCACACTTGAAACTGGTTTGAGAGTCAGCTTGAGTAAGCGAGTGTCCTGTATGGCTATTTGGCTCCCCTTCGAACAATATACATAAAGCCTTACTTGCTTTTGTTAAATCTGTTAAATTGTTTGTACTGTGTAAATATATTTCAAAAGTGTATCCTTGTGATTCTAGTTAAATATTATTTGTTTTGCATCATTATGACAAGAGCCAGGGAAATGACAAAACATGATTATGTATATGTTTTTGCCTATATGTTTTAACATACTTTTTTCATCTTCTATTTGTGGTAGCAGATTTATTATCAGACAAATTTGATGAAGACAACTGTGCATTGCATGAGCCTAAGGAGGATGTAGAGTGGGATGTAATGGTTGAAGTTCCCACGTCTCGTACCTGGATAAGTTAAAAAATATCTTATAGTTTCTTTGTCTTATGATTCTTTTTATTTTAAGAAATACCACGGTTCGGGTTTAAGTCATGGAGGTAACAACTTTTGGTTTGACAATGTTTGTCAAAATATTACATTTTATGACAATGATGGTGATGTTTGATAATCCATGAAATTGCACAACTGGGAAATAATTATAAGCCAAAGTCGTGTTGTTTCAATAAATGTTAAGGGATCATAAGCCTTTGGGAGTCAGTGATTGTTATATCTCGGAGGGAACCAGGTAGGTCTGAATTATTAAGGGATCACTAGCAGCTTTTCACTGTATTGTTGGTAGTCACTGGTAGGTAGCCCGTGCATTTGTAATCTGTTGAGATTAGTTGATTAAGTCCTTAACTAAGGCGAAATCACATTGGCGGAGAGACAAGAGTAGCATTTTCTAAGGTGAACTTGTATAAAGCGAACTTGTCATTATTTCTCTTCTAAAGCATTGATTCTAATTTGATTGTTTGTAGAAAGCACTTCAAAACGAAAAAGTTATAAAACCCAATTCAATTCCCCGTTTTTGTGTTTTTCTCAATCTTCACTTACATCAATTCTTCATGATCAAATAATCTTCTAAATCTAGATTATTTCTAATATAGAGTTAGACTTTTAACGATAATAATCCTTAATACCCAAACGACGATGCCAATTTGAAGGTTCGTGTCATGTAGACTCAACTTGAATTAAAAAATTCATTTGACAAAAATAATTTGAAAATAAATACTTTTTTTTATTTCATAATCATATTCACAATTTATATTAATTTTCTTGTAGGTTTATCTTCAATATTGAAGTGTGGCAGGATTCAGACAACTATGAAAGTGTGGCAGGATTCAGACAACTATGAAGCAAGAATTTATCACTTAGGCTTAAAAATTCTTTAAAAGAGCTTATGCTTATTTAATGAAAAGTGTATTTGTTGTGAGAAATAATGTCAAATTCAAATCAATATAAATTGATATTTACGGGAGTCGCGAAGTGCAATACAATAGAAGCTAATAAAATTCTAGCAAATTATTTTGATTTAATGTTTTTTCTAATATCCTTGCAATAACAAATGGTGATAAATTATTTGGTATAAATAATATATTATTCTAATTTTACTTTCACATTTATTTATAAATTAAGAAACAGATATTGGTTGTTGAATCAATTTAGTTGTATTTTTCTTTCAATTTAATATATGTGATTGAACATTCTCACGTGCTCGAACAAGTCTTGTTCTGTAGATTTGTGTATATTGTACACATTCAAAGGACATATAAAAATGGTAAAAGTAACTATAATTCTTATTTGCATTATAAAAATAGTAAAAATATAACAATAATCCTTATTGGCTTTATAAATAATCCTTATTTGTAAAAAATAAATTTAAAAACAAATGTGTAATGTACACCGTCAAAGGATTTACACAAACCGAAATTAGAAAGATAATTAACATTCTAATTATATAGAATACAGCTAATATCTTTTAGAATATAGTTTTAATTTTTTTTCTATAAATAGCATAACTAAAAAATATTATAATACAAATTAGTCATTAAAATATTAGAAAAATATTTAAGACTATTTTTTTCTTCGATTTCAATATTTAGGTTAATATAGACTCTAGTATTTCAATTGAATTCTATGAATTAAGTCCTAAAAAATTCGTAAATTTACTTATTTATTTATTTAACAATTTCATTTTCCACAGTTTTATTCATTATAAATATAGCAGCATTTGAGATATTCTTGTATAGAAGTTATACTTTTTGGTTTCAGTGTTTCCCTATCTTCTTTCTCATTTTTCTTGTTCTTCATTTAAAGAAATTTTTTGTCATTTTTTAAATCACTATATACAACATCAATATAGTTGTGTCTTTTATTAGGTTGGACTCAGATATCTCTAGAAACGGAGATTCCTAGGAATCAACCACTAACCAATTCAACCGTTTAACGCAAGCAGCTAAGGCTCTCTGTATTTTGTCGGAAGGGGAGCCAAAGAGCCGTACAGGAGACTCGCTTGCTCAGGTTTACTCTCAAACCAGGTTCAAGTGCGATAGGTGCAGAAAAATGTTTCAATCTTACCGAGCTCTTGGTGGGCAGAAAGCAAACCATAGTAAAACCATTTTGGCCCAGATTCTTAGTTTTACTATGGTTTGCTTTGTGTCCGGCAAGAGCTTGATAAGATTGAAACATTTTTCCGCACCTATCGTACTTGAAAATGGTTTGAGAGTTAGCTTGAGCAAGCGAGTCTCATGTACGGCTCTTTGGCTCCGTCGACAATATCTGCAAGCCTTAGCTTAAATCGTTGAATTGTTTGTACTGTGTAAATATATTTTAATAGTGGATCCTTGTGATTCTAGTTAAATATGATTTGTTTTGCATCATTATGATAAGAGCCAGAGCAATGATAAAACATGATTATGTATATGTTTGCCTATATGTTGTTACATACTTTTTTCATCTTCTATTTGTGGTAGCAGATTTATTATCAGACAAATTTGATGAAGACAACTGTGCATTGCATGAGCCTAAGGAGGATGTAGAGTGGGATTTAATGGTTGAAGTTCCAACGTTACCTGGATAAGTTAAAAAAAATCTTATAGTTTCTTTGTCTTATGATTCTTTTTATTTTAAGAAAAACCACGGTTCGGGTTTAAGTCATGGAGGTACCAACTTTTGGTTTGACAATGTTTGTCAAAATATTACATTTTATGACAATGATGGTGATGTTTGATAATCCATGAAATTGCACAACTGGGAAATAATTATAAGCCAAAGTCGTGTTGTTTCAATAAATGTTAAGGGATCATAAGCATTTGGGAGTCAGTGATTGTTATATCTCGGAGGGAACCAGGTAGGTCTGAATTATTAAGGGATCACCAGCAGCTTTTCACTGTATTGTTGTTAGTCACTAGAAGGTAGCATGTGCATTTGTAATCTGTTGAGATTAGTTGATTAAGTCCTTAACTAAGGCGAAATCACATTGGCGGAGAGACAAGAGTATCATTTTCTAAGGTGATATTGTATAAAGCGAACTTGTCATTATTTCTCTTCTAAAGCATTGATTCTAATTTGATTGTTTGAAGAAAGCACTTCAAAACGAAAAAGTTATAAAACCCAATTCAATTCCCCGTTTTTGTGTTTTTCTCAACCTTCACTTACATCAATTCTTCATGATCAAATAATCTTCAAAATATTGATAATTTCTAATATAGAGTTAGACTTTTAACGACAATAATCCTTAATACCCAAACGACGATGCCAATTTGAAGGTTCGTGTCATGTAGACTCAACTTGAATTAAAAAATTCATTTGACATAAATAATTTGAAAATAAATACTTTTTTTATTTCATAATCATATTCACAATTTATATTAATTTTCTTGTAGGTTTATCTTCAATATTGAAGTGTGGCAGGATTCAGGCAACTATGAAGCAAGAATTTATCACATAGGCTTAAAAATTCTTTAAAAGAGCTTATGCTTATTTAATGAAAAGTGTATTTGTTGTGAGAAATAATGTCAAATTCACATCAATATAAATTGAACTTTACGGGAGTCGCGAAGTGCAATACAATAGAAACTAATAAAATTCTAGTAAATTATTTTGATTTAATGTTTTTTCTAATATCCTTGCAATAACAAATGGTGATAAATTATTTGGTATAAATAATATATTATTCTAATTTTACTTTCACATTTATTTATAAATTAAGAAACAAATATTGGTCGTTGAATCAATTTAATTGTAATTTTCTTTCAATTTAATATATGTGATTGAACATTCTCGTGTGCGTCGAACAAGCCTTTGTGTAGATTGTACACATTCAAAGGACATATAAAAATGGTAAAAGTAACTATAATTCTTATTTGCATTATAAAAATAGTAAAAATATAACAATAATCCTTATTGGCTTTATAAATAATCCTTATTTGTAAAAAATAAATTTAAAAACAAATGTGTAATGTACACCGTCAAAGGATTTACACAAACCGAAATTAGAAAAATAATTAGCATTCTAATTATATAGAATACAGCTAATATCTTCTAGAATATAGTTTTAATTTTTTTTCTATAAATAGCATAAATAAAAAATATTATAATACAAATTAGTCATTAAAATATTAGAAAAATATTTAAGTCTATTTTTTTCTTCGATTTCAATATTTAGGTAATTATAAACTCTAGAATTTCAATTGAATTCTATGAATTAAGTCCTAAAAAATCGTAAATTTACTTAATTATTTATTTAACAATTTCATTTTCAACAGTTTTATTCAATATAAATATAGGAGCATTTGAGATATTCTTCTATCGGAGTTATAGTTTTTGGTTTCAGTGTTTCACTAGCTTCTTTCTCATTTTTCTTGTTCTTCATTTAAAGAAATTTTTCGTTCCTTTTTAAATCACTATAGACAACATCAAAATAGTTGTGTCTTTTATTAGGTTGGACTTAGATATTTCTAGATACGGAGATTTCTAGGAATCAACCACTAACCAATTCAACCGTTTAGCATAGCGCTAAGGCTCTCGTATTTTGTCGAAGGGGCAAAAGTCGAGACTCGCTTGCTCAGGTTGACTCTCAAACCAGGTTCAAGTGCGATAGGTGCAGAAAAATGTTTCAATCTTACCGAGCTCTTGGTGGGCAGAAAGCAAACCATAGTAAAACCATTTTGGCCCAGATTCTTAGTTTTACTATGGTTTGCTTTGTGCCCGGCAAGAGCTTGATAAGATTGAAACATTTTCGCTGATTTGAATCATCAAGCGAGTCTCTGACTTTCTTCCAATATCTCCTTAGGCTTATGTAAATCGATTGTTTGTAATGTAAATATATTTTAATAGTAGATCCTTGTGATTCTAGTTAAATATGATTTGTTTTGCATCATTATGATAAGAGCCAGAGCAATGACAAAACATGATTATGTATATGTTTTTGCCTATATATTTTTACATACTTTTTTCATCTTCTATTTGTGGTAGCAGATTTATTATCAGACAAATTTGATGAAGACAACTGTGCATTGCATGAGCCTAAGGAGGATGTAGAGTGGGATGTAATGGTTGAAGTTCCCACGGTTCGGGTTTAAGTCATGGAGGTAACAACTTTTGGTTTGACAATGTTTGCAAAATATTACATTTTATGACAATGATGGTGATGTTTGATAATCCATGAAATTGCACAACTGAGAAATAATTATAAGCCAAAGTCGTGTTGTTTCAATAAATGTTAAGGGATCATAAGCATTTGGGAGTCAGTGTTTGTTATATCTCGGAGGGAACCAGGTAGGTCTGAATTATTAAGGGATCACTAGCAGCTTTTCACTGTATTGTTGTTAGTCACTAGCAGGTAGCATGTGCATTTGTAATCTGTTGAGATTAGTTGATTAAGTCCTTAACTAAGGCGAAATCACATTGGCGGAGAGACAAGAGTATCATTTTCTAAGGTGAACTTGTATAAAGCGAACTTGTCATTATTTCTCTTCTAAAGCATTGATTCTAATTTGATTGTTTGAAGAAAGCACTTCAAAACGAAAAAGTTATAAAACTCAATTCAATTCCCCGTTTTTGTGTTTTTCTCAACCTTCACTTACATCAATTCTTCATGATCAAATAATCTTCAAAATATTGATTATTTCTAATATAGAGTTAGACTTTTAACGACAATAATCCTTAATACCCAAACGACGATGCCAATTTGAAGGTTCGTGTCATGTAGACTCAACTTGAATTAAAAAATTCATTTGACATAAATAATTTGAAAATAAATACTTTTTTTATTTCATAATCATATTCACAATTTATATTAATTTTCTTGTAGGTTTATCTTCAATATTGAAGTGTGGCAGGATTCAGGCAACTATGAAGCAAGAATTTATCACATAGGCTTAAAAATTCTTTAAAAGAGCTTATGCTTATTTAATGAAAAGTGTATTTGTTGTGAGAAATAATGTCAAATTCACATCAATATAAATTGAACTTTACGGGAGTCGCGAAGTGCAATACAATAGAAACTAATAAAATTCTAGTAAATTATTTTGATTTAATGTTTTTTCTAATATCCTTGCAATAACAAATGGTGATAAATTATTTGGTATAAATAATATATTATTCTAATTTTACTTTCACATTTATTTATAAATTAAGAAACAAATATTGGTCGTTGAATCAATTTAGTTGTATTTTTCTTTCAATTTAATATATGTGATTGAACATTCTCGAACAAGCCTTTGTGTAGATTGTACACATTCAAAGGACATATAAAAATGGTAAAAGTAACTATAATTCTTATTTGCATTATAAAAATAGTAAAAATATAACAATAATCCTTATTGGCTTTATAAATAATCCTTATTTGTAAAAAATAAATTTAAAAACAAATGTGTAATGTACACCGTCAAAGGATTTACACAAACTGAAATTAGTAACATTCTAATTATATAGAATACAGCTAATATCTTCTAGAATATAGTTTTAATTTTTTTTCTATAAATAGCATAAATAAAAAATATTATAATACAAATTAGTCATTAAAATATTAGAAAAATATTTTAGACTATTTTTTTCTTCGATTTCAATATTTAGGTTATTATAAACTCTAGTATTTCAATTGAATTCTATGAATTAAGTCCTAAAAAATCGTAAATTTACTTAATTATTTATTTAACAATTTCATTTTCAACAGTTTTATTCAATATAAATATAAGAGCATTTGAAATATTCTTGTATAGGAGTTATACTTTTTGGTTTCAGTGTTTCACTAGCTTCTTTCTCATTTTTCTTCTTCTTCATTTAAAGAAATTTTTTGTTCCTTTTTAAATCACTATATACAACATCAAAATAGTTGTGTCTTTTATTAGGTTGGACTCAGATATTTCTAGATACGGAGATTCCTAGGAATCAACCACTAACCAATTCAATTTAACGCAAGCAGCTAAGGCTCTATGTATTTTGTCGAAGGGCCAAAGAAGAGTTTCGCTCGGGTTGACTCTCAAACAAGGTTCAAGTGATAGGTGCAGAAAAATGTTTCAATCTTACCGAGCTCTTGGTGGGCAGAAAGCAAACCATAGTAAAACCATTTTGGCCCAGATTCTTAGTTTTACTATGGTTTGCTTTGTGCAAACTTGATAAGATTGAAACATTTCGCTATAATTGAAATGACAAGCGAGTCTGCGGCTCTTTATCCGTTCGACAATATCTGCTAGTTAAATCGTTGAATTTGTGTAAATATATTTTAATCGTAGATCCTTGTGATTCTAGTTAAATATGATTTGTTTTGCATCATTATGATAAGAGCCAGAGCAATGATAAAATATGATTATGTATATGTTTTTGCCTATATGTTTTTACATACTTTTTTCATCTTCTATTTGTCGTAGCACTTTTATTATCAGACAAATTTGATGAAGACAACTGTGCATTGCATGAGCCTAAGGAGGATGTAGAGTGGGATGTAATGGTTGAAGTTCCCACGTCTGGTACCTGGATAAGTTAAAAAATATCTTATAGTTTCTTTGTCTTATGTTTCTTTTTATTTTAAGAAATACCACGGTTCGGGTTTAAGTCATGGAGGTAACAAGTTTTGGTTTGACAATGTTTGTCAAAATATTACATTTTATGACAATGATGGTGATGTTTGATAATCCATGAAATTGCACAACTTGGAAATAATTATAAGCCAATGTCGTGTTGTTTCAATAAATGTTAAGGGATCATAAGCCTTTAGGAGTCAGTGATTGTTATATCTCGGAGGGAACCAGGTAGGTCTGAATTATTAAAGGATCAGTAGCAGCTTTTCACTGTAATGTTGTTAGTCACTGGCAGGTAGCATGTGCATTTGTAATCTGTTGAGATTAGTTGATTAAGTCCTTAACTACGGTGAAATCACATTGGCGGAGAGACAAGAGTATCATTTTCTAAGGTGAACTTTTATAAAGCGAACTTGTCATTATTTCTCTTCTAAAGCATTGATTCTAATTTGATTGTTTGTAGAAATCACTTCAAAACGAAAAAGTTATAAAACCCATTTCAATTCCCCGTTTTTGTGTTTTTCTCAACCTTCACTTACATCAATTCTTCATGATCAAATAATCTTCTAAATATAGATTATTTCTAATATAGAGTTAGACTTTTAACGACAATAATCCTTAATACCCAAACGACGATGCCAATTTGAAGGTTCGTGTCATGTAGACTCAACTTGAATTAAAAAATTCATTTGAATAAATAATTTGAAAATAAATACTTTTTTTATTTCATAATCATATTCACAATTTATATTAAATTTCTTGTAGGTTTATCTTCAATATTGAAGTGCGGCAGGATTCAGGCAACTATGAAGCATGAATTTATCACATAGGCTTAAAAATTCTTTAAAAGAGCTTATGCTTATTTAATGTTAAGCGTATTTGTTGTGAGAAATAATATCAAGTTCAAATCAATATAAATTGAACTTTACGGGAGTCGCGAAGTGCAATACCATAGAAGCTAATAAAATTCTAGCAAATTATTTTGATTTAATGTTTTTTCTAATATCCTTGTAATAACAAATGGTGATAAATTATTTGGTATAAATAATATATTATTCTAATTTTACTTTCACATTTATTTATAAATTAAGAGACAAATGTTGGTCGTTGAATCAATTTAATTGTAATTTTCTTTCAATTTAATATATGTGATTGAACATTCTCGTGTGCGTCGAATAATACTTATTCCGTAGATTTGTGTATATTGTACACATTCAAAGGACAAATAAAATGGTAAAAGTGACTATAACCCTTATTTGCATTATAAAAATAGTAAAAATATAACAATAACCCTTATTGGCTTTATAAATAATCCTTATTTGTAAAAAATAAATTTCAAAACAAATGTGTAATGTACACCGTCAAAGGATTTACACAAACCGAAATCAGAAAAATAATTAATATTCAAATTATATGAATACAGCTAATATCTTCTAGAATATAGTTTTAATTTTTTTTTATAAATAGCATAAATAAAAAATATTATAATACAAATTAGTCATTAAAATATTAGAAAAATATTTAAGACTATTTTTTTCTTCGATTTCAATATTTAGGTTATTATAAACTCTAGTATTTCAATTAAATTCTATGAATTAAGTCCTAAAAAATCGTAAATTTACTTATTTATTTATTTAACAATTTCATTTTCAACAGTTTTATTCAATATAAATAATGGAGCATTTGAGATATTCTTGTATAGGAGTTATTTCACTATCTTCTTTCTCATTTTTCTTGTCCTTCACTTAAAGAAATTTTTGTCCCTTTTTAAATCACTATATACAACATCAATATAGTTGTGTCTTTTATTAGGTTGGACTCAGATACCTCTAGAAATGGAGATTCCTAGGAATCAACCACTAACCAATTCAACCGTTTAACGCAAGCAGCTAAGGCTCTCTATTTTGTCCGAAGGGGAGCCAAAGAGCCGTACAGGAGACTCGCTTGCTCAGGTTGTCTCTCAAACCAGGTTCAAGTGCGATAGGTGCGGAAAAATGTTTCAATCTTACTAAGCTCTTGGTGGGCACTAAACAAACCATAGTAAAACCATTTTGGCCCAGATTCTTAGTTTTACTATGGTTTTGTTCAAGAGCTTTAAGATTGAAACATTTTTTCACTGGTTTAGAGTCAGCTTGAGCAAGCGACTCTCCTGTACCACTCTTTGGCTCCCCTTCAGACATTATACAGAAAGCCTTAGTTGCTTGCGTTACATCGGTTGAATTGTTTGTACTGTGTAAATATATTTTAATAGTGGATCCTTGTGATTCTAGTTAAATATGATTTGTTTTGCATCAATATGACAATAGCCAGAGCAATGATAAAACATGATTATGTATATGTTTTTGCCTATATGTTTTTACATACTTTTTTCATCTTCTATTTGTGGTAGCAGATTTATTATCAGACAAATTTGATGAAGACAACTGTGTATTGCATGAGCCTAAGGAGGATGTAGAGTGGGATGTCATGGTTGAAGTTCCCACGTCTGGTACCTGGATAAGTTAAAAAATATCTTATAGTTTCTTTGTCTTATGATTCTTTTTATTATAAGAAATACCACCGTTCGTGTTTAAGTCATGGAGGTAACAACTTTTGGTTTGACAATGTTTGTCAAAATATTACATTTTATGACAATGATGGTGATGTTTGATAATCCATGAAATTGCACAACTTGGAAATAATTATAAGTCAAAGTCGTGTTGTTTCAATAAATGTTAAGGGATCATAAGACTTTGGGAGTCAGTGATTGTTATATTTCAGAGGGAACCAAGTTGGTCTGAATTATTAAGGGATCACTAGCAGCTTTTCACTGTATTGTTGTTAGTCACTTGCAGGTAGTATGTGCATTTGTAATATGTTGAGATTAGTTGATTAAGTCCTTAACTAAGGCGAAATCACATTGGCGGAGAGACAAGAGTAGCATTTTCTAAGGTGAACTTGTATAAAGCGAACTTGTCATTATTTCTCTTCTGAAGCATTGATTCTAATTTGATTGTTTGTAGAAAGCACTTCAAAACGAAAAAGTTATAAAACCCAATTCAATCCTCCGTTTTTGTGTTTTTCTCAACCTTCACTTACATCAATTCTTCATGATCAAATAATCTTTTAAATCTAGATTATTTCTAATATAGAGTTAGACTTTTAACGACAATAATCCTTAATACCCAAACGACGATGCCAATTTAAAGGTTCGTGTCATGTAGACTCAACTTGAATTAAAAATTCATTTGACATAAATAATTTGAAAATAAATACTTTTTTTATTTCATAATCATATTTACAATTTATATTAATTTTCTTGTAGGTTTATCTTCAATATTGAAGTGTGGCAGGATTCAGACAACTATGAAGCAAGAATTTATCACATAGGGTTAAAAATTCTTTAAAAGAGCTTATGCTTATTTAATGTTAAGCGTATTTGTTGTGAGAAATAATGTCAAGTTCAAATCAATATAAATTGAACTTTCCGGGAGTCGCGAAGGGCAATACAATAGAAGCTAATAAAATTCTAGCAGATTATTTTGATCTAATGTTTTTTCTAATATCCTTGCAATAACAAAATGGTGATAAATTATTTGGTATAAATAATATATTATTCTAATTTTACTTTCACATTTATTTATAAATTAAGAAACAAATATTGGTCGTTGAATCAATTTAATTGTAATTTTCTTTCAATTTAATATATGTGATTGAACATTCTCGTGTGCGTCGAATAATACTTATTCTGTAGATTTGTGTATATTGTAGACATTCAAAGGACAAATAAAAATGGTAAAAGTAACTATAACCCTTATTTGCATTATAAAAATAGTAAAAATATAACAATAATCCTTATTGGCTTTATAAATAATCCTTATTTGTAAAAAATAAATTTAAAAACAAATGTGTAATGTACACCGTCAAAGCATTTACACAAACCGAAATTAGAAACATAATTAACATTCTAATTATATAGAATACAGCTAATATCTTCTAGAATATAGTTTTAATTTTTTTTCTATAAATACCATAAATAAAAAATATTATAATACAAATTAGTTATTAAAATATTAGAAAAATATTTAAGACTATTTTTTTCTTCGATTTCAATATTTAGGTTATTATAAACTCTAGTATTTCAATTGAATTCTATGAATTAAGTCCTAAAAAATCGTATATTTACTTATTTATTTATTTAACAATTTCATTTTCAACAGTTTTATTCAATATAAATAATGGAGCATTTGAGATATTCTTGTATTGGAGTTATATTTTTTGGTTTCAGTGATTCACTATCTTCTTTCTCATTTTTCTTGTTCTTCACTTAAAGAAATTTTTTGTCCCTTTTTAAATCACTATATGCAATATCAATATAGTTGTGTCTTTTATCAGGTCGGACTCAGATATCTCTAGAAACGGAGATTCCTAGGAATCAATCACTAACCAATTCAACCGTTTAACGCAAGCAGCTAAGGCTCTATATTTTGTCCGAAGGGGAGTCAAAGAGCCGTACAGGAGACTCGCTTGCTCAGGTTGACTCTCAAACCAGGTTCAAGTGCGATAGGTGCGGAAAAATGTTTCTATCTTACCAAGCTCTTGGTAGGCAGGAAGCAAACCATAGTAAAACCATTTTGGCCCAGATTCTTAGTTTTACAATGGTTTATTTTGTTCCCAGCAAGAGCTTGGTAAGATTGAAACATTTTTCTGCACCTATCGCACTGAAAGTCGACAACAAGCGAGTGTCTGTACCACTCTTTGCTCCCCCTACATATCCTTAGTTGTTTGCGTTAAATCGATTGAATTGTTTGTACTGTGTAAATATATTTTAATAGTGGATCCTTGTGATTCTAGTAAAATATGATTTGTTTTGCATCATTATGACAATAGCCAGAGCAATGATAAAACATGATTATGTATATTTTTTTGCCTATATGTTTTTACATACTTTTTTCATCTTCTATTTGTGGTAGTAGATTTATTATCAGACAAATTTGATGAAGACAACTGTGCATTGCGCAAGCCTAAGGAGGATGTATAGTGGGATGTCATGGTTGAAGTTCCCACGTCTGGTACCTGGATAAGTTAAAAAATATCTTCTAGTTTCTTAGTCTTATGATTTTTTTTTATTTTAAGAAATACCACGGTTCGGGTTTAAGTCATGGAGGTAACAACTTTTGGTTTGACAATGTTTGTCAAAATTTACATTTTATGACAATGATGGTGATGTTTGATAATCCATGAAATTGCACATCTTGGAAATAATTATAAGCCAAAGTCGTGTTGTTTCAATAAATGTTTAGGGAACATAAGCCTTTGGGAGTCATTGATTGTTATATCTCAGAGGGAACCAGGTAGGTCTGAATTATTAAGGGATCACTAGCAGCTTTTCACTGTATTGTTGTTAGTCACTGGCAGGTAGCCTGTGCATTTGTAATTTGTTGAGAGTAGATGATTAAGTCCTTAACTAAGGCGAAATCAAATTAGCGAAGGGACAACAGTAGCATTTTCTAAGGTGAACTTGTATAAAGCAAACTTGTCATTATTTCTCTACTAAGCATTGATTCTAATTTGATTGTTTGTAGAAAGCACTTCAAAACGAAAAAGTTATAAAACCCAATTCCATCCCCCATTTTTGTGTTTTTCCCAACCTTCACTTACATCAATTCTTCATGATCAAATAATCTTCTAAATCTATTTATTTCTAATATAGAGTTAGAATTTTAACGACAATAATCCTTAATACCCAAATGACGATGGCAATTTGAAGATTCGTGTCATGTAGACTCAACTTGAATTAAAAAATTCATTTGACATAAATAATTTGAGAAATAAATACTTTTTTTATTTCATAATCATATTCACAATTTATATTGATTTGCTTGTAGATTTATCTGCTATATTGAAGTGTGGAAATATTCAGGTAACTATGAAGCAAGAATTTATCACATAGGTTTAAAAATTCTTTAAAAAAAGTTATACTTATTTAATGAAAAGTGTATTTTTTGTGAGAAATAATATTAAATTCAAATCAACATAAGTTGAACTTCACGGTAGTCGCGAAGTGCAATACAATAGAAGCTAATAAAATTCTAGGAAATTATTTTGATTTAATGTGTTTTCTAATATCCTTGTAATAACAAGTGGTGATAAATTATTTGGTATAAATACCATATTATCCTAATTTTACTTTCATATTTATTGATAAAATAGAAAAAAAAATATTAGTCTTTGAATCAATTTAGTTGTATTTTTCTTTCAATTTAATATATGTGATTGAACATTCTCGTGTGCGTCGAACAAGACTTGTTCCGTAGATTTGTGTATATTGTACACATTCAATGGACAAATAAAAATGATAAAAGTAACTATAATCCTTATTTGCATTATAAAAATGGTAAAAAAATAACAATGCTCTTTATGGGCATTATAAATAACTAGTATGTATACTCGTGCGAGGCACTGGACAAAATTTCATAAATTAAAAATGTTTTATAACTATTTGCAGTTTATAAATGAAGTTATAGTAACATTAAAATTAATTAAATAATTTTATATTTTTGTTAATTAAAAAAAAATTAATAAAAAATTGTACATTAACCTTTAATAACAAAATTAAATAGCAAACGATTATTAAGATTACTGATAACATTTTTTAGATATAAATTTTTTGAAATTTAATAAGTTGGTTTAAAATATAAATATTTAAATATTTAGAATTAAAAATATTTTTAAAATAAAAAAAAATGTTAAAAGTTTAATCATAGTAAATTAATTGATTAATATTGTTGATAAATTAGTTTAATAAATAATGAACAAAAATAAATAAATAGGTGTATGACGGATGAAGAATTCAAATTTTACTAAAAGTTAATTTTATAAGTTGCTAATAAAATATTGAGAATTCAAAATAAAGTATAAATACTAACAATTTATTTATAGTAATTTAACTATTAATAGAAACTTTTTAATAGTAACCATGTTATCATTTTCCACATCTCGTTAACACTTCACATGCAAATACAACTCATTTTAAGACTCACATTTACGGACATGTTACAACTCATACCAAAATACATTTTCATCTTTCCTTATGTTTCTTAATCAACAAACATGTTACATCTCATACCAAAATACATTTTCATCTTTCCTTATTTTTCTTAATCAAAAACTATATACTCCTACATTCACTATGCAGTTTACAAGGACTCTTGCACTGGACTTCATGTATCCACTTTAAACATGGAATGAAAAATTAACAAAACCTCATTAACATCTGAGAAAATTATTTGAAGAAAACTTCCTAAAAACATACGGTATTGATTTAGGACCCATCATGGTTACAAATTAAGATTTAAATGGGGCCTATTATTCTATATGAAAATCAAATCTTATTATAAATCTAAGATACTTATCAATAATAAAAATATGATATTTTTAACTAAAAACAAATGACATAGCAAAATGAAAAGCTTATATAGTTATATATCATATACGAACGCTAAAAGTAATTAAGTATCAAGTTTTAAATCAAATGACAGGGAACGCTAAAAGTAATTAAGTATCAAGTTTTAAATCAAATGACAGGAAATCTCTATTATAACATCTTATATTGGCACAGAACTTCGAAAAAAAATACAATGTTAGAGAAATAGGATTCCATTTAATTAGAATCATATAGATGGATTTGAGAGGTTATCACCAATTATCACCTCCATCTCAATTTTCAATTCAAACAGGCCCAACAAACAGGTATTTATACCATTTTTAAATTTTAATACAATAGTCTTGATCTACAAAGTCTTGCAGGTGCTTGCCAGCTCCCAGCACAATGTTTAGCCATTCTTCAAACTGCAGAACTCGGTAGATCAGCTATGAAATTAGGCTTTCCTTTTCAGTTTTGAAAACCCAAGGTTGAGAATTGGTGAAGGGCAGCAACAACTTTTGAGCATTAATAAACCAACAAATCTTCTTCATGGAGTTCCAACTAATATGGACAGCGCAGGTTTTAAACTCAATGTTTTAGAGTCTAACAAAATCAAAATCTACTCTCTTTCTGCACCATCCAATTTCAATCAAATGACAATTGATGTGCTTACTACATGCATGAATGTGTGGGATGGTGATTGAATATTTAAAATTTATGTTAACACAAAGCTTGGGCATGATAGGTTTGCAAGTGAACAGAATTCCAGCAACCAATTCGCCGAACTGGTGGGCAGATTCAGCTGAAACCTATACAAAACATTCATAACCGAAGGTGCGTAAAAAAATAGTTTTCTATCAATAACGTATACATAAAGACTTATGCTATTAGCGAAACTGTGCACACAAATTTATCAAATGTTATTTATGCACTAAACTTGATTACTAACATTGTCCCTATCCCAACATACTTAATATGAGCATCTAAAAAAAATAAAAAAGGAATATTTTCAGCAGCGCCGTGTTTTTTGAAGAACTATCGTTCGTGGATTAATAAAAACACTTACTTACCAAGCATGGATGGTAGTGGAAAATTGCAGCAAACATCACAATATAGCAGAAAGATATGTGACTGCAATCAAAATGTAACCTATCTGTTAGAACATAAACGTATAAGCATTCGAAAGATAATGCACAATATAATGCAATAGAAGTTATAAAAGTCGTGCTCCTAACCAGATTTCCTTCCATGATTATATCTCTGAAGTAATAAAGACCACTTGCTGAGCCATGTGGTTTATCCTCCTTCAAATATCTAGATTGATATTAGTAACACACTATGGTTAGATCCACAAATTTAATAAAACATGTGAACATAAAATTTTATTATCATCATTGTTAAAATTGCATAGTAATGATGCAGTTATCACCTTAATGGTAATTTTAGCTCGTTCGAAATTGAAGAGACAAATAAAGCAAATTCTCACTCCTAATAAAATCCAATAAGAAATATTTGAGATAAATTGGGTATTTGGAGAAGGCAACACAAGCAAATATAAATACACCACACCTTTTAGGTTATAACTTGGACACATATAAAATAAGCATTTACCCCATTACTTTGTATCACCCATAAGCTTACAGCCATTAATAGCCCTACTCCGCTTTTGTTGAAAGCTAGTGATTCTTCAAATATGATACCTACCATGAGAAATTAAACAGAAGAACAAACTCTCAGAATATATCATTTTTAGATTTATCGCAAATGCATGTACTTAATTGTGAAACATAGCAAAATAGTGACACATACATAGAAATCGAAAAAAGTTGCTGTAACCAAACTCCACATTACCTATGTGTAAAAACCTCCATGAACCAAACTCCAAAACCATCAACCATGTAACAGTCACATCGTTTGTTTCTACACTTAATTTCCATTGAAAATCCATCCATAAACTTCATTAAACCTTCATACACAACTTGACAAACAAAATAAGAAGCACCATTTTTTGAATCATAAACCATGTAATCCATCAATACAAACTATACATACTAAACACATAGCTTTTGAAATGGTAGCTACTTCAATTGCTAACTTAAGTATAGTCTTCAATTGCAGGGGAGAAGAATACATTACCTTTCTTCACACACTCAACAATACGAACAAAAGTGAAACATAGCATATCTAATAATTTCTAAATACCTAATTTAAAATAATTAAATTATCAGGAAGAGTGAGGCGACGAATCTTGAGTGTTACCTGCCATAACCACCGATTTTCCCCTTCAATTGCTTTACTCTACGGTTACAAATCAAATTCAATTCAGTAGAAAACATTGATGATTGAATCTAATGTAAAAATCGATTGATTAAACCAAAACGATGGATTTTACTCCATTAAAATCATCACGAGAAATCTGAAATCCAAATTGAAGAAGAGGAGAATACGGAAGAGAGAGAGAGAGAGAGAGAGGATGGGAGAAGAAGAGATGACGGAAGAGAGAAAGGGATGGGAGAAGAAGAGGCGTTTAGATGTGTGGTGCTAATGATGATAAGGTTGGAAGAAAATTAAGGGTTTACAATTCCAATAGTTTTGCATCGAAAACATGTGTGTTTTCTCTTCCTAACACTCCTTTGATCTTCTTAATGGCTCAACCCAACCAATCAAAATTTCACGTGTTTCAGAATAAAGTTTAATTAATTTAAAAATATAATAGAATTATATTAATTAAAACTTTCTTCTTTTAGTAATATGTCAATATAATAGAAAAGCTGAGGGTTTGCTAAGTGTCAAACTTGCCCAAAAACATTCTAATTATATAGAATACAGTTAATATCTTCTAAAATATAGTTTTAATTTTTTTCTATGAATAGCATAAATTAAATATATTATAATACAAATTAGTCATTAAAATATTAGAAAAATATTTAAGTCTATTTTTTTCTTCGATTTCAATATTTAGGTAATTATAAACTCTAGAATTTCAATTGAATTCTATGAATTAAGTCCTAAAAAATCGTAAATTTACTTATTTATTTATTTAACAATTTCATTTTCAACAGTTTTATTCAATATAAATAATGGAGGATTTGAGATATTCTTGTATTGGAGTTATATTTTTTGGTTTAAGTGTTTCACTATCTTCTTTCTCATTTTTCTTCTTTTTCCGCACAAGAAATTTTTTGTCCCTTTTTAAATCACTATTTACAACATCAATTTAGTTGTGTCTTTTATCAGGTTGGACACAGATATCTCTAGAAACGGAGATTCCTAGGAATCAACCACTAACTAATTCAACCGATTTAACGCAATCAGCTAAGGTTCTCTGTATTTTGTCCGAAGGGGAGCCAAAGAGCCGTTCAGGAGACTCGCTTGCTCAGGTTGACTCTTAAACCAGGTTCAAGTGCGATAGGTGCGGAGAAATGTTTCATTCTTACCGAGCTCTTGGTGGGCACAAACCAAACCATAGTAATACCATTTTGGCCGAGATTCTTGGTAAGATTGAAACATTTTTCCGCACCTATCGCACTTGAAACTGGTTTGAGAGTCAGCTTGAGCAAGCGAGTCTCCTGTAAAGCTCTTTGGCTCCCCTTCGGACAATATACATAAAGCCTTAGCTGCTTACGTTAAATCTGTTGAATTATTTGTACTGTGTAAATATATTTTAATAGTGGATCCTTGTGATTCTAGTTAAATATGATTTGTTTTGCATTATTATGACAAGAGCCAGAGCAATGACAAAACATGATTATGTATATGTTTTTGCCTTTATGTTTTTACATACTTTTTTCATCTACTCTTTATGGTAGCAGATTTATTATCAAACAAATTTGATGAAGACAATTGTGCATTGCACAAGCCTAAGGAGGATGTAGAGGGGGATGTAATGGATGAAGTTCCAACGATTGGTATCTGGATAAGTTAAAAAATATCTTATAGTTTCTTTGTTTTATGATTTTTTTTTAGTTTAAGAAATACCACGGTTCGGGTTTAACTCATGGAGATAACTACTTTTGGTTTGACAATGTTTGTCAAAATATTACATTTTATGACAATGATGGTGATGTTTGATAATCCATGAAATTGTACAATTTGGAAATAATTATAAGCCAAAGTCTTGTTGTTTCAATAAATGTTAAGGGATCATAAGCGTTAGGGAGTCAATGATTGTTATATCTCGGAGGGAACCAGGTAGGTCTGAATTATTAAGGGATCACTAGCAGCTTATCACTGCATTGTTGTTAGTCACTGGCAGGTAGCCCGTACATTTGTAATCTGTTGAGATTAGTTGATTAAGTCCTTTACTAAGGCGAAATCACATTGGCGGAGGGACAAGAGTAGAATTTTCTAAGGTGAACTTGTATAAAGAGAACTTGTTATTATTTCTCTTCTAAAGCATTGATTCTAATTTCATTGTTTGTAGAAAGCACTTCAAAACGAAAAAGTTATAAAACCCAATTCAATGCCCCGTTTTTGTGTTTTTCTCAACCTTCACTTACATCAATTCTTCATGATCAAATAATCTTCTAAATCTAGATTATTTCTAATATAGAGTTAGAATTTTAACAACAATAATCCTTAATACCCAAACGACGATGCCAATTTGAAGGTTCGTGTCATGTAGACTCAACTTGAAATAAAAAATTCATTTGACATAAATAATTTGAAAAATAAATACTTTTTATTTCATAATCATATTCACAATTTATATTGATTTGCTTGTAGGTTTATGTTCAATATTGAAGTGTGGAAATATTCAGGCAACTATGAAGCAAGAATTTATCACATAAGTTTAAAAATTCTTTAAAAAAGGTTATACTTATTTAAGGAAAGTGTATTTGTTGTGAGAAATAATATTAAATTTAAATCAATATAAATTGAACTTTATGGGAGTCGCGAAGTGCAATACAATAGAAGCTAATAAAATTCTAGCAAATTATTTTGATTTAATGTTTTTTCTAATATCCTTGCAATAACAAGTGATGATAAATTATTTGGTATAAATACTATATTAACCTAATTTTACTTTCATATTTATTTATAAAATAGAAAAAGAAATATTAGTCGTTGAATCAATTTAGTTGTATTTTTCCTTGAATTTAATATATGTGATTGAACATTCTCTTGTGCGTCGAACTAGACTTATTCCGTAGATTTGTGTATATTGTACACATTCAAAGGGCAAATAAAAATGGTAAAAGTAACTATAATCCTTATTTGTATTATAAAAATGATAAAAAAAAACCAATAATCCTTATTGGCTTTATAAAAATCCTTATTTGTAAAAAACAAATTTAAAAACAAATGTGTAATGTACACCGTGTCAAAGGATTTACACAACCAAAATTAGCAAAATAATTAGCATTCTAATTATATAGAATACAGCTATATCTTCTAAAATATAGTTTTAATTTTTTTTCTATAAATAGCATAAATTAAAAATATTATAATGCAAATTAGTCATTAAAATATTAGAAACATATTTAAGGCTATTTTTTTCTTCGATTTCAATATTTAGGTAATTATAAACTCTAGAATTTCAATTGAATTCTATGAATTAAGTCCTAAAAAATGGTAAATTTACTTATTTATTTATTTAACAATTTTATTTTTAACAGTTTTATTCAATATAAATAATGGAGCATGTGAGATATTCTTGTATTGGAGTTATATTTTTTGGTTTAAGTGTTTCACTATCTTCTTTCTCATTTTTCTTGTTCTTCATTTCAAGAAATTTTTTGTCCCTTTTTAAATCACTATATACAACATCAATTTAGTTGTGTCTTTTATCAGGTTGGACTCAGATATCTCTAGAAACGGAGATTCCTAGGAATCAACCACTAACTAATTCAACCGATTTAACGCAAGCAGCTAAGACTCTCTGTATTTGTCCGATGGGGAGCCAAAGAGCCGTACAGGAGACTCGCTTGCTCAGGTTGACTCTCAAACCAGGTTCAAGTGCGATAGGTGCGGAAAAATGTTTCAATCTTACCAAGCTCTTGGTGGGCACAATGCAAACCATATTGTGATGACTGGTTTTTTCATCGGTTATTTTAAAAACAATGAAGTCGCCTCCTAATTTTATTTGTTCTAAAAAGAACGGGAAAATATAGATAAAACCCCACGGATACGTTTAAGGCGGTATACGTGACCAAAAGGCATGGAATCGAGAGTCGGTTATGCAAGGGGAAGTTATTAGCACCCCTCACATCCATTGTACTCGACGGGACCCGTTTAGTTCTAAGTGTTTGTGTGTATATTCTCTAATTTCTAAGTTATGATCGAGAAATAAGATAGAAGAAAAGGGTTTTATTTATTATTATTTTGAGTTTGTCGTGGTTTCAAAACCTTGTGCCTACGTATTCTCTCGTGCAATGGGAAAGTCAAAACTCCGTAGTTCTTCTTGAAAAGGTTTCAAGTTGGCTGTGTTGATTTTATAAGAAAAATCGTGCATTTAGACATTTCAAATGTTCGAACTTTTGACTGTTTAGTTTGTTTGAAAAGCTAAGTCTTTGTTCGTATTTGAAATGGCTATCGCACACTCTTTGTAAGAAAAGAGTTTTGATGATCGCATATGAGCGAAAAAAAGAGTTAAGTGAGTTGAGTTATTTTTATGTGGGAGACAAGCATCAGACCAGAAGCGTTCAACGGCTAACGCCCCGAATACTTGGATGAGTGCACAAAAACATCTTAATCATCTTTTTCTACCCAAAAAGTTTACTAAGAAAAAGTGAGGTGAAACAAGGTTCACTTTAATTAGATTCATCTAAAGAAACCAAATGTACAGTCGAGGGTAAAAACAGGACTGACTACCATACGTTTGGGAAGAGAGAGAAGTGAAATATTTATTTATGAAAATATTTTAAAAAGAAACTCGACGTTGGATCGAGGTTTGGAGATTTTTATCATGAAAGTGTTTTAAGGTTGGTATATGGACCAAGAAATATGGAATCGAGTTATGATTAATTAAGTATATGGACTTAATTAATCTTGTGAGAACAGGTGCTCCTATCCCTAACTATGAGACCCTTGTGCATGGAAAATTGGTATGTGGACCAATATTTATTCGGGTTATGATTAATTAAAGCAACAAGGGCTTTAATTAACCTCGTGAGGATGGTCATGCCCATCCCCAACTATGAGACCCTTATTGGCGTACGAGCCATTTAAAAAAAATCGGAGTTGTTTTATATTAATTGTGTGTGAAGTGTGAATATATCGTACAAGTGGATAAACGGCGAATAAATAATTATCACATAATACTAGCTGAGATCTTAAATAATTATTAGACTAGATCTTTTTTATTTGATAAAATCGACTAATAGTTTAATCGGAAATTATCAAATAAAAATTATCAATGACCAATAATTATTTAATACAAATTATCACAATTTATTTGCAAATAAATAAATAATAGGAAATAAGTTAAAGGTTAGAAATGAGCCTGTTATACTGAAGCAAAACTGGGGGTGTAGGTAGAATTTCGCTGGGACTGGAAGCAAGAAAAGCCCAAGTTCATGAAGGGATCCTCTTGATCTTGTGTGGCAGGTCAGCGAGAGTCTACTGTGTGTATGCCTTTCTAAAGCGCCAAATCTAATTTTCATGAATACTCCAACAGCCATGATGAAACTTGGTTATCAATTTATAGGATAATAAAAATAAATAAAAAGAAACTAAACAAAGTTGGTGACACTTGTCACCACCAGACCAAGACACTTATCCTAAACTAAAATACAAAAAGTCTAATTAAGAAATGTTAATCAGAAACAAAATACTTCTCCTTCTCTCTAACCATGTGAATCCTCTAACCTCTCTCTAAAAAGACCTTGTCGGCGATGGGAGGTTGGCCGCGCCGGAAATCGCCTCGTGGCGGTGACGGCGGCGGCGAGCAGCGGAAACATTTCGATCCTATATTTTTTTTACACTGTCTTGTTTGTCTTTCTCTTCTAAGCACTGATATGATCTTCAATTTTGCAGATCCTTAGTAGTTTGGAGTAGATCTTGAAAGGGGTTTGTGAAACCCTAACCCTCCGATGATGATGATCGGTGATTATAACGGATATGAGGCCTCTGTGATGCCGAAAATGAATTTTCTGAGGTGTGGTTGAGAGCTCGATGGTGGCCTACGGCCGCAACCCCAGTGAGATTCTTCTGACTCGTGGCTTTTCCTTTTCCTCTTCGGCTTTTTAAATTCTGAAGGGTTTGTTTTTTGGAAAATGATGAATACCTAGGGATTCGGTTGATTGTTGCCGTTTTGTTTATGTTTTTTGGAAAAGTGATGATTCTTATTTTTCTGATGGGTTTTAATGGTTGCGATTTCTGATTTCTGTTTTGGTTTTGTGAATCTGTTTGTGATTTCCTGATGAATTTTGTCAAATCTGGAAAATGATGAACACTTTGGTTTTTGTGTTTTGGCTACTGAGGCTAGGGGTTACTCGTGAACCGTGTTGATGGTCCTGGTTTCTGTGCATTCAATCCTTATATATTGGCAGAATTAGGGTTTCCATGTTGCTGGACTTAGAAACTTGTTGGGAACAGGCCTGTGCTTGAAATTCTGTTGGGCTTTTGTCATTCTGATATGTCTGAAATCTGTTTGGGCTGGAAATCTGATTTCTGTACTTGTTGAGTTACTCTTCAAAAAAGTTTGTCTGGGCTGGAACTGTCATATTCTGATCTTGTACTTGAACCATGATGCTAATTCTGAGTTTGTATTTCTGCACCCCCCTTTTTGTGAACTAAAGTTTTTTACTTTGTGATTTACAATTGGGAAAACTAGCCCACGATTAATCTTGAAATTCATATTATGAGGCTTTGGCATTGAACATGATTTAAGAAAACCCTTTAATCCTGATTCCTTAGCATAAAACCCTAATGATGAACCTTGGAAATTCTTTGAAATGCTTGTTTTGAGTTCATGTTTGCCAACTACGTTCATTTTTCTTTGTTTCATGAACAATGGTAATGAGGGTGGCTCGAAGATGGAAGATTCACCATGAAGAAGCAAATGAAGCATAGGAATTGGAAGCTTTGCAAGAAGTATCGAAGAACTCACTAGCAATCTTAAGATTAGATTAAGAATCATTTGAGTTTGCATTGTAAAATCTCCGAACTTGGTTTCTTTGTAAATCGTAGGAACTTTGTAACATAATCATTCCATGCTTGTAATAACTTGGAAGCTTTTTGAAATTGGTTTGAATGTCATTTGAAATGTTGATATAATTAGAAGTCAAGTATTAGGATTTACTTTCTTGTATCAACAAAAAAAATGATGGTATAATCTTAAGGTCTTGAATCCGAAAATTGAAGGTCTTGAATGAATTTGCAACGAGTTTGGAAATATTTGGATAAAACTTGACATTGTATGGAATTCAACATGAATTTTCAAGCTTTCGAATTATGAATACTTTGCTTGAATCTCATGAAGTAAATAATGTTATGTAATCTTGAAATTTAACTCCATCTTCAAATATCTTTTTAGAAATACCAAACATTCTAAACCAATCAAAACAAACAAACTTCCTTTCAATAGGCACTTTTGAACTTCAACCTTCTAATCAACCAAGGAATTCAATATTGTCGAATGATGCCTTAATCGACTTGAAAGTCCCAACCAAACTTCCATTGATAAATACCAACAAACATACACACCACATATGAGGAACTTTAATCATATAATAGACTAAATGATGATCTTGTTCTCGACTACAATCCAACTTATTAACACGAGAATGCACCCAAGAATCATTCATGAACTCACATCTCTGAATTCTTTCCCTTTGCAAAGAAAATTCAAGAAACAATGATGGCAGACATAGGAAAATGATGGACACCTGAACTTATAGCTTTGTAACTTGATAAGGAGAAATCCACATAATCACGGTAGAAGACCCTAATATCATAACTCATTGTACAAATAAGAAAGGTAGCATCAGTCTTTATTTGATGTGAACAACAATAGAAACCCTAATTCCACCTTTTTACTTCTCGACCAAGAAGCTGGATAATCAGAAGAATCTGAAACATCAGACTCTATTGGATAAACTTCGGACCAACAAACCCTAAACTCGTGATGAACTGACCTCTTGGACCAAGACGTCTTGCGCATTAAGATAATACTCGATATGGCAACGCTCCTAGAATTTTGTTAGGGAAGAATTCATACATTCACTATGCCAAAAATGACCTACGAAAGCACTTTTTTTGGGCTTTAAAAGCGCTTAAAAGCGCTCTCGTAGGTGGCGCTGCTAAAGGTTTTAGCAGCGCTTTTTGTTCAGAAAAAAGCGCTCTCGTAGGCCTACCTATGAAAGCGCTTTTTGGTGAAAAGCGCTTTCATAGGTGAATTCAGAATGCGTGTCAGGCAATCTAAAGTAGGCCTATGAGAGCGCTTTTTGTTCATAAAAAAGCGCTCTCGTAGGCATACCTATGAAAGCGCTTTTAAGAAAAAAGCGCTCTCGTAGGCAGGCCTATGAGAGCGCTTTTTTCTTAAAAGCGCTTTCATAGGTTTTCTACTGAAAAATCTAAAATTTAAAAATTTCTAAACCGCATTTTTTTAAGAAACTAATTCCTATACCGGTATTTTACAATCTAATCTAGAAATACCAATATATATTAGTTTTAATCCAAATACCAAATGTAATTCAAATACCAAATATTATATATATACAAATACCATTATAATCAATTCATATCCAAAATATATATACACCATGGTAATTCAATATTAACATGTTTTTAAACGTAACAAAATACACCCTAAGAAATCAGCTATATAACACTAAGTAAATCAATCCTAATCTACATATATATCCAAGGTCCTGATCCTGCAATATGAACATAATAACACGGTCAGTGTTGTATACAAAACAATATATTCATAATTAACCAATTTTCACACAACAATGTATTTGTACCTTATTATAAGATTCTTAGCTCAATAAAATATTGGCACAACTCCTCTTTGAGTTCTTCCAATTGACGTGGCGAGTAATATGGACAATTGTATTGATCAAAATACTACATTATAAAACAAAATATATGCATGATTTAGTTTAATGTAATAAATTATATGCAAAATCCGATAAGTAATAAAACAAAGTATAAATCCATACCGTGATTGGAATCTCGATTTCATTCATTTGAATGATTTCTTTGATAAACTTCAAAACGAAGTATCCGCAATCTATGTCGTTTTGTTGTTGAGGGCACTACATAGAAAAACAAATAAGATTATACACATCTATTGTTTTATCAAGTAGCATAAATATTATAAGCAAAATTGTTGAAATTTATATACCTGTACTTTGAGCCAATTAATGTTGTTTGATTTAGACCGTGGTACCCGTGCTTCCCTTTGACATCGGAATACTTGTATTGAACTGATGACAAAATTAAAATATTTATTTAGAACAATGACATAGAAATAATTAAATATATAAACACAAACGAATATTTAGAATAATGTCACTTACGTATCAATCATTAGCTTCATTTCCGGATAATTTGTCCAATCACCGTCAACCGAATTCAGGTAATAGACCACTTCTTTTATGGGATTGATAGCAAGCAACAACCAGTGACATCTATAAATTAAAGCAACAATTTAGAAGCGAATTTTAATGTAAAAAATACAAATATTAAAAGGAGCTTAGAATGAAAATCTAACCACATATATCGGCAAAAGATACAAGCTCTCTGTACTGGCAGTTGTCATGAATCTTTCGACCAAGTGTTCTCTTACTGAATCAGGTTCCCTAGAAATTGTTGCTCCGCTGACACGGGAGGAAGACATGAAACGGAATCTATTTGACAATTGATTCCCGCGCATCAATTTGTCAAATAACATCCTTAAATAAAAACATAATTAATATTAGACTATTTCAATTAAATGTTTAAAAAAAATGTTCAACCAATTAAATAATATATTGATCGGGTTACCGGATGTACGAGTGCATCACCGATGCCTAACTCTCGATGATGAAAGATTTGTTCCATGTCCTCTAATCCAATTGTTTCGGTACATGGAAAACCAAAGGCAATTTCATCCACATCGATTTGACGAATTCCATCATTCATCAAATCTGATGTGCCAACTAGTGTCTCCGGACAACATCGATACCTAGGCACAAATTCGGACGGGAACCTTCTTCTTAGGTGGAACCCTACTAACTTTCGGCTCACTCTTGGTGATCTTGAGAAGGTACCTTAAAATCATATAGAATTATGTAAGATACAAAGTTATGCGATTATTTATTCGATCATAAATGAAACACTTTAAAAGTACACTCTTTGCGATGCAATAGACTCGTGCAAAATCCCTTTATCCTTAGATGCGGGTTTGTAGGAGTCTAAAATTACCATGTAACAAATTCGGTCGAATCGGTTGAATACTTAAAGATTCATAATGGTTTTCAACATACGATCATCTATGAAGATGAGGTCGATGGCCATGCCACAAAGATCCTCTGCATCTCGCAATGTGGTCTCCAACAATGTCGTACCGGCAATGCATTCATATCTAAAACAACATCAACCGATACCTTCATGTGGCCATCCGAGCGGTCTATGGTGAATTAAATCTCCGAGGTGTTGTGCGTTTTCCTTGCCAACTACCCGATAAGTCGAGGCTAGATACGGTGACAACATGAAATGCCCTAAACCAATAATAATCGTTAGACTTCCTTTAATGTTGACAATAATAACCGTTATAATTATACTTTCTCTAAATATAATGGATTATCATCTTAATTACCTCGGAAATTTATGTTGACATTGATACTAGCCTTGTCACTAGTTTCTTTCAACCGTGAACGCTCCTTTCGCCATATATCTCTCTTTGTCCCTCTGCGGTTCACGGACTCGTGCTTGTAAATCCTGCAATGTTGGCATCACTTCTGCATTGCTAGGATTTCTTTTTCTTGGATTGTTATACAGAGAGGTAGGAGTCACACCATGGCCTTTACCCCTCACTCATCTCGGATACTCAGCAACACATAGTGCTCGACTGAGTACGCTCCTGATATTCGGGTCATCACCCGTGGATACCGATTGCGATATAGTCTCCTGTAATTCATTTAAATATCGATAATTAAAGACACAACGTTAATTATATATTAATTAAAGACATAATGGTATACTTACACACTCATCATAAATATGTTGCAGATCGGGGTTAACAACTTGATCTCTGCCAACACGAGCTTCCTTCCACAGCACATGTGCAGGTAGTGATGTTTCGTCACTCTGCGTCTCTTCCAACTACGCATTGTTACAAATAATAAAATCATCAATACACATTGTTACAAATTAATAATACACATTGAGAGAATTAATAAGATCGTAGAATTGAGATTTACTTACAATTTTTTCCTGTAAGCGTGCATATCCCAAACGACCTTTTTTATATGGATATGCGGGTTTTGACGCTCTCTCACGATTTACAACACTCACTTTCTTGAAATTCTCGTCTCTTCTTTGGCCCACAAAAGCAACCCATTCTTCGGGTGTAATGAAGCTCTCATATTTCTTTGGTCGTTCAGGATCCTCTTCAACAAAATTTCCTTCATCGTCTTTAAGAAACTTATTTGTCAAAAACGTTCTCCACCCTCTATGTCTTTTTCCGGCCAAGCCCATTATATACTTTTTGCGGGCATCTTCAATGTTAAAAGACCTCTACAAAAAAACATACGCATAAAGGGTGTTAGTATATGTAATTTAAAAACAATATTATCGTCAAAATAAAGCAAATAACAACAACCATATATGATACCTTTATCTCGGTCCAAATTCTTTCTTTAGCCTCATCCAACTCTCCTTTTTCCACTAGGAGTGGTGATCGAATGTGCATACGAACAAGCGTACCGATGTAGCTTGTCGACTTTAATTAGACCCAATTAGTTGGTCATCATTATTCCAATCTACATTATACATAATACCTCTATCTCTATCACGGATGATTCCCCGCATGATAGTTATGCCTCGTGTGATGTCCTTATCTGAAGTATCTTGTGGAACATCTCCTTGTGGAACATTTTCTGAATTATCTTGGTTACTAGCCATTTGACCTGTAATAAAGAAAAATTAAATTAAATGACATGTATAAAATTCCATAAAGCAAAAAAATGAAATGACGTATATTTAAATTTTACTGGATGATATAGGCTATATATATTATACTATAATGAAAAAAATGAAATGATATAGGCTATATATATTATACTATAATGAAAAAAATGAAATGGCATATATATACATTTTATTGAATGACATTGTTTATAATTATATATACTATTACCTTTTTCACTAACATCTCTTTCTTTTCTTCGTAGGAATATGTTCTACTCGTCTCTTAACAACGCGGACGGTTGGATTGATCCAAATACCCTCATTATGATCATTTCTAATGCATGATTCATTCTCATTTTGATCATTTCTGGTAAAAGATTCAATGTCAACACCAGTATCGCCTTGATCTCCAATCTTTTCATCAATTACTTTGTTAGAGAAAAGCACTATAGACCATTTCGTACTTGTCGGATCAGTGACATAGAACACTTGTTTAGCTTGAGAGGCTAGAATGAAAGGCTCATCTTTGTACCCCGCCCTGTTAAGATCCACTTGCAAAAATCCTGACTTATCCATCCGTATACCATTATTATTTTCAACCCACTTGCAACCGAATATAGGAATCTGAAATTTCTCGTAATCAAAGACCCAAATGCGCTCGATAACCCCAAAATACGACAGATTTGCAAATGTCGGGTTTAAGTCCTTCACACTAGATATGTGCATTGCTTCAGCTACCAAGGTGACACCACTATTTTGCATAGTACTTTTATCATCTTGTTCTTTGGTATAAAATGTGTATCCATTAATTGCGTATGCGCTATAAGAAAATGCAACCAAACTTGGACCATATGCTAAACATCTCAACCTTTCTGTCACTGAGGCGGGATCTGAACGATACTTTGAATAAATATGTTCCTTAAACCATGGTATGAAACTTCGATTGTGCTCTCGTACAATCCAATTCTCATTTCTATTCGAATTTAAACCTCGAAGAACACCCTTGTGTATTTCAACATACGGCTCAACCTCAATCTCATTGTGCAGAACATACAAATGCACTTGATCCCGTTCGACCCTTGATACTGTCACAACTTTATTTCCAATTAGTTTCTTACCTTCTTTTTTTTCAACAACATGAGATTTGGGGAGTCCAATTGATTGAACATTTGACAAATATTCAGTACAAAACTCAACCGCTTCTTCAACAATGTATCTTTCGGCAATACAACCCTCTGGTCGACTCCGATTTTTCACATACCCTTTTAATATTTTCATATAACGTTCAGCAGGGTACATCCATCTCATATAAGCTGGTCCGCACAATTGTGTCTCTTTCACAAGATGAACGACAAGATGAACCATTATGTCAAAAAACGAGGGAGGAAAATACATTTCAAGCTCACACAAAGTAACAACTATTTCTTTTTGTAATGTTGGTAAGATCTCAGGATTGATCACCTTACTGCAAATTGACTTGAAGAAAAAACACAATTTAGTTATTGCGCTTCTTACCTTTTCTGGCAGAATAGAACGTATACCTATCGGTAGAAAATGTTCCATTATAACATGGCAATCATGTGTCTTTAAACTCTTTAACTTGAGGTCTTTCATAGACACAAGTCTTCTAATATCTGATGAGTAGCCTTCTGGAACTTTAACTTCACTCAGAAACTTACACAATATTTTTTTCTCCTTTCTAGATAGAGTGTAAACAGCAGGTGGTAGGTATGTCCGTCTTCCTTTCTTCACGGATCCCAATTCAGTTCTTATTCCCATGTCTACCATGTCCTCCCTTGCTTTAAGGTCATCCTTAGACTTCCCTTTTATATTGAGTAACGTACCAATAACACTGTCAAATACATTTTTTTCAATATGCATCACATCAAGAAAATGTCTTACAAAGATTTCCAATATGGCAATTCAAAAAATCGACCTCTTCTTCCACCCACCTGTGACAACTTTATGTGCAAAAGGCTTGCCAAACTGAATATTCACATCTTTCACCTTTTCAAAAATTTGATCACCTGTCAATCCAGGCGGAGCTCAACGTTGTTCGGTATCTCCATTGAACGCTTTTCTCCATCCACGATACTGGTGTTTAGAAGTTAAGAATCTACGATGACCGAGAAAGACATTCTTCTGACAAAGTTTCAATCGCATGGTATCGGTTCCGTCTTCACAAACAGGACACGCTTTTTCACCTTTAATCTATACCCGGATAGATTTCCGTATGCTGGAAAATCGTTAATTGTTCCAAACAACATCACCCTCAAGTTGAAACTTTCTTTCCTATAACCATCATAAACCTCCACACCGTTCTCCCACAAAATCTTCAAATCTTCGATTAATGGTTCCAAGTATACGTCTATGTCATTTCCTGGTTGTTTAGGCCTAAATTAATATAGATGATCATGTACTTACGCTCATACATAGCCATGGAGGTAGGTTATAAATCATAAGAATCACAGGCCATGTGCTATCGAGATACTTTGAATACCGTGTGGGTTCATTCCATCGAGACAATGCCAAGCGAAGGTTTCTTGCTTCTTTTCCAAATTCGGGATAATCATTATCAATTTTCATCCAGTGGAGAATCACGGATGTCGAAATTTTCCATCAATAATTCTTTCATCTGAATGCCAAGTCAAGTGTCTTGAATCGGTTTCACTACGATACATCCGTCTAAATCTCGGGATTATAGGAAAATACCATAAGACTTTTGATGGAGACAACTTTTTCTTATATCGAGGGGCACCGCATTTAGGACACTCATTTAACGATGCATACTCGTTTCGAAACAAAACGCAATCTTTTGGACACGCATGTATCTTATCATAGCTCATGCCAATAGAGTACAACATCTTTTTGGCCTCATACGTTCGATTGGGAAGAACATTATCCTCTGGTAGCATATCTTTCATAAGGGCTAATAACTCTGTGAAACTTTTATCCGACCATCCATTGCCGGCTTTTAAGTTGTACAACTTTAACACCGCAGACAATCTTGTGAATTTTGTACAACCATTATACAACGGTTTCTCTGCATCGCTTACCAACCTCTCGAACATTTTGGGACAATCGTTAAGATCTTCTTCAAGCGCTTCTGCAATTTCTTCGACTCGATCATAATCGTATGTATCTGTGCAATCATCATTTGAAACATAGGTCCTCTTATCCTCCGATTCAACATTCCCGTTACTTTTCTCACCATGCATATTCCAACATGTATAACTCCTATCAATTCCATACCGAATTAAATGCGATGCCAATCGAATCTCAACCCGGTTCCCATAATAATACAAACAGGACATGTCATTCGAGGGTCTTTGCGTGCATAAAGAAACTTAACAAACTCGGAAACACCATTCTCGTAGTCTTTCAACAATCGATTGGAATACATCCATGTCTTATCCATATCAACTAATTAGTGCACAAAACAGTATACTGCGTTTCTGTCAAAACGCAAAGTATACACGGAATGAATCCGTATCAAGAAAACGCAACATACGAAAGACAATTTAAGGCAAATTCATCACAATATATACCAGTAATTTGAGGAAGAAAGTTACCTCAGATGTTTCGAACTCTAAGAAACGCGGAGAATGAGCATCGTACGTCGAACAAGGCCGGGAAACGCTGCAAATTCATAGAATGTTATTCAATATTTCGGATCGATTGTCGAAAGATATATACTATTTTAACATAAAGGTTCACAATAAATGTCACATATATATTTTCAATGTTTGGGAAAGCTATGACAATAATACAACACAAATATTAGAAATAGTGAATTCACAAAGTCAACATAAACCCACAAATATAATCCAAAACACAAACCATTTCAATGTTACCACCAAAATTATGTAGCATGCACCCGGAGAAATAAAACATACATCAACCCACAAATAAGAAACATATAAACAAAAAATAAGTAGAAAAAGGATAGTGTTAGATTTGTAAAAGCGAGAGAACAGTGGTTATATACATAATTCTATAAATACAAAGCATTACAAAAAAGGGAAATAACAATTATAAATAAAAGATATTTGAAAAGATGCCATGTAAGGGACTTTTTTATCCATTTTCATATGTTTTTTTTACCTTATTTCACCTTTTCGAATCAAGAAGTTTTTTTAATAGATAATTTGAAAAATCTTAGATTATCTGAGTTTAAGATTAGATGTTACCTATAACATTTAAAAGGAATAAACGTTATAAACCATATTGACCTATAAAATATCTCTATAATTTGACTAAATCCTCATTTTCGTTACTTAATTTGTGTGAACCGATACAACCCCCGGAGGCATTTGATGACCAAACTAAAAAATGAATGTAATTCAAACTTACGGGAACAACTTTGTAACTTAAGTACATTCAAAGACTACAAACAAAGTGCTTGACCACATTCAAATAACAATAACGTATAAGCAGAACCATATCCTTAATTGAACTCACAAGTGTCATTCAAATCGAATATTAACCTTTTCATATATATATAAGTAGTTCAGATTTTATCATTTTGAAAAACATTCCTAATTCTTGATACATTTCCAATATAGTAAATCAATTAAAACATATATAACATAATGATTACTAATTTTAGTTATAATTGCGAATTGATAACAAATTTTTTAATAATAAACAACTTAATGATTAAACCTGTTCCTAATTTTATTCTCATCTTCGGTGCTTAAATTTTCCATGTTAGTGGGATCCCAAGATATTTTCCAAGTTCAAAAGTTTCCTTAAGTCCCGAGACTTGAGAAATTTGTCTTCTGAGATAGACTGGAGTATTTTTTGAAAACATATGATGATACTAGACTTCTCAAAGCTGGTCTTTACATATATTATTCAGGACACCCATAATACAGTTTATTTGTTTCTTAGATGATCTTCTAAACAAAAGAAAATCACTTTAGAAATTTTGGACCATTTCTTCCATCTTTCATACACCCCACTTCCCTGTTCCTACTATATCACATATCCCAGCTAATCATAGATGTACTTTAATTACTGACACCTATAGTTTCAAGTTAACTGACACCTATAGTTTCAAAGCATTTTCAATATAACCCTAGCCATGGTGATGTTATTCTATTATATGGACATAGAACCCTCACAGCAACACAAAAAGCTAGATTGAAATATTTCACAGTACAAAACAGACATGCATTGTAACCTAGCCATGGCAGACTAAAACAAAGAAGAAGAAAAACAATGCACCTGTCAGAGAACGGCGGGGAGAAGACAGCGGCGGCGAGAGGAGAAGACAACGGCGACGAGAGGAGAAGACAACGACGGCGAGAGGAGAAGACCGGCGGCGAGAGGAGATTGCTGGAGAAATGGAGAAGAGGGTACAGTACAGATAGAACACGAAAATGAGAAACTGAAGTGAATGAAGCCAAAATTTGTATTTAGGGATTTCAATTTTAATTATAAAATAACCTACCAAAGCGCTTTGAAAAGCGCTCTTATAGGGCACCATTTAAGAGCGTTTTTCCTCCAAAAGCGCTTTCGTAGCCCAGGCCTACAACAGCGCTTTAGAAAGCGCTTTCATAGGGACCCCTTTAAGAGCGCTTTTTGAAAGCGCTTTCATAATACCCCCTATAAGAGCCCTTTTTTTAGGCGAATTATTTTTAAAGGCTACGAAAGCGCTTTTGCCAAAAAGCGCTTTCGTAGATGCGCTACCAAAAATCTTTTTTTTTGTAGTGATTCCAACAATCAAAAACCATGCTCAAGAATCAATAGATAAGAGAACATAAGATTCACTGCCAAACCCTTCTCACTCTCAAATCTCTTGGATTGACTGGAAAACATCTTCCATGGCTTGTAAAATAACCACTGGGAGCCACCTTAAACCCATAACCATAGAACCAATAATATGAGTGCATATGTGTGCGATGAGAAACATAAGCCAATTAGGGTTGAGATGAAGAGGGTAAATTTTAGGGTGCGACAGTTGCCCCTATTGAATCATCTTAAACATGATAAGTGATAAATATTGAAAGTTTCGAACGTTCAAGGTGGAAGAGGATTGAATACCAAAAAGAACCCCAAAAATTTTCCCTACGCGGGATACCAAAACCAGATAAAATACCTTGACTACAGACTCAAGGAAGAAACGCCCAAGAAATAAACTTGTTAAGCATCATCAAAATGTATTAACAACAACAATAATAATTGAGAAACATGAGGAGGTTTCAATAACACTGGGGATAACCGAGTAACCAAAATGAGCGATAACAACCATTTTTAATAAAAATGCTATAAGAAGAAAACTGAACTTCTGAAGCGAAAAGAACAACAATAGATTAAGTCATCTTAGGATGTCTTAACGAAAATGCTTTGAGAAGAAAACCGAACTTCTCAAGCGAAAATAACAACAATAGATTAAGCCATCTCAGGACGTCTTAAAGAAAATTCTATGAGAAAGAAACCGAACTTCTCAAGCAAAAAGAAAATAATAGATTAAGCCATCTCAGGATGTCTTAACAAAAATTCTATGAGAAGGAAACCGAACTTCTCGAGCGAAAAGAAGAAATAACAATAAATTAAGCCATCTCAGGATGTCTTAACAAAAATGAGAAATTGAGAAATTAAGAAATTGAAGATCCCAAAGAAGATAATTGAGAAATTGTCTGAAGATCCCAAAGAGTTAAAGAATACCCGCAGACTTTAACGAAGACATGATCGAGAATTTGTCAGAAAAATCCCGAAGAGTTAAGGAATACCCGCAGACCTTAACGAAGATATATGGCTAGAACAATATCAGAATTGGTGTGCACGAAGGTGCGAGGAGCCGTTACATGCTGAATGTCTTGACCATGCAACTTCCGAGTTACCAGCAGAACAAATTCAGTAGCGCACCCGAGAATACACTTCTCTGGGGATAAACAAATCAATATCCAACACGCTGGTGTGATATAGATGTTTATGAAGTCGGTAAATCTTTGTTTCCGACATTTCTGCTGATGAGAGATCTTACGGAACATGTGAAGACATGTTGAACAACTTCCGAGTTGACAAGCTCTTCAATCTGTACGCAGATGACTTTACCGATGATAGAAGGATCAGATTCAACACTTGTGACTGAAAACTTCTATGGTAATGAGTTTCAATTTGCTGGCATTGTCCCGACATTGCGTTGTAGCAAGTGGATATGTGGATCAACTTCTGAGTTGGAGAAATATCCTGAGATTGAATAAACATCCTATATGTTTTTACATACTTTTTTCATCTTCTATTTGTGGTAGCAGATTTCTTATCAGACAAATTTGATGAAGACAACTGTGCATTGCATAAGCCTAAGAAGGATGTAGAGGGGGATGTAATGGTTGAAGTTCCCACGTCTGGTACATGGATAAGAAAAAATATCTTATAGTTTCTTTGTTTATGATTTATTTTCTTATTTTAAGAAATACCACGGTTCGGGTTTATGTCATGGAGGTAACAACTTTTGGTTTGACAATGTTTGTCAAAATATTACATTTTATGACAATGATGGTGATGTTTGATAATCCATGAAATTGCACAATTTGGAAATAATTGTAAGACAAAGTCGTGTTGTTTCAATAAATGATAAGGGATCTTAAGCCTTAGGGAGTCAGTGATTGTTATATCTAGGAGGGAACCACGTAGGTCTAAATTATTAAGGGATCACTAGCAGCTTATCACTATATTGTTGTTAGTCACTGGCAGGTAGCATGTGTATTTTAATCTATTGAGATTAGTTGATTAAGTCCTTTACTAAGGCGAAATCACATTGGCGGAGGGACAAGAGTAGCATTTTCTAAGGTGAACTTGTATAAAACGAACTTGTTATTATTTCTCTTCTAAAGCATTGATTCTAATTTGATTACTGGTAGAAAGCACTTCAAAACAAAAAAGTTATATAACCCAATTCAATCCCCCGTTTTTGTGTTTTTCTCAACCTTCACTTACATCAATTCTTTCATGATCAAATAAACTTCTAAATCTAGATTATTTCTAATATAGAGTTAGAATTTTAACGACAATAATCCTTAATACCCAAACGACGATGCCATTTTAAAGGTCCGTGTCATGTAGACTCAACTTGAATTAAAAAATTCATTTGCATAAATAATATGAGAAATAAATACCTTTTTTTTTTATTTCATAATCATATTCACAATTTATATTGATTTTCTTGTAAGTTTATCTTCAATGTTGAAATGTGGAAAGATTCTGGCGACTATGAAGCAAGAATTTATCACATAGGTTTGAAAATTCTTTCAAAAAGGTTATACTTATTTAATGAAAAGTGTATTTGTTGTGAGAAATAATATCAAATTCAAATCAATATAAATTGAACTTCATGAGAGTCGCTATGTGCAATACAATAGAAGCTAATAAAATTCTAGCAAATTATTTTGATTTAATGTTTTTTGTAATATCCTTGCAATAACAAATGGTGATAAATTATTTGTTATAAATACTATATTATCCTAATTTAACTTTCATATTTATAAATTAAAAAACAAATATTGGTCGTTGAATCAATTTAATTGTATTTTTCTTTTAATTTAATACATGTGGTTGAACATTCTCATGTGCGTCAAACAAGACTTGTTCTGTAGATTTGTGTATATTGTACACATTTAAAGGACAAATAAAAATGGTAAAAATAACTATAATCCTTATTTGCATTATAAAAATGGTAAAAAATAACAATAATCCTTATTGGCTTTATAAATAATCCTTATTTGTAAAAAATAAATTTAAAAACAAATGTGTAATGTACACCGTTAAAGGATATACACAAATCCAAATTACAAAAATAATTAACATTCTAATTATATAGAATACAGCTAATATCTTTTAAAATATAGTTTTAATTTTATTTCTATAAATAGCATAAATAAAAATTATTATAATATAAATTAGTCATTAAAATATTAAAAGAACTATTTATGGCTATTTTTTTCTTCGATTTCAATATTTAGGTAATTATAAACTCTAGTATTTCAATTGAATTCTATGAATTAAGTCCTAAAAAATCATAAATTTACTTATTTATTTATTTAACAATTTCATTTTCAACAGTTTTATTCAATATAAATAATGGAGCATTTGAGATATTTTCTTGTATTAGAGTTATATTTTTTGGTTTCCGTGTTTCTCAATCTTCTTTCTCATTTTTCTTGTTCTTTATTTCAAGATATTTTTTTCCCTTTTTAAATCACTATATACAATATTAATTTTGTTGTGTCTTTTATCAGGTTGGACTCATATATCTCTAGAAACGGAGATTCCTAGGAATCAACCACTAACCAATTCAACTGATTTAACGCAAGCAACTAAGGCTCTCTGTATTTTGTCTGAATAGGAGCAAAAGAGCCGTACACCAGGTTCAAGTGCGATAGGTGCGGAAAAATGTTTCAATCTTACCAAGCTCTTGGTGGGCACAAAGCAAACCATAGTAAAACCAATTTGGCCCAGATTCATAGTTTTACTATGGTTTGTTTTGTGCCCAGCAAGAGCTTGATAAGATTGAAACATTATTATATCAACTTGAAATCGGTTTGAGCAAGCGAGTCTCCTGTACGGCTCTTTGGCACCCCTTTGGACAATATACAGAAAGCCTTAGCTGCTTGCGTTAAATCGGTTGAATTGTTTGTACTATGTCAATATATTTTAATGGTGGATCCTTGTGATTCTAGTTAAATATGATTTGTTTTGCATCATTATGACAAGAGCCAGAGCAATGATAAAATATGATTATGTATATGTTTTTTCCTATATGTTTTTACATACTTTTTTCATCTTCTATTTGTTGTAGCAGATTTATTATCAGACAAATTTGATGAAGACAACTGTGCATTTCATGAGGCTCAGAAGGATGTAGAGGGGGATGTAATGGTTGAAGTTCCCACGACTGGTACTTGGATAAGTTAAAAAATATCTTATAGTTTCTTTGCTTATGATTTTTTATTTATTTTAAGAAATACCACGGTTCCAGTTTAAGTCTTGGAGGTAACAACTTTTGGTTTGACAATCATTGTCAAAATATTACATTTTTTGACACTGATTGTGATGTTTGATAATCTTATTGATAATCCATGAAATTGCACAATCTAAAATAATTTTAAGCCATGGTCGTATTATTTCAATAAATGTTAAGTTATCACAAGCCTTAGGGAGTCAATGATTGTTATATCTCTTGGGGAACCAGGTAACTCAGAATTATTAAGGCATCACTAGCAGTTATCACTGTATTGTTTTTAGTTACTGGCAGGTAGCTCGTGCATTTGTAATCTGTTCATATTAGTTGATTAAGTCATTTACTAAGGCGAAATCACATTGGTGGAGGGACAAGAGTATCATTTTCTATGGCGAACTTGTCATTAGTTCTCTTCTAAAGCATTGATTCTAATCTGATTATTTGTTGGAAGCACTTCAAAACAAAAAAGTTACGAAATCCAATTCAATCTCCCTTTTTGTGTTTTTCTCAACCTTCATTTACATCAATTCTTCATGATCTAATAATCTTCTAAATCTAGATTATTTCTGATATAAAATTAGGATTTTAACGACAATAATCCTTAATACCCAAACGACGATACCAATGTGAAGGTTCGTGTCATGTAGACTCAACCTGAAATAAAAAATTCATTTGACATAACTAATTTAAAGAATAAATACTTTACTTTTTTTATTTCATAATCATATTCACAACATATTGATTTGTTTATAGTTTTATCTTCTTTATTGGAGTGTGGAAAGATTCACGCAACTAGGAAGCAAGATTTTATCACATAGCTTTAAAAATTCATTAAAAATGGTTATACTTATTTTTTGAAAAATGTATTTGTTGTAAAAAATAATATCAAATTCAAATAAATATAAATTGAACTTCACGGGAGTCGCGAAGTGCAATATAATAGAAGCTAATAAAATTCTATCAAATTATTTTAATTTTGATGTTTTTTCTAATATCCTTGCAATAACAAATGATGATAAATTATTTGATATATATACTATATTATTCAAATTTTATTTTCATATTTATTTATAAATTAAAAAACAAATATTGCTCTTTGAATCAATTCGGTTGTATTTTTCTTTCAATTTAATATATGTGATAGAACATTCTCGTGTGCGTCGACCAAATCTTGTTCTGTAGATTTGTGTATATTGTACATATTCAAAGAACAAATAAAAATGGTAAAAATAACTATAATTCTTATTTGCATTATAAAAACGGTAAAAAAAATAACAACAATCCTTATTTAAATTTTAAATAAGGATTATTCGTAAAAAATAAATTTAAAATCAGATGTGTAATGTACACAGTCAAAGGATTTACACAAATAGAAATTAGAAAAATAGTTAACATTCTAATTATTTAGAACACAGCTAATATCTTGTAAAGTATAATTTTAATTTTTTTTCTCTAAATAGCATGAATAAAAAAGTATTATAATACAAATTAGTCATTAAAATATTAGAAAATATTTAAGGCTATTTATTTCTTCGATTTCAATATTTAGGTTAATAAACTCTAGTATTTCAATTGAATTCTATAAATTAAGTCCTAAAAAAGCACAAATTCACTTAATTATTTCCTTAACAATTTGATTTTCAACAGTTTTATTTAATATAAATCATGGCGCATTTGAGATATTCTTGTATTGGAGTTATACTTTTTGGTTTTAATGTTTCACTATATCGTTTCTCATTTTCCTTGTTCTTAATTTGAAGAAATTTTTGTGTCCATTTTTAAATCACTATCAACAACCTTGATTTAGTTGTGTCTTTTATCACGTTCGACTCAGATATCTCTAGAAACAGAGATTCCTAGGAATCAACCATTAGCGAATTCAACCGATTTAATGCAAGCAGCTAAGGCTCTCTATATTTTGTCCGAAGGGGAGCCAAAGATCCGTACAGGAGACTCGCTTGCTCAGGTTGACTCTCAAACAAAATTCCAGTGCGATAGGTGCGGAAAATTTTTTCAATCCTACCAAGCTCTTAGTTTTACTATGGTTTGCTTTGCTCCCAACAAGAGCTTGGTAAGATTGAAACATTTTTCCGCACCTATCACACTTGAAACTAGTTTGAGAGTCAGGTTGAGCAAGCAAGTCTCCTGTACGGCTCTTTGGCTCCCCTTCGGGCAATATACAGAGAGCCTTAGCTGCTTGCATTAAATGAGTTAAATTGTTTGTGTTGTGTACATATATTTTAATAGTGGAGCCTTGTGATTCTAGTTAAATATGATTTGTTTTGCATCATTGTGACAAGAGCCAGAGCAATGATAAAAGATGATTATGTATATGTTTTTGCCTATATGTTTTTACATACTTTTTTCATCTTCTATTTGTTGTAGCAGATTTCTTATCAGACAAATTTGATGAAGACAATGTGCATTTCCTGAGGCTCGGGAGGATGTATAAGGGGATGTAATGGTTGAAGTTCCCACGACTGGTACCTGGATAAGTTAAAAAAAATCTTATAGTTTCTTTGTTTTATGATTTGTTATTTATTTTAAGATATACCACGGTTCCGGTTTAAGTCATGGCGGCAAAAACTTTTGGTTTGACAATGATTGTCAACATATTACATTTTTCTACACTAATTGTGATGTTTGATAATCTAATTGGTAATCCATGAAATTGCACCATCTAGAAATAATTGTAAGCCATGTTCGTATTGTTTCACTAAATGTTAAGTTATCAGAAACCTTAGGGAGTCAATGATTGTTATATCTCTTGGGGAACCAGGTAGATCAGAATTATTAAGGCATCACTAGCAGTTATCACTGTATTGTTGTTAGTCACTGGCAGGTAGCTCGTGCATTTGTAATCTGTTGAGATTAGTTGATTAAGTCATTTACTAAGGCGAAATCACATTGGTGGAGGGACAAGAGTAGCGTTTTCTAAGGCGAACTAGTCATTAGTTCTCTTCTAAAGCATATATTCTAATTAATCTAATTATATGTAGGAAACACATCAAAACGAAAAAGTTATAAAATCCAATTCAATCTCCCTTTTTGTGTTTTTTCAACCTTCAGTTACATCAATTCTTCATGATCAAATAATCTTCTAAATCTAGATTATTTCTAATGTAGAGTTAGGATTTTAACGACAATAATCCTTAATACCCAAACGACGATACCAATTTGAAGGTTCGTGTCATGTACACTCAACCTGAATTAAAAAATTCATTTGACATTAACAATTTAAAGAATAAATACTTTATTTTTTTTATTTCATAATCATATTCACAACATATTGATTTGTTTGTAGTTTTATCTTCTTTATTGCAGTGTGGAAAGATTCACACAACTAGGAAGCAAGAATTTATCACATAGCTTTAAAAATTCATTAAAAATGGTTATACTTATTTTTTGAAAAATGTATTTGTCGTAATAAATAATATCAAATTCAAATAAATATAAATTAAACTTCACGGGAGTCGTGAAGTGCAATATAATAGAAGCTAATAAAATTTTATCAAATTATTTTAATTTTGATGTTTTTTCTAATATCCTTGCAATAACAAATGGTGATAAATTATTTGGTATATATACTATATTATTCTAATTTTATTTTCATATTTATTTATAAATTGAAACACAAATATCGCTCGTTGAATAAATTTAATTGTATTTTTCTTTCAATTTAATATAGGTGATTGAACATTCTCGTGCGCGTCGAACAAGACTTGTTCTGTAGATTTGTGTATATTTTACACATTCAAAGAACAAATAAAAATGGTAAAAATAATTATAATCCTTATTTGCACTATAAAAATGGTAAAAAAAATAACAATAATCCTTATTTACTTTTGAAATAAGGATTATTTGTAAAATATAAATTTAAAAACAGATGTGTAATGTACACAGTCAAAGGATTTACACAAATAGAAATTAGAAAAATAATTAACATTCTAATTATATAGAATACAGCTAATATCTTTGAAAATATAGTTTTAATTTTTTTCTCTAAATAGCATGAATAAAAAATTATTATTTGAAGTAATATTCATCATTTGATCAAGGTCTGATCATGATTCATCAAGAAAACTCAAGATTTGCCCAAAAGTCAAACTTTCCAAATTAGGGTTTTCAATGAAAAGTCAACTGAACCTTGACTGATCATAACTTCTTCATACTTTATCAGAAATTTTTCCACCACCTCTCATTTTGAAGGAAATTAAATTCTCTACAACTTCATGTCTCACAAGAATGTTCAAAAAATGCTTCATTATGAAGATATGGGTCAAAACATTACAGGTCCTTTTCAAAGTCAACAAAAAGTCAACTTTTTGTTTTGAAGATTTATTGGGCATGGTAACTCCAATTGAGATGAAACCAAAGAGGTTGTTTAGAGGACACTTAGAGCTTTCTAAAAAGTCCAAGAACATGCAAAAATGTGGAAAAGGGAGCAAAGTACACCTTACAGAAGTTGGGCATTTTTGAACAATTGCACAAAGAGAGATACTTGTCAAAATCAAAATTTGTGCAAATGGGCTTAGTTTTTCTTCATTCAAACTTATTCCTTAGACAATTTGGAACATCCAAGCCCAATACCACGAATTTTAGTTTTATTTTTCTATTTAATTTGGATTTTATTCATTTAAATACAAATTAAATTAAAAAATAAGGTATAAAATCAAAATTAAATGCAAGATTGATTTTTCTCTCATTCTTGAGATCCAAGTAACTCACACAAGCTGGCAAATTTCGAAATTTGCAAAGATTTGGCAAGAAATTGATTGAAATTGATCAAAAAAGATAAGATTTGATTTTGTACAAAATCAAATAATCTTTGCATTGATTGATGATTATTTGTTCCTCAAATCAGCTCAATTTTCATCCATTATAAATATACAATGCCTACACAACAAGAAAGAACAGAAAAATTGCTTGGAGGAACCCTAACCTAAGTCAAAAAAACCGTGCCTCTCAAGCTATCTGCAGCCCTAGTTCCAGTGGATTTCAGTTGATTTTGAGCATTCTATCACGTTCCTTGGTGTCTTTAGAGTCGGTCCAGACCTTAACAAGTTGCAAAACCATCAAGAATCGAGCAATCCAGTTTCGGTTTGTCAAACTTTTTTCCAAAATCGAATTCTATTATTCATGCACTTTTAACACGTTTCGATGTTTGTTTTGTGTTTAGTTTGAAGTTTGCAAGCTTTCTGGATGATTTAATTGCATTTCCATGGCCTGAATCGAAATGCACCATGTTTAGGGTTTTCTGGTTCGAATTAGGGACTCTCTAAATACGATAAATTGGACGAAACCGATACCATCATCGTGCTCAGAATGAAGTTTCTAATCGAACCATGGCTTTAGATTTCATTTATATTGCTTGTACTGGATTTTTGATGTTTGCAGGGGCCTTAGCGTCGAGTTCAGCCGATGCAAACTTTTCAAAAATTCAAATGAGGAAGATGAAGATCTTCGTGCGTGTTCTTGGTTCCCAGAAATCAAAAACGCTTAAAACGGTTCCGTTTCAATTACTAAACACCAAAAGCGCTTTGGTCCAGTGGTAAGGCAAGGGAGCGTGTTTTCCATCCAAGAGGTCACCGGTTCGATTCTTAGCAGGACCAATTCTTTTTATCACTTTTACAAACTAACAACTTTTTTTTCTTTTCTTATTATTTTCTTTAATATTTTTCATGCATTTTAATTTATCTTTAATTAATTTTATCATGCATCTAAAAAACACCAAAAATATTTATTTTTTGCATAATCATCAGAAAAATGTTTATTTAATTTTTAGCATTAAAATTATTATTTTTGCATACATATTTAATTTAATTGCTAATTAATCATTAAGTTGGATTTTAATTGCATTTAAATTATCAAATCAATTCCAAAAAATTACCAAAAATTTATCTTATCATATGAATGTCATTATTTGCATAAAATCTTTTTCCTCATCCAAAAATCATGTTTCTACTAACATTTTTCCTCTTATGCAATTTTCTTCCGTTTTCCGATTATGTATCTGTTCACAGGTTGTAACGTTTTGGACAATTTTTCTCGCTTTTCTTTTCAATTATGTAACTGCCTATGGGATGTAATAGTTTAATTAGGATTTTTACTTTCCGCACTCTTATTATGTATCTGCCCCAATGCCATGTAATAGCGTAGGATTTATCTTTCTGCACTTCTACTTTCCGCAATTTATTTTTCGCACCCTATAAACTGCTAGTAATTAGGCGTGTATGGCAAGATAAAATTGGACATAGATCACTCATAACTTCAAGATAACATATCGGATATGACACACTCTTTTCACACATGCACCCCTTAGGGTAATTCTCTCTCGTTGCCTTACGAATTCAAATGGTCAAGTCCCTCGAACGTAGAGGTATTCTAGCACCGTTGCCTACAAGCATATCATCATAGTCCCTTCGATACAAAGATCATAGACCCACGATGTCGCCTACGAATACATGATCTTGACCCTCGATTGTTGCCTACGAAAAGTGATGATCGTCCCTTCGAATGTGCTAGGATACCTCCTACAAGTTGCCTTCTATGACCATCCGATGTCCCTTCGAATGTCCCTCTACATCCAACGAATAGGGTTACCTACCAACTAATGATATGGCTAGCGCTATTCTAAAGGAACGTAAAATAACACGAAAACGACCATTCTGAGTAGGTAATAAGACTTTTAGTTGCTTGCTCTATCAAAATACTTTTCACACCACACACTTTTTGTCAAAGTTCAAACTCTTTTCAAAATCGAAACATTTCCGAACACTTTGTATTCATTCCTACATGAATCATTACAAAGTCAAAGCGAAGTGTCTTTTCAAAACATTTTTGTCAAACACACAGAAAGCACTTTTAAAAAATGATCTAAGAGCAACTAAGAGCCCGTAGATAACTACAGATGGAAAGGGGTGCTAAGACCTTCCCTTTTCATAACCTTCTCCCTTACTCAGAATCTAACTAAGGTCTTTTCCTGTTCTTTTCACCTTCCCTTAATTGGATAAAAGAAAAGTCGGTGGTGACTCTTGCTATCCGCAACATTTGTGATACAAAAATCTCAAAGTCAGTTCACCGTATTAGACATGTACCGTTACTTCGGACTTTCATGGAAAAATGAGTTTCGACACAAGAAAACGCAAAAACAAGCTTATGGAATTGCAAAATTCATGTTTTGAATTAAATTTCGATTCAAGTTTTTGTTTGGTTTTGAAATGTTAAAAGTATCATAATTTAATTCATAACATGTAATCAAAAGCCAAAAGAAAGAAGAGTACAAGTTATGTACAAGTGTGATAGAGTTTCAATGTAAAAAGATGTGTGAAAATGCATATAAATGCGTATTTTCATGTGTTGTGTGGTGTTTAGATGGATAAATGTGCACGTGTGTGTGTTATCATGTGCAAATGATACATACTCTATTCATATTCCACCTAAATGCAATGCAAACATGTAAGAAAGCTAAAAGAAATAGAGTGCACAAAGTGTCAAGTTGTGGTGTGTGCATGCTTGCGAATTTGTGTTGTGAAAAATGAGGTTTCCTCATGTTTTCATGCCTTAAAATCGTACATCGACATGTTCAATTGTTCCAATTATCCTACATGCACATGCAAGGAACATACAATAGATGATGCAAAATGTACAAATTAGAAGCCCAAATGCAATGCAAACTAACACCACAAGTGTATGTGTGTGTTATGTGTAAAAAGCTTCACACCGACACACTTTAATGTCACCAAAACACAATCAAATCAAATAATTCGACAAAACAATTCAATAATCAGAATCCACATAGAATTTGCAAGCAATTTCACTATTCAATTTTCAAGAAAATCAAAAAGTGAAAAATCACTTAAAATAAGTGCTTAATTGAATTAATCACTTACTTGTTCTTGAAGCTTGAGTCAAATTGATGAGGAAAATACCGAAGCAATGCTCCAATTAATGAGAATAATCGAAATCATAGTGGAGATAATAGAAAGAGAAGGAGGCGCAAGCTTGAGGAATAGAAGAGGAAAACTTCAACTCTTCACATCGACACATTGAACGTTCTTCAATGTTCTTGAATGTTCTTGAGAAAACTTGATGAAAGACTTGATTTGATCCTTTAGAATTGAGAGAGAATAGAAGAGTGTGGGGCTGTACCGGAGAAGGAGAGAAAAAAAATAAGAAAAAGTTTTCCGGCGCGGTGGTTTTGGAATTCCGGTTGTGGTTGTTGGTGGTTGGAGGTAGTTGTGCAACTTTGAGTTAAGAGAGAAAAGTGATAGCTCTTGGGTGAAATTTAGAAAATAATTCTCTCTAAAAATTTTGTGAGTGGTAGAATATATTTATAGCGTGAAAATTTGGGCCTTAGAGAGCCTTGGATCCACAATTAAGCCCAAATCACGAATATTCTAATTAAATTCGTGTACAGTCCAAAACAGCTAAATCCGTCGAGAATTTGAAATCGGACTCTAAACGAAAAATGTCCGGAATGCGATTTTGCTTGAGTGAATCAAAATTTTGACTCAATCGGATGAACAGTCAAGGCGACATGAATTTTTGAAGTTTCAGCATAATTTTCAGGCGACTAATACATGCAGAATTTCATTTGCGCTCTTCAGAGAAAATGCCTCGAACGAGGGTCTTCTGATCAAATTTTGAACTTGGCTATTTCTGAGACAAATTAAGCCAACTCAATTTTTGAACTTTTGGCACTAGTTTCACCTCATTTAGATAAAAATCGAGCTAGATATGATTTTTCGAAGTTCACGTACCAGATAAAAATTGCTCGATTCAGCTCGAAAATAACTTCGAAGAATAAAAAACTACTCTTAAATGGTAATGAATTTATTCTAGAGTTGCAAATGAAAGTTGTAGAGGATTTCGATACTGAATTTTAGACACCAACCCCGCTCAGTTTCTAGTTTCCAGCAGTGAATTACGAATGTTTCAGTGCACTGAGCGCATGGAACAACACTAAAATTCAGTTTAGATCACTTGAGAAATCCATTTTTCCGGGGACTTTCCTCACACAATTTGCTTTTGGGTTTCAAACAAAAGTTGTAGATAATAATGAGAGGGACTTTCAGGTCAAAAATCATCAGAAAAGTCCTGACGAGCTAAGATATACGCCTTCCGGAGTGCGCAAAACACATTGAAAACCCAAAATTCACTTTATTGAGAAATAAGCGAATAAATTCTTTTTCTTGATGAAACGACCTCCGATCTGAACAGATAAACTGGAGGTCATATTGATATGGTCCCAAAGCTTATGGAATCAAACCAAAATAGCTTCCTGACTAGAAAATCTTGCAAATAGCCGTACGAACCGAGAAACATCGATTCTTGACTCAAAATGATTTGACATAACCGAAGCGCATTGTTTCTTTCATACTTGGGATATTTTGAATCTGGTAACCCCATGATCAATTCTATGCACGTGACTACATGTATGTTTATAAAATCGAATTATAATCCAGAAATACAGAAAAGAAGAGGGTAAATTTTGGGGTACAACAATGAGTTTGCAACTTGGAGCTTAAAGGTAAGAAATGAATCTTTACATTAAATGCACATGGTTAATTTCTAAACCACGGTTAAAAAAAATCAAGTGTATCTATACTAAATTCAATCAATGTGCTTGGATATTTTTGAGTGAAAACCTATCCTTTGGTGGTGACAAGGCTTCTAGAAGAGGATGTTGGCAAAAATGACTTGAAAAACTTGAAAAATGACCTATAATTTAAGCTTATGGACCTATAAGTTCTAATTTCGAAACCCTAGCTCCACAAAATATTTTTTCATGTTCTTGGACAGTTTTTAAAGCTTGGAACAAGATATACAACTTTCATGTTGAAAGTTTTTCTTGAATCAAAATGGATTTAGGTGAAAAATGGCCATGAAAATGATGAAAAAAGTGATAAAAACACTTGAATTTTTTTAAGTGTTTAGAAAAATCAAGTTTTGACTTTTTGTTGACTTTTTCACACATTTTTCTTTTTTTTATGATCATGATGGATAATTTGAAATGCTTTAATGATTGAAAAAATTTGAATTTCAAAAGTTGACCCAAAAGGCAAAGTTTGACTGATTTGAATAGTTGACTTTTTGTCAAATGATTTAGAATTTCTCTGATGATCAATCATGGCTATGGAGATGTTTTGAATCAAGAAATTAGGTCAAGATATTGCATTGGTGATTTTGAGATCATTCTCCAAGCAATTAGGTCATTCATTGAGCAAAAAGTCAATGATACACCATCCTCGATCAAAACCCTAATTTGGTCAATTCAAAGATTGTTTTACGGAAATGATGAGAATTAAAATCTTCGTCTCGATAGGTATGAAGAGACTTAAATATCAGAATACGCAAATATTGGATCTAAGATACCCAAAAATGCGAATGATGCAAAGTGATTGCAAGAAGTTTACCCAGGAGGTACCAAAGGGCGACATGCTGGGGAAAAAAATAATTGTGAGGATATCTCAATATATTTAAGAAAGGAGAATCCTATTTGTTGAGAAACAAGTATATGTTTCATAGGGAAAATAGATTCACAAAGGAAGTGAATATTTGTTTTTCTTTGGGAAACGAGGAGATTACCCTCTGTCATCCTAGTGACAATGTTTAAGGTAAGCAAATATTATATTACCAATTATCAGCCTGGTGATAGTAATGGTAATTTAAAATGAAGACTCATTTACCAATTATTAGCATTGTGATGGTAAATGGTATGAGTTCTGAAGATATTACAAATTATCAACAAAGTGATAACTATAACAAGGTAATTCTTGAGAGAATTTTTCTGAGTATTCAACCTTGTGAATAACAAATAGTAATGGAAACAGATCTCAAATGAACTTTCATGATTGGACTTGTTAGGCAGAACAATCGTTTTGTGAAGTTCAAAGATGAAAAGGAAATAAGCGGCTCGGATGACGAGACTATTGCTTATTGTTTGGAGGTAGATTTTTGTGTGAACTCTAGACCTGAATTATTTGGAGACAAGGTTCTATCCAAGAATGAACTGGAAAGAAATGGTCAAACAAGATTTTGTACCCAATGAGGAACGAACTCGATTGGGGAACTAGAGAAAGAATGTGTTCTTTCTGCTTAGGGTGACAATCTACTGGAGAGATGACACACATATACCTACTTTCGGGAATAAACACAACCTAAACAAGTGATATTGAAGCAAACATTGAAAAATGCAAGAATGCATTAATGATGCAATTATGTATGAATAATGAATGTCATAAATGGAATATGCATGCTGATGATACTTGACAAGACAACAAAGCGTTTTTGGAGAGACAATATTGTCGCAGTTCAATCAGATACTCAGCAGAATCTTCAGCAATGTGTAGATATCACTGTTGATGAATCATAGTTGCATGCTTTAGACTTTTCTAGGGAGAAAAAGAATTTTTCACTGGCGGTGCCAGGTTAGGAAATTCTTTTTGGTCAAGAATATCGTTGCTTGATAATCTCTTTCGAGGAAGATAAAACTTATCAACAGTTGTTTATCCTTTTTCGAGGTCGAAACACTCATGGAGATAATTGTCGATGTTTCTTCTATGTTCACAGTTCGAAGGAAAATTTCGCTTTTATTTCATAAGTTTGAAAGTAAAAATTCATTTAAATTTTTTGTTTGTTTTAGTTTCAAAAGTGATTTTCACAAGTAAAAGCGTTATTTTGCAAAACAAAATAAATTAAGAATTGCAAACAAATGGGCATAAGGCTTAAATTTTATTGATAGAATCGTGATCTGCCAAAGGCGTGATTCCATGGACTATTTACAAAAGTTGGAAATGGTAATATATTAGGAAAAGACTACATTGAAAGCAATAACCGTTATTCTCCCTAACACCTTTGAATTTCAACTGTCCTTGTTGCTTCAGATTTGAAGAAGTTTTGATCCATGGATGGAACATTCTTTAAGTTGACGAAGTACAGACTGATGCAGTTACTTTGTCATTTAATCCTTAATTTTTGCCTAGATTGCCTTTTCAGGTTTTCAATCCACCAGGATAAACTTTTCTGTTTATTGTCTCTAATTTGTTCCATGACCGCCCTTTAAGGTTTTTAGTCTACCGAGACGGTCATTTTTGCCTAAGCTGCCCTTTTTGGGTTTTCGACTTACCGAGTTGTTCTTTTGTCTTTTTTAGACAAAGTATTTCTTGATTGCATCAACGTTTATAGGATGCGGGAGTTCATCGTCGTCCATGGTTTCAAGAGTCATAGCACCGTCGGAGAAGGCTCTCTTTACAACGTACGGGCCTTCGTAATTAGGAGACCATTTTCCCCTAGAATCTGGTTAAAAAGAAAAGATCTTTTTAAGCACGAGGTCGCCTTCTTGAAATTCACGAGGTCGAACCTTTTTGTCGAAGGCTTTCTTCATCCTTCTTTGATATATCTGTCCATGACATAAAGCAGTCATACATTTTTTTCCCGATTAAGTTCAACTGATTGTATCAGCATTGACACCATTCAGGTTCAGATAACTTTCCTTCCATGAGGACTCTCATTGATGGAATTTCAACTTCCACAGGGAGCACTACTTCCATGCCATACACTAAAGAGAAAGGGGTTGCCCCTGTTGAAGTGCGGACTGAAGTGCGATACCTATGTAAAGAAAATGGAAACATTTCATGCCAGTCTTTGTAAGTGACGACCATTTTCTGGATGATCTTCTTAATGTTCTTGTTGGTGGATTCCACAATGCCATTCATCTTTGTCGGTAAGGATAAGAGTTATGATGCTTAATCTTGAATTCCTCACACAGTTCTTTCATCATTTTGTTGTTCAAGTTCGATCCATTATTTTTAATGATCTTGCTTGGAACTCCATATCGACAAATGAGGTTGTTCTTGATGAACCTCACAACCACTTGTCTTGTAACGTTGGCATAAGATGCTGCTTCGACCCATTTGGTGAAGTAATTGATGGCCACTAAGATGAAGCAATGACTGTTAGAAGCTTTTGGTTCAATCATTCCAATCATGTAGATGCCCCACATGGAGAAAGGCCACGGAGAGGAGACAATGTTGAGTAGAGTTAGTGACACATGGATCTTATCTGTGTAGATCTAGCACCTGTGACATCTCTTAACGTGTTTACAACAATCAAATTCCATTGTCATCCAATAGTAACCTACTCTTAATATTTTTGTGGACATTGCATACCCATTTGAATGGGTTCCAAAGGACCCTTCATGCACTTCGTGTATTAACATATCTGCTTCGTGTCTGTCCATGCATCTGAGCAAGACCATGTCGAAGTTTCTTTTGTATAGCACATATCCATTTAGGAAGAAATTGGTAGAAAGTCTCCTTAGAGTTTTCTTATCTTTGTGTGATTCCCCAAGCGGGTACTCTTGAGTTTGAAGGAAGCATTTGATGTCGTGGTACCATAGTTTATCATTGATGATTGCTTCAGTTACAAACATATAGGAGGGTATTTCAAGACATATAATGTTGATCTTAGGCATATCATTCCAATGGTTAACTTTGAACATGGAAGATAGAGTATCCAAGGCGTCTGCCATTCGATTCTGATCTTAGGGAATGTGATGCAATTCAACTTTGTTAAAGAAAGTCAACAAACGTCTTGCATAATCTCGGTAGGGAATCAAACCAAGGTGGTGAGTTTCGTACTTATCTTTGATTTGATTGATCACAAGGGTAGAATCTCCATATATGTCGAGGATCTTGATCCTTAAGTCGATGGCTTCTCCGATGCCCATGATACAAGCTTCGTATTCTACGATGTTGTTGGTGTAATCAAATATCAATTTGGCAGAAAACGGGATATGAGAACCCTCGAGAGTAATGATGACTTCCCTAATTCCATTATCAAAAACTTTAACTGCTCCATCAAAAATTAGGCCCCATCTTGATTCAGGATCAGGACCTTCTTCAGGTAACGGTTTATCACAACCTTTCATCTTTAAGTACATAACATCCTCTTCAAGGAAGTCAAACTTGAGAGATTGATATTTGTTGATTGGTTGATAGGCCAAGTGATCGACGAGAATGCTTCTTTTGACCGATTTTTGGGCGCGGTACTCGATGTCATATTCAGACAATAACATCTGCCGTCTAGTAATCCTTCCTGTTAAGGCATGATTTTCAAAGAGGTGTTTGATTGGATCCATTTTGGAGATTAACAAAGTAGTGTGGTCGATCATGTACTGGTGGAGAGGTTTCGAATCCCATACCAAAGCACAACAGGTTTTCTCGAGCATGGAGTAATGAGTTTCACAATCTGTGAACTTTTTACTCAAGTAATAGATGGCATGCTCCTTCTTACCGGTTTCATCTTTTTGTCCAAGCACGCAGCCCATAGAATCTTCTAACATGGTAAGGTACATGATTAGAGGTCTTCCTTCTATTAGAGGAATCAATATTGGAGGTTCTGACAGGTATTCCTTGATATTGTCGAACGCTTTTTGACAATCTTCGGTCCACACAACCTCTTGATTTTTTAGGAGAAGCTTGAATATTGGCCCACAAGTAGTAGTCATTTGAGAGATAAATATGGAGATATAATTCAACCATCCAAGAAACCCTCTTACTTGCTTTTCAGTTTGTGGCGCATGCATCTCTTGAATAGCTTTAACTTTGTCGGGATCCACCTCAATACCGCTTTGACTGACAATGAAACCTAGGAGCTTTCCAGATATCACCCCAAAGGTGCACTTGTTAGGATTTAAGAGAAGCTGATATTTCCTCAGTCGTTGAAACAACTTCAAAAGATGTTCTATATGTTCTTTTTCAGTTTCAAAATTTGCTATCATGTCGTCCACATAGACTTCAATATCTTTGTGCATCATGTCATGAAAGAGAGTATTCATGACCCTTTGGTAAGTTGCGCCTGCATTCTTTAATCCAAACGACATTAATTTGTAGCAAAATATGCTCCATGGTGTGATAAAAGATGTCTTTTCCATGTCTTTGGGAGCCATTTTGATCTGATTATAACCAGAGAAACCATCCATGAAGGAAAATTCGTTGAACTTAGCAATGTTATCAACCAGCATATTAATATGTGGTAATGGGAAGTCGTCTTTTGGACTAGCTTTTTTCAAGTCCCGGTAGTCAACACATATTCTGACCTTTCCAACTTTCTTTGGAATAGGCCCTATGTTGGCTAACCATTGAGGGTATTCGGAGGTGACGAGAAAACTTGCGTTGAATTTCTTTTGAACCTCCTTTTTGATTTTATCTTCAATGTCAGGATGAGTCTTCTTCAGTCTTTGCTTAACTGGTGGACATTAAGGCTTTAATGGCAAGTGATGCTCTACGATGTTAGTATCCAACGTTGGCATATCACAGTAGGACCAAGCAAACACGTCGACATATTCTTTAAGAAGGTCTATCAGTTTTCTCTTAACATCGTTGTTGAGTAGAGCTCCGCTGCTCACTTCTTTTATGTTTTCTTCAGAACCCAAGTTGATAGTTTCTAAAGGCTCTTCGTGAGGCTGAATGGCTCTTTCCTCGTGCTTAAGTACTCGGGAAATCTCATTTGGGATCCTGTTCGCGTTAAAAAGTGACGCGCTAGGGAATCGAATCTGAATTCGAATTCTCTGGCACGAAACGATTTACTCTTTAGATTTGTTAATAAAGATGCCGCGAGCATCAAGCTTTATTATTTCCAACACAAGAAAATAATTATGAAAAAGGGGAAAGCTGCAATACCCTCAATTGATATGATATGCATTACGACTAGCGCGAACTAGACGCAACGCATTGGGGAGATTCCGGGTAAGGGGGGATTGTTATATAAAGGAATAGATGTGGCATCCTAAATATATATAGTTATCTATAGCTTTATATATGAATATGTTTGATATGTTTGTGTGTTTTAAATTGCTATTTCTATGATTGGGAAAGTTTCTCCTTTGGATTTTTAAGAAGGATAGATTATGTGGGATCCTAGGTTTTGTTATTATTGTGCTCGCAAAGATCATTTGGATCTTCTGCATACATATCCCTTAATGGGAATCAGAGCATTTGTAGCTCGGATCTAAAGGGATCTATGGCTTATGTTTGGATTGAGGGAGAAAGAAATTTGCTCGCCAAGGATGAGACCTTGTGCCTACGTATTCTCAAAGGGAGATTGAGAAAGTCAGAGCAATCGTAGTTCCCACTTATGCTAGTGGAAGCAACGGGATGTTATTAAGAGACAAAAGACGAATGTCATCTTAATGAAAAATGTATCTAATCTATTTCATCACATACATTTTGAAAGGATTGATTGATTAAAATCTTTCGTCGTAAGTTATAGGTGTTTTGCTTGAGTGTACAAGCGTTACCACTTACGAGTTAAGAAAGATGTTTGAAAAATGATTGAATCTTTTAATTGTAAGCATTGGGCGTTTTGCTTGAGTGTACAAGCGTTACCACTTACGATTAAGAGATGTTTTTGTTTGAAAAGAGTTTGAAAAAGTTTGAAAAGTTTTTGATTGTATGTGATGTGATAGATGAGATACTTCTTCCATAGAGATGATAGATGTCTAAATCTCGAGGAGAAATTGATTGGATTAAGGGATGCTTTTAAGAAGCCCGTGGGTCCTTGTATTGTAAGCCCAAGAGGAGGCATTCCGAGGGTCATCGAGGGTCCTTGTATGAAGCTCAAGAGGAAGCTATAAGGTATGGCTGGCTTTGGCTTTAAAAGGGATTTCACCGGGAAACCATCCTTTTAGGATTTCAAGAGCAATTTCACCGGGAAATTATACTCTTTGGGTTCTATTCTAGCGTGGGTGATTCTTTGTATTGGAAGCCCAATAGGAGGTTGTTAAGAGATTTCCTGGTCTCTTTCTTGTTTGATGCCCAAGAGAAGGCTAAACTCAAATGAGGAGTTCTTTTGGACGAAGCCCAAGAGGAGGCTAACTCAGCAGGGGAGTGTTGCCTTATATGAAGCCTAAGCGGAGGCTAAACTCAGTAAATGATTTTTCTTATATGAAGCCTAAGAGGAGGCTAACTCAGATGAATGAGTTGTCTTGTATGAAGCCCAAGCGGAGGCTAACACTGTGGGGAACTTAATGGTTATACTAGTTGTTATGTTAATAACTGAACAGTTATATGAACAAGTATATGAAGTTTATTCACAGGAGTTTATGAAGGAAATATAAACAATGCATGATGTTTATTTACAAGAGTTTGTGAAGGAAATGTAAACAAGTGTGTGTAAAACGAACGTTTAAAACGAGCGTAACTTGATTATTTACAAGTTTGAATTGTGTACAAGGAAGTAAATATGTACAAGAACGAGTATTTATGTACAAGGAGGTGTGGATGTACATAGGAAGGTTGGGACTTACACCTTAAGGGAGGCCCATTGGTTTAAAAACAGTTTCACTGGGAATAATGCTCCTTTTAATACCAATGGAATCGGTGTATAAACAAACGAATGAAAACAAACGAAAGAAGTTTGTTTCTGTTTGGATATTTACAAGGACGATGGTATATGTACAAAGAAAGTTTACTATGTACATAAAAGAATTTTGATATGTACAAGGAAATAATATGTACATAAAAAGAATTTTGGGACTTACACCGTGAGGGAGGCCCATGATCGGTTAAGAAATTCAAGGAAAAACGAGTTCGGTTTTATCTTCAAATCGGATCGATCATGGCAAAAAGTGTTTAAGTTTGTTGAAATGTTTTGAAAAGATCTTAAAAATGTTTTTGAAAGATGAAGTATACTTACAAGAAGTTTGAAAAAGTTTCGGGCTTCGAAAGTTTGAAAGAAACGTCTTTGAAAGTGTTTTGAAAAGTACTCAAAACGTATCATTTTCGGCTCGATAAAAATATAATCAAAAGAAAATATTTTTGAATTTTTTTTGACACTATCTTAAAATAGGTATGTTAATGGACAAGTGTACAAAAAATCACCTCAAAATGAGGAGTTTTGATTGGGTTTTGAAGAAGTCAAAGTTTGAAAAAAATATGAAAAAGAAAATGAAAAAGTTTGGCAAAAATGGTCCCAAGGCTACTCGAACCCGGGACCATTGGGCAAGGCGTGGCAAGGGAAAGACTTAAGAGTGAGCTGGCAACCGCTGGGGTGGCAATACATCCGTGTATTAATATCAAACCATGTTATAATATTATAAACTGGATATTTGAATTTGAAAAAACGCGCGCACTCATCTTCTTCTTCCTCCAATCTTCAATCAGCCATGGATTCTTCGTTTCTCAACGAAACTGCTCAATGAAAACATCAAACTTGATCATTTTAAGCCCAGGAACATGATGATGTTGTTTAATTCCATTTATTTTTAGTTAATCATGATTAAATTTCCAGAAAACACGAAGAACCCTAATTCTTTAAAATCAAATTGAAATCGTGTATGGTTATGGAATTGAGCAATTGATTGAGGGTTAAGCTTCAGTGATGGTGCAGAAACAAAACGGCCAAGAGCTTTTTGAACTGCAAGAAATCAAGGGGTTCAAAGTTGAGTTACATACCTCTTGAAGCTGAGATCGGAATCTTCAATGGAGTGTTTCCAGAGTTGTTTTGATGATTCCTATAGCACCAGTGGACTTCAAGGATCGGTGAAGATGGTCTGCTCACTCTGAAATTGCCTGGATCATTCCAACCAAGTCCACCTGTATATGATTCAAAGTGAAACTCGAATTTGATGTTAGAGGTGTTACAGGTCAAGGTTAATGATCTGCATCATCCATATGGAGTATGTTGGTGATGTTTGAGTCAAAAAATCACAACTTGCTCGAGCCAATTGACTGTTTGAATGATAAGGCAGTTTTTGCAAGCTTTGGAAGCATGAAATGCAAATCTGGTTTTTAGTTGTTTTTAGATTGATTTTAAGTTTCAAACCAGTTCTAAATGATGTTTATGACATGTTAGACACCAAATCTCTCAGGTTTTTTCACAAGTTTTGAAAAATGCAAGAATTCTCAAATTGAACTATGTTACTTGAATTTTAAGAAAGAAATGAGAAAGCTTGTTTTCGCATAGCTTTGGTGTAGTTTCAAATGGCCAACATGACCTCTATTTATAGGTCTAAAATTCAGATTAGCAAGTGTATAAGATTGGCTTGGATTTGGACAACTTGCCTTAGAGGGCAAGAAAGTCATTTTTGCAATAAATGCAAAAGGAAGCTTCCTTTTAACCATGGTTAATTTCCAACTTGATCTTATCTCATCATAATTACTCTCAACTAATTTTTATCAGCTCTAGCCTATCTCCAATTAGTGACAAGGCTTCTAGAAGGAGATTTTACAAAAAATGACTTGTAATTTTGAAAGTTGTACTTGAAAATCAAAGATTTTGGAGCTCTATGTTTCAAAATCAAAAGTATAGCTAGACTCCATGGATTTGAGAATTCTTGGACATTTTGGAAAGCTTGTTTCAAGAGCTACATCTTTCATGTTTTGAGTTTTTCCTAATTCCAAATGGAACTATGTGAACAAATGCCATGAAGTTTGGAAAAAATGTGAAATTTTAACACTTGAAAATTTTTCTAAGTGTTGAAAATTTTGACTTTTTGTTGACTTTTCCAAATTTCTTGATTTTTTATGATCATGATGGATCATTTGAAGTATTTTGATGATGGAAAAAGTTTTATCTTGAAAAAGTTGACCAAAAGTCAAAGTTTGACTTTTCTGTGCAGATGAAATTTCATCAGATGATCCAGAAATTGACTGATGAATTTTGTGAACTTCTGTGATGTTTTGAATCCAGAAATTAGGACAACATGTTGTATTGAAGATATGATGATCAATCTCCAAGCAAAAAAGTCATTCATTGATCAGAAAATCAGTGATTGCTTATCCTCGATGAAAACCCTAATTGGTCGATCCTTGATAGATCATGAGAAAAAATTGGATATCTGAAGATCAGAGGTTGATGATTTGATTAAGATAGATCAATTGAGGTGAGTGAAACTCAAACCCTAATTGATTACCTCTTGAATCAGATGAAAAATTGATGAAACCCTAATTTTGACCTGTAGAACTTACACCCGATTAATTCTGTTCTGCACTGTTAGTGATGCAGTGATGCATATGTAAGGTGGTATATTAGGTCAAAAATTAGGGTATGACAGATGCCCCTATTTAAGTTTCTTTAACCTGAGATATGAAGATGAATATCTTCGTTTCGATAGGTGTAAAGAGACTTAAATATCAGAATACGCAAATTTTGGACCTAAGATACCAAAAATGCGGATGATGCAAAATGATTGCAGAAAGTTTACCCAAGATATATCAAAGATCGATATGATGGGAAAAATTTGTGAGGATGACTCGATCTGTCTAAGAAGAGAGACTCCTGTTTGTTGGGAAACAAGCAATATGTTTCACTGGGAAAATAGATTCACAATGCATGTGAATATCTGTTTCGCTTTGGGAAACAAAGAGATTACCTTCTGTCAGCCTTGTGACAATGTTTAAGGTAAGTGAAGATGATATTACGAATTATCAGCCTTGTGATAGTCTATGGTAATGAGTTTCGTAGATATTACCAATTATCAGCGAAGTGATAACTATAACAAGGTAATTCTTGAGAAAATTGTTGAGTATTCAGCCTTGTGAATAACAGACAATGATGGAAACAGATCTCAAATGAGTTTCTATTTTCACAGCTACAAATTTGCCGGGGATCTTTCTCTTGAGAAGATGCGGGCATTTTGATTGAAAAGACACCGGTTTTCTTTCAAACAGAAAGACAACTGTGGAGATTTCTTGAACTGTCATGATTTGAACTTGCTTGAGAAGAACAATCTTTATGACAAGTTCAAAATGAAAAGGAGATAAACAGCTCGGATGACGAGGCTATTTGCTTATTGTTTGCAGGTAGATTTTTCTATGAAATCTAAACCTGAGTTGGTCAGAGACAGGGTTCTATCCAGGAATAAACTGGAAAGAAGCAGTCAATCAAGACTTTGTTCCCGATGAGGAATGATCTCAGCTGGGGAATAGGAGAAAAGAATGTATTTTCTGCTTGGGGATGATCTACTAGAGAGATGACACACCCACATGAGTAAATGCAATCTGAACCAGTGATATGAAAACAAACATTGAAAAATGCAGGAATGCATTAATGATGTTATTATGTATGAATGTCATGAATGTCATATGCATGCTGGCGATACTTGACAAGACAACAAAAAGGGATATTTGGGAAAAGGACTACGTCACAGTTCGAACAAATACTCAGCAAAATTTGCAGCAATGATGTAGACATTTACTGATGATGAATCTGAGTTGTATGCTTTAAACTTTCGGAAAAGGCATTTCATGGGCAACTTTGTTGGGAATTCTTTTTTTGTTAAGAATACCGTCCTTTGATGATCTCTCTTGAGGAGAAGAAGACTTCTTTAGCAGTTGTTTTATCTTTCAGAGGTCGAAATACTCATGGGAAAAACCCTTGAAGTTCTTTCTGTGTTCATAGTTCAAAGGAAAATTTCGCTTTTATTTCAAAATTTTGAAGTAAAAATTCATTTAAAACTTTTTTTCTTTTAGTTTCAAAAGTGATTTTCACAAGAAAAAGCGTTATTTTGCAAAACAGAATAAATCAAGAATTGCAAACAAAAGGGCACAAGGCTCAAATTTTATTGATAGAATGGTAATCAGCCAAAGGCGTGATTCCATGAACTATTTACAAGAGTTGGAAATGATAATTTATCGGGAAAAGGCTTCATTGAAAGCAAATAACCACTATTATCCCTATCAACTTTGAATTCCAACTGTGCTTGTTGCTTCAGAAGATTTGATTGAAGATCCGTTGATAAAAGATTCTTCAGATTGACAAAGTACGGACTGATGCAGTTACTTTGTCATTTTTATCCTTAATTTTTGCCTAGATTGCCTTTTCAGGTTTTTCAATCTATCAGGATAATTTCTGTTTATTGTCTCTTATTTTTGCCTGGACCGCCTTTTCAGGTTTTCAGTCCACCGAGACGCTCTTTTTTGCCTAAGTCGCCCTTTTCGGGTTTTCGACTTACCGAGTTGTTCTTTTATTTTTTAGACAAAGTATTTCTTGATTGCATCAGCATTCACAGGATGCGGTAGTTCATCACCGTCCATGGTTGTGAGAGTCATAGCACCGCCAGAAAAGCTTCTTTTGACGATGTATGGGCCTTCGTAATTAGGAGTCCATTTTCCCCTAGAATCTGGTTGAAAAGACAGAATCTTTTTAAGCACGAGGTTGCCTTCACGAAATTCACGAGGTCGGACATTTTTGTCGAAGGCTTTCTTCATCCTTCTTTGATATAGTTGTCCATGACACAGAGCGGTCAGGCGCTTCTCTTCGATTAAGTTCAGCTGGTCGTATCTTCTTTGACACCATTCGGCCTCAGATAACTTTGTTTCCATGAGAACTCTCATTGATGGAATCTCAACTTCTACGGGGAGCACTGCTTCCATGCCGTATACTAGAGAAAAAGGAGTGGCCCCTGTTGAAGTGCGTACTGAAGTACGATACCCATGCAGAGCAAATGGCAGCATTTCATGCCAGTCTTTGTAGGTGATGACCATCTTCTGGATGATATTTTTGATGTTCTTGTTGGCAGCTTCAACAACGCCATTCATCTTTGGCCAGTAAGGAGATGAGTTATGATGCTCGATCTTGAATTCCTCACATAGTTCTTTCATCATTTTGTTGTTCAAGTTCGATCCATTGTCGGCAATGATCTTACTTGGAACTCCATATCGGCAAATGAGGTTGTTCTTGATGAACCTCACAACCACTTGTCTTGTAACATTGGCGTAAGATGCTGCTTCGACCTATTTGGTGAAGTAATCAATGGCCACTAAAATGAAACGATGTCCGTTGGACGCTTTTGGTTTGATCATCCCAATCATGTCGATGCCCCATATGGAGAAAGGCCACGGAGAAGAGAGAACGTTAAGTAGAGTCGGTGGCACATGGATCTTATCTGCGCAGATCTGGCACTTGTGACATCTCTTGACGTGTTTACAGCAATCAGATTCCATTGTTATCCAATAGTATCCTGCTCTCAAGATTTTTCTGGACATTGCATGTCCGTTTGAATGAGTTCCAAAGGACCCTTCATGCACTTCGTGAATTATCGTGTTTGCTTCGTGTCTGTCCATGCATCTGAGCAGAACCATGTCGAAGTTTCTTTTGTATAGCACATCTCCATTTAGGAAGAAATTTCTAGAAAGCCTCCTTAGAGTTTTTCTATCTTTGTATGATGCCCCGAGTGGGTACTCCTGAGTTTGGAGAAAACGTTTGATGTCGTGGAACCACGGTTTATCATCGAAGACTGCTTCAGTTGCAAACACGTACGCAGGTCTTTCAAGGCGTCTGATACGGATTTTAGGCATATCATTCCAATTGTTGACTTTGAACATGGAAGATAGAGTAGCCAAGGCGTCTTCCATTCGATTATGATCTCGAGGGATATGATGCAGTTCAACTTTGTTGAAGAAACTCAACAAACGTCTTGCATAATCTCTGTAAGGAATCAGACCAAGATGATGAGTTTCATACTTGTCTTTGATTTGATTAATCACAAGGGCTGAATCTCCATATATGTCAAGGATCTTAATCCTCAAGTCAATGGCTTCTTCGATACCCATGATACAAGCTTCATATTCTGCAATGTTGTTGGTGCAATCAAATAACAATCTGGAGGAAAATGGGATATGAGAACCCTCGGGAGTAATGATGACTGCCCCAATTCCATTGCCAAATACATTAACTGCTCCATCAAAGATTAAGCCCCATCTAGATTCTGGATCTGGACCTTCTTCAGGCAGCGGTTCGTCACAATCTTTCATTTTCAAGTACATAACATCCTCGTCAGGGAAGTCAAACTTGAGAGATTGGTATTCGTTGATCGGTTGATAAGCTAAGTGATCGGCGAGAATGCTTCCTTTGACCTCTTTTTGAGCACGGTACTGGATGTCATATTCAGATATTAGCATCTGCCATCGAGCAATCCTTCCTGTTAAAGCAGGCTTTTCAAAAACGTACTTGATTGGATCCATATTGGAAATTAACCAAGTCGTGTGATTGATCATGTATTGGCGGAGACGTTTTGAAGCCCACACCAAAGCACAACATGTTTTCTCGAGCATGGAGTAACGAGTTTCACAATCTGTAAACTTTTTACTCAAGTAGTAGATGGCATGCTCCTTCTTACCGGTTTCATCTTGCTGTCCAAGCACGCAGCCCATGGAATCTTCTAGCACGGTAAGGTACATGATTAATGGTCTTCCTTCAACTGGAGGAATCAGTATCGGTGGTTCTGACAGGTATTCCTTGATACTGTCAAACGCTTTTTGGCAATCTTCTGTCCACACAACCTCTTGATTTTTGCGGAGAAGCTTGAATATTGGCCCACAGGTAGCAGTCATTTGAGAGATGAATCTGGAGATGTAATTCAATCGTCCAAGAAATCCTCTTACTTGCTTCTCTGTATGTGGTGTAGGCATTTCTTGAATAGCCTTGACTTTGTCAGGGTAAACTTCAATACCCCTTTGACTGACGATGAAACCTAGGAGTTTTCCAGATCTTACCCCAAAGGTGCATTTGTTAGGATTCAGGCGAAGCTAAAATTTCCTTAGCCGCTGAAACATCTTCAAGAGATATTCTATATGCTCTTCTTCAGTGTCAGACTTTTCTATCATGTCGTCCACGTAAACTTCGATCTCTTTGTGCATCATGTCGTGAAAGAGAGTAGTCATCGCCCTTTGGTAAGTTGCACCTGCGTTCTTTAATCCAAACGACATTACTTTGTAACAAAACGTGCCCCATGGCGTGATGAAGGATGTCTTCTCCATGTCTCCGGGAGCCATTCTGATCTGATTATAGCCAGAGAAACCGTCCATGAAGGAAAAGACGTTGAACTTCGCAGTACTATCCACTAACATGTTGATATGCGGTAGTGGGAAATCATCTTTTGGACTTGCTTTGTTCAAGTCCCGGTAGTCAACACACATTCTGACTTTTCCGTCTTTCTTGGAGACAGGTACTATGTTGGCTAGCCATTGAGGATATTCAGAAGTGACAAGGAAAGCTGTGTCGAGCTGCTTTTGAACTTCCTTTTTGATTTTGTCGGCCATCTCAGGGTGAACTCTTCTCAGCCTTTGTTTAACTGGAGGACACTCCGGTTTTAATGGCAAGTGATGCTCCACGATGCTGGTATCTAAACCTGGCATATCTTGGTAAGACCAAGCAAACACATCAACATATCCTTTGAGAAGATCTATCAGTTTGCCCTTGACGTTGCTGTCGAGTAGAGCTCCGATGTTCACTTCTTTTTTGTCTTCTTCAGAACCCAAGTTGATTGCTTCCAAAGGCTCTTTGTGAGGCTGAATGATTCTTTCCTCGTGCTTAAGTAGTCGAGAAATCTCATCCGGGACCTCTTCTTCAACTTCCTCCTCGGCGACTTCACTGGGGATTTCAAAGTTGGGAGAGAGCATAAAGTTATTGCTTTCAATGGATTTGTCAATCTGCTAATCTGCATATTTGATTTATGTTCGATTAATTAACTCTTTTTTTCATCATTTTTTTATAGAAAAAGTTAATGTGAAAGTGTATGCAGATTATTATGTTTTTTTTTGAAGATTTTTATTGTGTTTTTTAGGATTATCATTTCCGAGAAAGGGTAAAAATGAAAAACAAACACAAAGTGTGGAATCAAAACAACGCGTTTTATTTATGATTCACAATATGAAACAGGGCCCTAAAATACAAACTCATTTGCCTTGGGCAAGACAAAGAGAAATTATTTAAAAGCTAAACCCTATAAAACATCTCTTCGCCTTAGGCGAGGCGAGAGTTCAAAATAACAGCAAAATAACTACTTAGAACTATGAACATTAGTCCAAACTTCAACAGGCTTCCAATAGTGGCGAACACCCTGAAAGTCAAGATACTCTGGTAGTTTTCCACTTGGCTTAGTTCTTGAATAAACTTTGGTTGTTGGTCGAACAGGCCTTGAAGACTCTGGATGTTTGACCTTGCCTTTTGTGCTGCTGAAACGATCTTCTTCTGCTTGATGGACAGATCGGGAAGCATGGGATGTAGCATATGTGCTTTCTATTGGCATTTGTGTTGAATCTTGGGGATGTTCTCTCCAATCTTCTGAATGAAGAGACTCATTGTCGGCGACACTTTCCAATTCGTATCCCGAGTCATATCCCTGATCTTCAGTAATTACGTTGATGTAGTGATAGTTAAGATCTGGTTTAACAAACTCCATAGGCGCGTTAAAGCAGAGATCTTCATTCAGAACCTCAATTGGTTGATGAGATTGAGAAGACATGTATAACTCTTCTGGTTGACTAGGATACTCAAAAGAATCATCCCATCCAGTTGGCTGGATATCTTCAATTCTGATTTTTGAGCTTTCAGGTGCAGTGTATTTCACCATGTAGTCAAAGTTTCCACTTGGTTCTCCCAAGGTATCCCAAATTTCAGAAGGGATAGGTGGATTTTCATTTTTTTTGTAGGGACATGCCTTTGAATTGATCAGTCGGAGGATAAAACGGTGCGTACGATTCTTCCTGAGACACATATTCAGAGCTGGTAAGATAAGTGCTCCATTCTTCAGATCCGGAGAGATCATCTTCATCACCTTCATTGGTAAGAACATTAACCTCTTGAAGAACAGGGTTTAAGAAACCCCCACTGTGGAATACTTCTCTGATGGGTCGAAGTGTTTCATCCCTTTGATTGTCTTTAGGAAATACTGGAGCAAACCCGAGCCCGGCCTTTGTCTCATTGTTGACAGGTTTGATTACTTGTCCCTGTCATACCCCAATTTTTGACCTAATATACCATCTTACATTTGCATCATTTCATCACGAACAGTCCAGAATAGGATTAATCGGGTGTAGCATTCACAGGTCAAAATTAGGGTTTCATCAAGTTTTCATCTGATTCAAGAGGCAACCAATCAGGGTTTGAGTTTTACTCACCTCATTTGATCTATCTTGATCAAATCATCAACCTTTGATCATCAGATATCCAACTTTTCTCATTGATCAATCGAGGATCGACCAATTAGGGTTTTGGTCGAGCATGAGTATTCTCTGATTTTTTGAACAATGAATGACTTTTTTAGTTAGAGATTGGTCATCACATCTTAGATACAACATCTTGACCTAATTTCTGGATTCAAAACATCACAGAAGTTCACAGACTTCATCAGTCAATTTCAGAAACATCTGATGAATTTTCATCTGCACAGAAAAGTCAAACTTTGACTTTTGGTCAACTTTTTCAAGACAAAACTTTTTCCAACATCAAAATACTTCAAATGACCCATCATGATCATAAAAAATCAAAGAATTTGAAAAAGTCAACAAAAAGTCAAAATTTTCAACACTTAGAAAATTTTCTAAGTGTTAAAATTTTGTACTTTTTCCAAACTTCATGCCATTTTTTCACATAGTTCCACTTTGAATTGGAAAAAACTCAAAACATGAAAGTTGTAGCTCTTGAAACAAGATTTCCAAAATGTACAAGAACTCTCAAATCCATAGAGTCTAGCTATACTTTTGAAATTGAAACATAAGGCTCCATAAACATGATTTTCAAAGTTCAAAACTTCACATTATAGGTCATTTTGTGATTTCTTCATCTAGAAGCAATGCCACCTTGCCAAATGGAGTTTAGAGCTGATAAATATCAGCTAGAGATAATTGAGAAAAGATAAGATCAAATTGAGATTTTTACACATGGTTAAAAGAGGAAGCTTCCTTTTCCTTTTACAAAAGTCTTTCTTGCCCTTTAAGGCAACTTCAAATTACCAATGCCATGTACTTATGCCTAATTGTTCAGAACTTTTGACCTATAAATAGAGGTCATGTTGGCCATTTGAATAGAAACCAAAGCAATGCAAAGTTATGCTTTTTCTCTTCTTCCTTCAAAATCAAGAAACATAGTTCAAAATGGAGAGATCATGCATTTTTGAAAAATTGTGAATAAACATAAGATATTTGGTGTCAAACACATTTCATAATCAATATCAAACTTGTCTAAAACATAAAAGCAACATGATCAAAGCCAAAACTCAGAATTACATGTCATGTTTTTCAAACTTGAACAAACTGCCTTAAGATTCGAATTCATGGTTAGGCTTGATTAACTTGTGTTCCAAGCATCCAAACATCATCCATGAACATCATATGAATGATCCAGACCCTTAACAACTAACTGTAACAGTTTTTTTCCAGAAATCGAGCTTCCATTTTCAGTTGATGCAGGTGGACTTGGCTGGAGTGATTCAAGGTGATTCAAAGAAAGCAGACCATCCTCATACCTTCCACATAGGCCGATGATGCTATAGCAATCACAAAATCCGTTCTGGAAACACTCCAACACCTTCTTCGATCTCAGCTTGAATAGGTAAGAACTCAAACTTCAATCTCTGATTCCTTGCATTTAAATGAAAAACTCTTGGCCAATTGTTTTCTGCACTTATCACGATCCTTAACCCTCAAACAATTTGAAAAATCATCAATCATACATCATTTAATTTAGAATTTCCAGTTCTAGGGTTCTTCACGTTTTCTGGAAATTCAATTGTGTTAGACCAAAAATAAATGCAATTAACAACCATCATCGTGTTCCTTGTTAAAAATCGAGCAACTTTCATGTTTACTTCATCCAATTTCATTAAGAAACAAGTATTCTAGCATGGATTGAAGGATCGGAGGATCAAAGAAGAAGAACAGGGCTTCGCGCGTGTTCTTGAGTTTGTTTCAAATCCAAATTTTCCAATATTTTATTAACACGTGTTTTTGTTTCAATAAACGAATGAACGCTTGTCCCAGCGGTTGCCAGCTTGCTCGTAGTCCTCTCTGCCACGTATACCACCCAACAGGTCCCGGGTTCAAGCCTTGTATGGACCATTTTTTTAAAAACTTGTCATTATTTTCTTCAATTTTTTACAAACTTTCACATTTTTTTAACCAATCAAAACTCCTCATTTTGAGGTGATTTTTTGTACACTTGTCAATAAATGTATCTATTTTATGATAGTGCAAAAATTTTCAGAAAAAACTTTCATCTGATTATGTTTTAATCGGGCCGAAAACGACACTTTTGTCACTTTTCAAAACACCTTTAAAAGGTGAATTTTTCGAACTTTCGACTTCCGATTCTTTTCAAAACTTCTCATAAATAAACTTAACATTCCAAAAACACTTTTTAAATATTCTTCAAAACTTTTTCATCAAACTTGCATCATTTTTACCATGATCGATCCGATTAAACGATAAAACCGATTTCGTTTTCTCTCGTTTTTCTCAATCGATCATGGGCCTCCCTCACGGTGTAAGTCCCAATTCTTTTTATGTACATATTTTTTTCCTTGTACATAAACAAAACATTCTTTTGTGTACATAATTATTTCTTTGTACATATCAAATTTTCTTCAAATACATACAAACTTTTATCTGTACATAATACAGATACTTCTTATACTCAAGTACAGACAAACTTTGATCGTTTGTTTTCACTCCACTTGTGTATACACAAACCAACATTCTTTTATGTACATAATTTTTTCCTTGTACATAACAAATTCTTTTTAGACACATACAAATTTTTATCTGTACATAACACAGATACTTTTTGTAACACAGATAAATTCGATCGTTCGTTTCCGTTTCATCTGTATATACAACTGAATACCATTGGTATTAAAAGGAGCATTATTCCCTGTGAAACTGCTTTTAAACCAATGGCCCACACTTATGGTGTAAGTCCCAAGCCTCCTATGTACATCCATCTTTCTTTGTACATAAATAGCTCGTTCGTGTACATATTCACTTCCTCGTACACAGTTCAAACTTGTAAATAATCAAGTTACGCTCGTTTTAAACGTTCGTTTCACAGACACTTGTTTATATTTCCTTCATAAACTCCTGTAAATAAACATCATGCATTATTTATATTTCCTTCATAAACTCCTGTGAGTACATAGCATATTTGTTTATATAACTATTCAGTTATTAACATAACAATTAGTCTAATCAATAGGCTCCCCACAGAGTTAGCTTCCTCTTGAGCTTTATACAAGACAATTCATCCCCAGCATGAGTTAGCCTCCTCTTGGGCTTTATACAAGATAACTCTTCCCCTACAGAGTTAGCCTCCTCTTAGGCTTCATATAAGAAAACTCATTCATCTGAGTTTAGCCTCCGCTTAGGCTTCATATAAGGCAACACTCCCCTGTTGAGTCAGCCTCCTCTTGGGCTTCGTTCAAAAGAACTCCTCATTGAGTTTAGCCTTCTCTTGGGCATCATACAATGAAAGAGACAGGAAATCTCTTAACAGCCTCCTATTGGGCTTCCAATACAAAGAATCACCCGCGCTAAGATAGAACCCAGAGAGTATAATTTCCCGGTGAAATTGCTCTTCATTCCAAAAGGATGGTTTCCCGGTGAAATCCCTTTTAAAGCCAAAGCCAGCCATACCCTATAGCTTCCTCTTGAGCTTCATACAAGGACCCTCGATGACCCTCGATGACCCTCGGAATGCCTCCTCTTGGGCTAACAATACAAGGACCCACGGGCTTCTTAAAAGCATCCCTTTAATCCAATCAATTTCTCCTTGAGATTTAGACGTTTATCATCTCTATGGAAGAAGTATCTCATCTATCACATCACGTACAGTCAAAACTTTTTTTAAACTCTTTTCAAACAAAAACATCTCTTAATCGTAAGTGGTAACGCTTGTACACTCAAGCAAAACACCCAATGCTTACAATTAAAAGATTCAATCATTTTCAAACATCTTTCTTAAACATGTAAGTGGTAACGCTTGTACACTCAAGCAGAACACCTATAACTTACGACGAAAGATTTAATCAAACAAACTTTTCAAAATGTATGTGATGAAATAGATTAGATACATTTTTCATTAAGATGACATTCGTCTGTCTCTTAAAATAACATCCCGTTGCTTTCCACTAGCATAAGTGGGAACTACGATTGCTCTGACTTTCTCAACATCCTTTTGAGAATACGTAGGCACAAGGTCTCATCCTTGGCGAGCAAAATTTCTTTCTCCCTCAAACAAACCATAGATCCCGAGATCCGAGCTACAAATGCTCGATTCCCACTAGGGATATGTATGCAGAAGATCCAAAGATCTTTGCGAGTACAATAATAACAAACACTAGGATCCCACATAATTTATCCTTCTTAAAATCCCAAAGGAGAAAATTTCCCAATCATAGAAATAGCAATTAAAACACACAAACATATCAAACATATTCATATATAAAGCTATAGATAACTATATATATTTAGGGTGATCCATCTATCCCTTTATATCCCCATGGTTGCCTTTTAGTTTGCGTTACGCATATCAAAATCAATTAAGGGTATTGCACTTTCCCTTTTCATAATCATTAAATCATCTTTTCTTGTGTTGAAAATAATAAAGCGATGCTCATGGCATCTTTATAAACAAATCAAAAGAGTAAATCGTTTCGAGCCAGAGAATTTGAATTCATATTCGAATCCTCTAGCGCGTCACCTTTTAACGCGAACAGTCCCCAACCTGCAGCATTACCATCTTTTACTATCTGCGCTGCTTCTTTATAAGAGGAGATAGATGACCTGCTTTTGATTGTAGATTCATCTTCTAACGGATGCCTTTGGATCTGTGTCCCTTCAACGTCGTTGGCTGTGATGAAAGAAAAGCTGGATAAATGGCTTACTAGTAAAGCTTGTTCACCGATGATGGTTACTAGCTTCCCATTTACTGTGAATTTTAGTTTCTGATGGAGAGTGGACGTGACAGCTCCTGCCTCGTGTATCCATGGTCTTCCTAGCAAACAACTGTAAGCAGCTGGCACATCCATGACCTGGAAAGTGATTTGGAAGGTATGTGGACCAATCGTCATCGGGAGATCGACTTCCCCAATAACAGATTTTCTTGACCCATCAAAGGCTCTTACCACTATATCGTTGAATTTCGTCGGCGTTCCTTTGTAAGCTAAACGAGCGAGAGTCGTTTTTGGCATTACATTTAAGGATGAACCGGTATCCACTAGTACATTGGACAAAGAATCTGATTGGCAAATCATTGAGATATGCAAAGCCAGATTGTGATCTTTTCCTTCCTCTGGGAGTTCTTCATCACTGAAGCTTAAATTGTTGCAAGCCGTTATGTTGCCCACAATTCCACCAAATTGATCTGTAGTCACGTCGTGATCTACGTAAGCTTGGTCTAGCACCTTCATCAAAGCTTCTCGGTGGGCTTCGGAATTCAGAAGTAGAGATAGTATTGAAATTTTGGAAGGAGTCTGCATCAGCTGATCCACAACTCTGTACTCGTTTTTCTTGATTAGCTTCAAAATTTCATCGAAATATGAGTTGACGTTAGTTCCATCAGACGGACCAACGTTTATGTTTGGATTATCTACAGGAACCCCTATGGGATTCTCGGGAGGTGTATTAACTGGATTTTGCCTAACAATAGGAACAACAGGTTGTCTTGGGGGAAACGAAGCATGTACTCGTCCACTTCGTGTTACTCGTCCTATCTCAGTTATGTTAACTTTAGCTGGGAGAGTTGGCATGGGTTTCTCCTTCCCATCTTCTATCATAGTTGCACTGTATTGATAGGGAATCGCTTTGTTAGAACTGTATGGAACAGGACCGGGTAGACAAATCACCAAAGGAGACTCTGAAATGTCTGAACCGTTATATTCAATCTCCACATGCTTGGGCATATTGAAAAAGGGGATAATGACGTTTACTTCAGGAGTTTCCGAGTTGATATCTGAGACTAAAAGCTCATGCGGAAAATGCCCTACCATATTCACGTCATAGTTATTTCTGTTTCTGAAGATTTGTATATCACCAATGTCTAATAACCGCTGAATGTCTGCTCTTACGGTTGGACATCCTCGAAAATCCTTGAAGCAGATTCTGCAAGTCGTGTAGTCATGTTTAATTAAAGCGCCCATTGTGCTGTATGTATCATGGAGCTGTACCAAACTTTCTCTTATCAGATTCACATCTGTGACAAGATACCGATCTGTATTCCTTAGTATCAAGTTCACGGTATGTCCACTATGATTGGGAAGTGGATTTGCTTGCACATTTGGATTTGTGTTCCTGAAGGAAAGAAGATTAGACCTTACTAACCTTTGTACTTCGGCTTTCAATGCTATGCAATGCTCGAGATCATGACCCGGTGCCCCTTGATGAAAAGGGCAAGACACGTCTGCTTTGTACCACCATGGTAATTTTTCTGGTCCCGGAGGTGGTGACCTGGTTTGCACAAGATTTCTTTCTATTAATGCAGGATATAGTTCTGTGTACGTCATTGGTATTGGATCAAACTGCGAGACCCTGGGCGCACGGTTCTGATTGTTAAATTGTTGAGCCTGCTGTCGAGGCTGTTGAGTTTATTGGAATTGCGGAGCAATTCCTGTATTTGGACTTGTATTAACAGCGGGTGCTACGGTAGCTACCTGTTGCCGTTGACTGACATTCTTCCTTGGTTTCCCTCGAGATACCATTCCTATGTCATGTTCCTTTTTCTTTGGAAAACTTGGTTCCAACCCTTTTAGTTCCACTGGAAGATCCTATTTCCTTGACTAGGCGTCCTGTACGAACTCCTTCCTCTAGTCGCATTCCCATGCTTACCATCTCGGTGAAATCTCCGGGAGCGCTGGCGATCATTCGTTCGTAGTAAAATGGGCCAAGAGTGTTTAAGAAAACTTTGGTCATTTCCTTCTCCTCTAACGGTGGGTTGACTTGGGCAGCAATTTCCTCCAACGTTGGGCGTATACTTTGAAGGTCTCCTTTTCCTTCTGAGACATGGAGCAAAGTTGATCCCGATCTGGAGCCATGTCCAAGTTGAATTTGTACTGTTGGACAAAGGCTTCGCCTAGGTCATTGAATGTCTGGATATTCGCTGTATCAAGCCCCATGTACCACTTCAGTGCGGCACCGGTAAGACTGTCTTGGAAATAGTGAATTAACAACTGGTGATTATCATTGTACGTAGACATCTTCCTAGCGTACATTGTTAAATGACTCTGCGGGCAGGAATTCCCTTTATACTTTTCAAAGTCAGGGACTTTGAACTTCGCAGGTATCCTTACACGAGGAACTAGGCACAGATCATGGGCATTCTTCCCAAACAATTCTTTTCCACGGATTGTTTTGATTTCCATCTGCATTTTATGGAGCTGTTCCTGGAGATTCTCCATCTGGCCACGAGGATTCGTGTTATCGCCTGGACTATGGTGAACTTCCTCGTCTGTAGTAGTGTGAACTACAGAAGCTGAGTTGGTCATGATTGGTTGAGAAACCATCATGGTAACTTGCGGAAGGGTTATTCCATGTTGTGGAGTAAGCGTCGAGTTTTGTAAAGTAGGAATTTCAAACGCGGTTGTTTGAACCTGAGAAGTGGGTTGACGAAACCCGATGTCGAAATTGAAAGGCATGCCCCATGGATAACCTTCTGGCATACTGAAGAGTGGGCTACTGACTGCAGCAGTAGAGACTGGAGTAGTAGTAACCTCTGCAATCGTCGTTTGATTTTGACTACTTAATGTTGTTTGCTGATTTTGCGTAGTTGTTAATGAACTTACCAAAGAAGTGAGTCTCTCCACCTCTTCTTGAAGCGTTGTCACCGTGCTACGAAGTTCAACATTTTCTTGCTCAAATCCTTCCATTATTTTCCTTCTTTTCGAACGAGTATTGTATGTACGAGTTGGCTGTGGACGTGGTTGAGAAACTCTAAGACGCTACAGCTTGACGATCTTTCTCTTTCTGGAAAAAATTCCGAAAGATCAGACTCTAAACAATAAACTCGATATGCAAAGTATGATGTATGATTATGAATGCAAAGAGAAAAGAATTTCCAAAGAATTTATACTAAAAGAGAAATTTCTAGCAAATATTTGGATGGAAAACACATACTTTATTAATTATTGAAAGAAGATTACAACAATTTTGTTTTTGAGCATAGCTCAAACAATGATAAAATAAATGATAAAACTACAATCTAAACTAATTAACCGTCCTCGTCGGATGAAGATCCAAAGGCTTGATGCAGCTTCAACTTCAAGATTTCGTTCCCATAGTGAGCTTTCAGTTCAGCTTTCTCGGCTTTTAGCTTGCTGATGACTTTCTTCCACTCGTCGGGAGCAAGATCGCTGGTTGTCATTTCCTCAAGCTTTCTTTTCCTTTCTTTGATGTATCTTTTGATCGCGTTATCTTTCTGACGAATCTTCACATCTTTCTCCATGAGCCATTCATCTTGGAAGTAAAGCGTTTTTTCATGATCTTTGACCTGCTTCTTAAGATTCTCATTTTCAAGATCAGCTTTAAAGAATTTGTCTTCCAAAGCCTCCTTCTCGAGCCTCATCTTGGCCAAAGCTTCTTGGTATTCTCCCATAGTCTCGACGGGAAAAATTATTGATCTGGAAGCTGTTGAGAACATAGGTTCCTCATAAGCATAGGGCATTTGGAATTCCTTCGCTCTTTTCTTCACCCAAGAAGTGTAGATTTCCGTGGCTACACAATTTCTTGCATTACCCTTTTCCTTCCTTCGGATGTGATGCCAAGCTCTGATCATTCTAGCTTTCAAACCTTGGGAATCTTCCCCCTCATGATAAAAGTAGCTCTCTACTGTAAAAACCAAGAGGTTTACTAGAGTTTGCATACCCGAGTTGACGTCTTGCCAAGAATGGGTTGTAGTTGATTCCTCCTTTTGTACCGATAAGAGGTACGTTGGCAAATTCTCCACAACTCTCAATGATTTCCATTTCATTGTCTGCCAAGGTATACCAATGAATATCGTCATTTGTAAGAGACATGAGTCTTCGAGACCAATGCCAATCGTCTTTGTTTTCACGGAAGATAGGAGATTTGGGCAGATGTGAGACAATCCATTTGAAAAACAGAGGTGCACAATATACGATAGCTCCATCTCCTTGACGATTATTATGATTAATGGAGAAATACGTGTCACCAAGCAAAGTGGGAACAGGATTTCCAATCAAAAAGATCCTTATGGCGTTGATATCAACAAAACTTGGGACGTTGGGAAACAACACCAATCCATATATGAGCAAAGCTAAAATAGCTTCAAAAGCTACCATACTACCAGCTTCAGAGAACTTAAGAGCCTTCTCGATTAGGAACTTTGAAGTCAGTCCTAAGAGTTTTCCTTTGGTAGTTAGGTTTTTGTCTATCTCAGATTTCTTTAAGTGAGTCATTGTTGCAATGACTGGTGACCTAGGAATGGCTTCCAAACCATTAAAAGGCATTTTATCTGATACTGAGATACCTAGGATATGCGCGTACTCTTCCAAAGTAGGCATCAACTGATAGTCAGGGAAAGTGAAACAGCGATAGACTGGATCATAAAACTGAACGAAAGTTTTGAGAAGTCCTTCATCAACGTTAGTGTTCAGGATAGTTAAAAGAGTTCCATATCATTTTCTGAAATCCGAGGGATCACCTACCAAGGATGCTAACTCTTTTAACTTTCCTACGTCAGGAATCCTAAAACTGTATTTCTTGGTGAATCTTCCTCTGACGTCCATCACTCTACCCTAAAATATTTACAAAGAAAAATCTCTAAATTCTTTGGAAATGGGAAGAGAAATGAAATTTTTGAATGAATGCATGAATGCTACAAACATGGTTAGTAGTTATACACACGATCAAGCGTTCGAAGTCACGAGCATGAGGCCAACGATAAGAATCAAACGTGGGTAAGTTCTAAGGGCTTATTCATCTGTGAAACGGGTTCTACTGATAATACAGGTTCAACGCTTCTCTTTGAAATATTATCGGATTTGTTGAATACTCGAAGTCCAATAATATTTTTCAAGAAAAACTCGCTTGATCGTAGTCTCACATGACAATTATTCTAGACTTACGCCTGAATAATCTCTACACTACATCCTAAATGGCCAGGATGGGTTATGTGTTCTACAGCCACCCAGCTTCGTAAGTTCTCTTGAAAGCAAAATGTCTTTGCAAATACTTGCTTAACACAAATACTCCCAAGACAACCTCCACTGAGAGAGGGATCTCAAATTAACTCCGTAAGTACTGAGACTTCTCACAAGTTAATAGGACTATACCCCCACCTAGATCTTAAAATGTTTCTTAAATCCGGGTTAGGATTTCTTTCCATCAGATAAAATTGCGAAACACACAAAAAAAGAAAAACAAACATATGCACATATGAAAGCTTATCCCCTCTTTTCTTTTTGAAAACAAAAAAAGCTTGGTGCTCTTGAGCAGAGTCACATTTTTTTTGAAAATCAAAATTTAGCGTACTCCCCAGCAGAGTCGCCATTTTTCCTGTTCGCGTTAAAAAGTGACGCGCTAGGGAATCGAATCTGAATTCAAATTCTCTGGCACGAAACGATTTACTCTTTTGATTTGTTTATAAAGATGCCGCGAGCATCAAGCTTTATTATTTCCAACACAAGAAAATGATTATGAAAAAGGGGAAAGCTGCAATACCCTCAATTGATATGATATGCATTACGACTAGCGCGAACTAGACGCAACGCATTGGGGAGATTCCGGGTAAGGGGGGATTGTTATATAAAGGAATATATGTGGCATCCTAAATATATATAGTTATCTATAGCTTTATATATGAATATGTTTGTGTGTTTTAAATTGCTATTTCTATGATTGGGAAAGTTTCTCCTTTGGATTTTTAAGAAGGATAGATTATGTGGGATCCTAGGTTTTGTTATTATTGTGCTCGCAAAGATCATTTGGATCTTCTGCATACATATCCCTTAATGGGAATCAGAGCATTTGTAGCTCGGATCTAAAGGGATCTATGGTTTATGTTTGGTTTGAGGGAGAAAGAAATATGCTCGCCAAGGATGAGACCTTGTGCCTACGTATTCTCAAAGGGAGATTGAGAAAGTCAGAGCAATCGTAGTTCCCACTTATTCTAGTGGAAGCAACGGGATGTTATTAAGAGACAAAAGACGAATGTCATCTTAATGAAAAATGTATCTAATCTATTTCATCACATACATTTTGAAAGGATTGATTGATTAAAATCTTTCGTCGTAAGTTATAGGTGTTTTGCTTGAGTGTACAAGCGTTACCACTTACGAGTTAAGAAAGATGTTTGAAAAATGATTGAATCTTTTAATTGTAAGCATTGGGCGTTTTGCTTGAGTGTACAAGCGTTACCACTTACGATTAAGAGATGTTTTTGTTTGAAAAAAGCAATTTCACCAGGAAATTATACTCTCTGGGTTCTATTCTAGCGTGGGTGACTCTTTGTATTGGAAGCCCAATAGGAGGCTGTTAAGAGATTTCCTGGTCTCTTTCTTGTTTGATGCCCAAGAGAAGGCTAAACTCAAATGAGGAGTTCTTTTGGACGAAGCCCAAGAGGAGGCTAACTCAGCAGGGGAGTGTTGCCTTATATGAAGCCTAAGCGGAGGCTAAACTCAGTAAATGAGTTTTCTTATATGAATCCTAAGAGGAGGCTAACTCAGATGAATGAGTTGTCTTGTATGAAGCCCAAGCGGAGGCTAACACTGTGGGGAACTTAATGGTTAGACTAGTTGTTATGTTAATAACTGAACAGTTATATGAACAAGTATATGAAGTTTATTCACAGGAGTTTATGAAGGAAATATAAACAATGCATGATGTTTATTTACAAGAGTTTGTGAAGGAAATGTAAACAAGTGTGTGTAAAACGAACGTTTAAAACGAGCGTAACTTGATTATTTACAAGTTTGAATTGTGTACAAGGAAGTAAATATATACACGAACGAGTATTTATGTACAAGGAGGTGTGGATGTACATAGGAAGGTTGGGACTTACACCGTAAGGGAGGCCCATTGGTTTAAAAACAGTTTCACCGGGAATAATGCTCCTTTTAATACCAATGGAATCGGTGTATAAACAAACGAATGAAAACAAACGAAAGAAGTTTGTTTCTGTTTGGATATTTACAAAGACGATGGTATATGTACAAAGAAAGTTTATTATGTACATAAAAGAATTTTGATATGTACAAGGAAATAATATGTACATAAAAAGAATTTTGGGACTTACACCGTGAGGGAGGCCCATGATCGGTTAAGAAATTCAAGGAAAAACGAGTTCGGTTTTATCTTTAAATCGGATCGATCATGGCAAAAAGTGTGTAAGTTTGTTGAAATTTTTTGAAAAGATCTTAAAAATGTTTTTGAAAGATGAAGTATACTTACAAGAAGTTTGAAAAAGTTTCGGGCTTCGAAAGTTTGAAAGAAACGTCTTTGAAAGTGTTTTGAAAAGTACTCAAAACGTATCGTTTTCGGCTCGATAAAAATATAATCAAAAGAAAATATTTTTGAATTTTTTTTGACACTATCTTAAAATAGGTATGTTAATGGACAAGTGTACAAAAAATCACCTCAAAATGAGGAGTTTTGATTGGGTTTTGAAGAAGTCAAAGTTTGAAAAAAATATGAAAAAGAAAATGAAAAAGTTTGGCAAAAATGGTCCCAAGGCTACTCGAACAAGGGACCATTGGGCAAGGCGTGGCAAGGGAAAGACTTAAGAGTGAGCTGGCAACCGCTGGGGCGGCAATACATCCGTGTATTAATATCAAACCATGTTATAATATTATAAACTGGATATTTGAATTTGAAAAAACGCGCGCACTCATCTTCTTCTTCCTCCAATCTTCAATCAGCCATGGATTCTTCGTTTCTCAACGAAATTGCTCGATCTAAACATCAAACTTGATCGTTTTAAGCCCAGGAACATGATGATGTTGTTTAATTCCATTTATTTTTAGTTAATCATGATTAAATTTCCAGAAAACACGAAGAACCCTAATTCTTTAAAATCAAATTGAAATCGTATGGTTATGGAATTGAGCAATTGATCGAGGTTGCTTCTGATGGTGCGTAAACAAAACGGCCAAGAGCTTTTTGAACTGGAAGCAAGAAATCAAGGGGTTCAAAGTTGATTTACATACCTCTTGAAGCTGAGATCGGAATCTTCAATGGAGTGTTTCCAGAGTTGTTTTGATGATTCCTATAGCACCAGTGGACTTCAAGGATCGTGTGAAGATGGTATGCTCACTCTGAAATTGCCTGGATCATTCCAACCAAGTCCACCTGCATATGATTCAAAGTGAAACTCGAATTTGATGTTAGAGGTGTTACAGGTCAAGGTTAATGATCTGCATCATCCATATGGAGTATGTTGATGATGTTTGAGTCAAAAAATCACAACTTGCTCGAGCCAATTGACTGTTTGAATGATAAGGCAGTTTTTGCAAGCTTTGGAAGCATGAAATGCAAATCTGGTTTTTAGTTGTTTTTAGATTGATTTTAAGTTTCAAACCAGTTCTAAATGATGTTTATGACATGTTAGACACCAAATCTCTCAGGTTTTTTCACAAGTTTTGAAAAATGCAAGAATTCTCAAATTGAACTATGTTACTTGAATTTTAAGAAAGAAATGAGAAAGCTTGTTTTGGCATAGCTTTGGTGTAGTTTCAAATGGCCAACATGACCTCTATTTATAGGTCTAAAATTCAGATTAGCAAGTGTATAAGATTGGCTTGGATTTGGACAACTTGCCTTAGAGGGCAAGAAAGTCATTTTTGCAATAAATGCAAAAGGAAGCTTCCTTTTAACCATGGTTAATTTCCAACTTGATCTTATCTCATCATAATTACTCTCAACTGATTTTTATCAGCTCTAGCCTATCTCCAATTAGTGACAAGGCTTCTAGAAGGAGATTTTACAAAAAAATGACTTGTAATTTTGAAAGTTGTACTTGAAAATCAAAGATTTTGGAGCTCTATGTTTCAAAATCAAAAGTATAGCTAGACTCCATGGATTTGAGAATTCTTGGACATTTTGGAAAGCTTGTTTCAAGAGCTACATCTTTCATGTTTTGAGTTTTTCCTAATTCCAAATGGAACTATGTGAACAAATGCCATGAAGTTTGGAAAAAATGTGAAATTTTAACACTTGAAAATTTTTCTAAGTGTTGAAAATTTTGACTTTTTGTTGACTTTTCCAAATTTCTTGATTTTTTATGATCATGATGGATCATTTGAAGTATTTTGATGATGGAAAAAGTTTTATCTTGAAAAAGTTGACCAAAAGTCAAAGTTTGACTTTTCTGTGCAGATGAAATTTCATCAGATGATCCAGAAATTGACTGATGAATTTTGTGAACTTCTGTGATGTTTTGAATCCAGAAATTAGGTCAACATGTTGTATTGAAGATATGATGATCAATCTCCAAGCAAAAAAGTCATTCATTGATCAGAAAATCAGTGATTGCTTATCCTCGATGAAAACCCTAATTGGTCGATCCTTGATAGATCATGAGAAAAAATTGGATATCTGAAGATCAGAGGTTGATAATTTGATTAAGATAGATCAATTGAGGTGAGTGAAACTCAAACCCTAATTGATTACCTCTTGAATCAGATGAAAAATTGATGAAACCCTAATTTTGACCTGTAGAAGCTACACCCAATTAATTTTGTTCTGCACTGTTAGTGATGCAGTGATGCATATGTAAGGTGGTATATTAGGTCAAAAATTGGGGTATGACAGATCCCTTCTTCTTCCTCTTCTTCGGCTTCGAACACAGGAAACTCAAAGTTGGGAGAGGGCATAGGGTTATTGCATTCAATGAGTTTATTCGTTTTTTAGAAAGTAAATGCAAAAAGTGTATGCAGATTATTTGAAAATGTTTTTTTATTTGTTTTTTTAGGATTACCATTTCCAGAAGAAAAAAAAAGGCAAAGAACAAAAAACAAACACATAAATGTGGAAAATCAAAACGTCGCTTTATTTATGATTCACATTTAAAACAAGGCCCTAAACACAAACTCTTTTGTCTTGGAAGAGATAAAGAGAAAAACATTTTAAAAGCTACCCCTATGAATCATCTCCTTGCCTTGGGCAGGGCAAGAGTTCAAAATAAAAGCGAGATGATTGATTAGAACAGTGAACAACAGTCGGAGCTTCAACAACTTTACAATAGTGATGAACTCCTTGGTACACTATGTATTCCGACGGTTTTCCCTTAGGATCATCTTCAGTGATGACGTTGATCATTGGTCGAGCAGGATTTGAAGTCTCTGGTTTGTTAACCTTTTCCTTTGTACTATTGAGGCGATCTTCCTTTGATTTTTCGACAGATCGAGGAGTATAAAATGAGGTACATGTGTCTTCAGGTCACATGTATTCTGGACTTTTAGGATTTAATTCCTAATCTTCTGGATGAAGAGACTCGTTATCAGAGACATTTTCCAAGTCATTTTCGGGACCATATTCCCAATCGTCTCCCAAAATTGCATTTATATGAGAATAAACAAATTTAAGTTCAACAACCTTGGCAGGTTTATTGAAGCAAAGATCTTCAGTCGTGATCTCAAATGGATGATGAGATTGAGAGGGCATGCAGGTCTCTTCTGGTTGACTGAGATATTCAAGAGGATCTTCTCATCCAGTTGGCTGGATATCTTCGATTGAAATTCTTGAACTTTCAGGGGCGGTATATTTTACCATGAAATCAAATTTTCTGCTTGGCTTCCCAAAGGTATCCCAAACCTCAGGTGCAATAGGTGGAATTTCTTCTTTCTCATCTTGCTGATACATGCCTTCGAATTTCTTTGAAGGAGGATAGAACGGTGTATAGGGTTCTTCCTGAGACATGTATCTAGAGTTGTTAAGATAAGTTTTCCATTCTTCAAAACCAGAGAGATTTTCTTCAATGCCTTCTTCAATAAGGACATTGACCTCTTGAGAAACAGGGTTAAGGAAACCTCCATTGTGGAATACTTCTTTGATTGGACGAATAATTTCATCCTTCTCAGTGGTTTTTGAGAGTACTGGAGTAAATTCGAGTCCTGTTTTGGTTTCGTTGTTGACAGGAATCACAACTTGTCCCCAACCAGCAGCAATATTGTTTTTCACTATCTGTGCCGCTTCTTTGTAAGAGGAGACAGATGATCTGTTTTTATTAGTAGATTCATCTTCTAACGAGAGAACTTGGAACTGTGTTCCTTCTACATCGTCAGAAGTGATGAAAAAAGTGGATAAGTGGATTACTAATAAGGCTTGTTCCCCACTTATAGTTACCAACTTTCCATTTGTTATGAACTTCAATTCTTGGTGGAGCGTAGATGTTACTACTCCAGCTTCATGAATCCATGGTCGACCTAGCAAACAGTTGTAGGCGGCTTGAACATCCATAACCTGGAAGGTGACTTGAAAAGTATGCGGACTAATTGTCATCGGAAGGTCGATTTCTCCAATAACAAATTTTCTCAATCCATCAAAAGCTTTGAGTACCACCCCACTGAATTTCATAGGTGTTCCTTTGTAAGACAAATGAAAGAGAGTATTTTTTGGCATTATGTTTAAGTAAGAGCCAGTGTCCACTAGAACGTTGGAAAAAGAGTCAGATTGGCAGTTCATAGAGATATGTAGAGCGAAATTGTGATCACTACCCTCTTCAGGGAGTTCTTCATCACTGAAGCTCAGATTGTTGCAAGCCGTTATGTTGGCTACGATCCCACCAAATCGATCGATAGTTACATCGTGATCTATGAAGGCTTGATTCAAAACTCTCACCAGGGCCTCTCGATGGGCTTCAAAGTTTATGAGCAAAGAGAGTATTGAGATTTTGGAAGAAGTTTGCATAAGTTGATCCGCAACTTTTTATTCACTCTTCTTTATTAGCTTAGAATTTCATCAAAGTCAGAATTGATATTGGTTCCACCAGACGAACCAATGTTTAAGTCTGGATTACCAACGGGAATTCCCAGAGGATTCACAACGGGTACATGGATATCACTTTTCCTAGCTGCAGGAGCGATAGGTTGCTTTGGTGGCAATGGGGTATGCGCACTCCCACTCCTAGTTACTCGACTTACTTCGGCGATGTTAACTACAGATGAAAGAGTAGATATGGGGACTTCTTTCCCATTTTCCATCATTTTTGCATTGTATTGGTAAGGAACCGCTTTGTCAGAGTCATAAGGAATAGGTCCAGGTGGACAGATGATCAAAGGAGAAACAAGAACCCTTGGATTATTGTATGTAACTTCTATGCGCTCGGGCATGTTGAAATGAGGAATGATGACGTTTACCTCAAGAGTTACCGAGTTGATATCTGATACTAAAAGCTCACGCAGATAACATACTATCATATTCACTTACTTCTCATTCCTATTTCTGAGGATTCGAATGTCGCCATTATCCACTAATCGTTGAAGATCTGTTTTCACAATACAACATCCATGAGAATCTATAGCACAAATCCTACAACATCCGTAGTTGTGTCAAGAAAAACCACCCATTACGCAGAATGTGGCACGCATCTGTACTAGATCTGCTCTTACCAAGTTTATGTCGAAGACTTTACATTGGCCAGGACATCCATACACCATGTTCACAGCATGCCCTCCATGATTAGGCATTGGATTAGCTTGTACGTTTAGATTCATATTCTTAAAAGAAAGAAGGTTAGCTCTTACCAATCTTTGAACTTCAGCCTTTAAAGTTATGCAATGTTCGAGATCATGGGCAGGTGCCCCTTAGTGAAAAGGACAAGACACATCAACTTTGTACCACCAAGGTAATTTATCAGGAACTGGCGGTGGTGCTCTAGTTTGAACAAGATTCGTCTTAATTAAAGCACGATATAATTCCATGTTAAGACATCGAAATTGGGTCAAACTGAAAAATTCTAGGAGCACGATTCTGATTATTATTGAATGGCTGAGCTTGCTATCGAGGCTGCTAATTCTATTGTTGAAATTGTAGGGTAATCCCGTGTTTGAAGTTGAACAAAGAACTGGTGCGATATCGGCTACCTATCGTCGGTGATTAATGTTTCTTCTTGGTCTCCCTTGGGATACCATTCCAATATCTTGTTCTTTCTTCTTTGGGGAACCACTTCCAAATTTCTTGGTTCCGCTTGAAGATCCAAATTCTTTCGTTAAGCGTCCTGCTCGGACTCCTTCTTCCCCATGTTTACCATCTCGGTGAAATCATTTGGAGCACTGGCGACCATGCGCTCATAATAGAAAGGGCCAAGAGTATTCAAGAAGATCTTTGTCATCTCTTTTTCTTCCAATGGTGGATTGATTTGGGCAGCGATTTCCCTCCATCGTTGGGCATACTCTTTGAAAGTCTCTTTATCCATTTGAGACATTGATCTGAGTTGGTCTCGATCTGGAGCCATGTCCAAGTTGTACTTATATTGTCGAACAAAAGCTTCGCCTAGGTCATTGAAAGTTCAAATGTTAGTACTATCCAACCCCATGTACCACTTTACAGCGGCGCAAGTAAGGCTATCTTGAAAGTAGTGAATGAGCAACTGATGAATATCATTATGAGTAGACATCTTCCTAGCATACATCACAAGATGGCTTTGTGGGCAAGAGTTTTCTCTATACTTCTCAAAGTCGGGGATTTTGAACTTGGCCGGTATTCTCACACTGGGAACTAGGCACAAACCGTGAGCATTTTTTCCAAACAAATCTTTCTCACGGATAGCTTTGATCTCTGATTGAATTTTTATTTAAATGTTCTTGGAGATCTTCCATACGGCCACGAGGATCCGCATTTTCTAGATCATGATAAACTTCGTTGTTCACATAAGGAATAGTGTGAACCACGGGAACTGAATAAGTCACAATTTATTGAGAAACCGACATAGTTACTTGAGGAAAGGTTACTCCGTGTTGTAGAGTCAACACTGAATTCTGCAAAGAAGGAACCTCAGTTATGGTTGTCGGTACTTCATAAGTATTTTGACGAAAACCTACGCTGAAGTTGAAGGGAATTCCCCTAGGGTAACCCTCTGGCATAGTGAAAAGCGGATTACTAATTGCGACAGCGGAAGCTGGAGTAGTAGTGATCTCTGAAATCAATGTTGCTTGAACTTGATTGATAGGTGGTGGTTGCTGATTCTGTGCAGCTACCAACGAGCTCACCAAAGCATTGACTTATTCCACTTCCTCTTAAAATGTGGTTTTTGTACCACGAATCTCAATATTCTCTTGTTCGAAATCTTGCATTGCTCTATTTCTATTTGCAAGAGTATTGTATATGCGAGCTGACTGTGAACGCAGTCGGGAAACTCTAAGATGCGACAACTTGACGATCTCTGGAGAAAATTCCAAAAGATAAGAATATAGCTATCAAAATTGAAATGCAAGATGATGCATGATTATGAAATGAAAAAGAGAAGAACAATTTTTCCAAAGAATTTTTTAAAAGAGAAATTTCTTGCAAACATTAAGACATAAAACTCTCATTTTATTGATAAATTTGAGAATAGCTCTTACAACAAAGCGAATGAAAAATAAAATCTAAATTATCCTAATCAAGCATCTTCGTCGGATGAAGAACCAAATGCTTGATGCAGCTTCAACTTCATGATCTCTTTCCCATAGTAAGCTTTCAATTCAGCTTCCTTGAATTTTAGCTTGTTAACAACATTCTTCCACTCGTCGGGAGCAGGAGTACCATTTGTCAATTCTTCAAGCTTTCTTTTTCTTTCTCTGATGTATTTCTGGATTGCGTCATCCTTTTGATGAATTTTATCTTCTTTCTCCATGAGCCATCCATCTTGAAAGTAGATCATTTTTTCATGATCTTTGACCTGTTTCTTAAGCTTTACATTCTCAAACTCAGCCTTAAGAAATATGTTTTACCAAGCATCTTTCTCTAGCCTCATCTTAGCCAAAACTTCTTGGTATTCTCCCAGGGTCTCAATGGGAATGTTGGTTGATTTAGATACCACTGGGAACATGGGTTCTTCATAAGCATAAGGCATTCAGAATTCATTCGCTCTTTTCTTTATCCAAAAAGTGTAGATTTCCATGGCTACACAATTACTTGATTCACCTTTTTCTTTCCATCGAATATGGTGTCAAGATCTTATCATTTTGGCTTTCAAACCTTGGGAATCTTCCTCTTCATGATAAAAGTAACCCTCCACTGTAAGACCAAGGGGTTTACACGAGTTTGCATACCCAAGTTGACGTCTTGCTAGGAATGGGTTGTAGTTAATTCCTCCTTGTGTACCAATGAGAGGTACGTTGGCATACTCTCCACAAATTTCAATGATTTCCATCTCATTGTAGGCCAAATTATACCATTGAATATCGTCATTAGTAAGATACATAAGTCTTCGAGGCCAATGCCAACCAATTTTGTTTTCTTTAAAGATAAGAGACTTAGGTAAGTGAATCAATCCATTTGAACAACAAAGGTACACAACACACAATAATTCCATCTCCTTGACGATTTCTATGATGAATAGAGAAATACGTATCACCAAGCAAAGTGGGAACAAGATTTCTAATAAAAATATCCTTATGGCGTTGATGTCAATGAAGTCTTTGACGTTAGGAAACAAGACCAACCCATAGATGAGCAAAGCTAAAATAGCCTCAAAAGCTACCATTCTATCGGCTTCGGCAAAACTAATTAAAAGCTTTCTCCATTAGAAACTTTGAAGTTAGTCCTAAGAGATTTCCTTTAGTGGTCATGTTTTTGTGTATCTCAGATTTCCTTAAATGAGTTATCGCTGCAATGACTTGTGGCTTCGGAATGACTTCCAAACCATTGAAAGGAACTATGTTAGACACTAGGATACCTAAAAGACTTGCGTACTCTTCCAAAGTAGGCATCAACCGGTAATTAGAGAAAGTGAAACAACGATAGACAGGATCGTAAAACTGAACCAATGTTTTAAGAAGTCCTTCATCAACATTAGTGTTCAAGATAGTTAAAAGAGTTCTGTAATACGGAGGAAGAACTGACTTTGGAATTTGTTTTGCTTTTGATCACAAATGTTGCGGATAGCAAGAGTCGCCACCGACTTTTCTTTTATCCAATTAAGGGAAGGTGAAAAGAACATAAAAAGACCTTCGTTAGATTCTGAGTAAGGGAGAAGGTTATGAAAAGGGAAGATATTAGCACCCCTTTCCATCCGTAGTTATCTACAGGCTCTTAGTTGCTTTTTAGCTCATCTTTAAAAATTGCTTTCTGTGTGTGTGTTTGAAAAATGTTTTGAAAAAAGCATTTCGCTTTGACTTCGTAATGATTCACGTCGGAATGTATACGAAGTGTTTGGAAATGTTTCATTTTTAGAAAAGTATTTTAACTTTGACAAAAGTGTGAGGTGTGAATAGTATTTTGATAGAGCAAGCAACTAAAAGTCTTATTACCTACTAAGAACGCTCGTTTTCGTGTTATTTTGCTTTCCTTTAGAATAGTGTTATCCATACCATTAGTTGGTAGGTAACGCTATTCGTTGGATGTAAAGGGACATTCGAATGGTCATAGAAGGCAACTTGTAGGAGTATCCTAGCACATTCGAAGGGACGATCATCATTTTTTCGTAGGCAACAATCGAGGGACGAGATCATGTATTCGTAGGCCACGTCGAGGGACTATGATCTTTGTATCAAAGGGACTATGATGATATGTTTGTAGACAACGGTGCTAGGATACCTCTACGTTCGAGGGACTTGACCATTTATTCGAAAGGCAACGAGAGAGAATACCCTAGGGGGTGCATGTGTGAAGAGAGTGTGTTAAATTCAGATATTTTATCTTTCAATTAAAAGTGATCTACGTTCGTTTTTATCTTGCCATACATGCTTAGTTACTAGTAGTTTATATGGATGCGGAAAGTAAATTGCGGAAAGTAAATCTTACGCTATTACATGGCTTTGGGGCAGTTACATAATATAGGAGTGCGGAAAGTATATCCTAATTAAACTATTACATCCCATGAGCAGTTACATAATATTGGAAAAAGAATACGAGAAAATTAATCCTAGCTATTACAACCTGGAAGCAGATACATAATAATCGGAAAAGAAAAGAAATTCGCATAAGAGAAAAATGTGTTAGTAAAAAAAATATTTTTGAGTTAGGAAAAAGTTTTTTGGTTAGTAATCCTAATTAGATGACAGAACAATTTTTTGGGAATCTTCCGGATTGGTTTTAATAAAGAAAAGCAATTAAAAGTCAATTTTATGGTTAATTAACAATTAATTAAAATGTGCATGCAAAAATATTAATTTTTATGTCAAAAATTAAATAAACATTTTTCTGTCATAAATGCAAAAAGAAAATATTTTTTGGTGATTTTTTGATGTGTTAGAAAATTGTTTGAAAAGAAATTAAATTAAGAAGGAAAAATATGAAAAGAAATAGAAAAAGTGTTAGTTTTGCAAAAGTGTAAAAAATATTGGACAAAGCCAGGGATCGAACCCAAGCCCTTTCCTTCAACGCGCGCTGCTTGCCACTGGACCAACCTGCGTTTGGTGTTAGCATTATGGAACAAAAACAATATAAGCGAAGTGATTTTCTGAAAACCAAATTGAAAACACGCGCGAAGAACTTCATCTTCTTCGTTCAAATATTTAAACTTTTAGCGACGGTTTTGGTTCGTTGCTAAAGCCTTTACCAACGGATTGTCCGTAGCTATAACACCTGCAAAAATCAAAATCCAAAAATATGCAATATAAATTTGTTATGGGGACATGGATCAACTCGGTTTGATCCCCTGAACGTGATGGAGTCCTTGGTTTCGTCCAATTTTTCCTATTTCAGAAAACCCCAATTGGAGCTTATGAACCCTAACAATGGCAAGTCACGATTCCTGTGTCTAAACTCCAATTAACCTATGTAGAAAGTTTCGAAACTCCATTCTAAACACAAACAAACAATCAAAACATGTTAAATATACATGAAAATCAAAAATCGAATTTGAGTTAGAGTGTTCAAACCGAAATCGTGTTTTCGTGATTCTGGAGGTATTGCTGGCTTGTGAGTATCTGGAATGGATCAGAGAACCTCTAGGAACGTGTTGGAATGCTTAGAATTGATTGAATTGGTCTGAAACTAGGGATGCCAATTGCTTGAATGCCACAGATTTTTTGAAGTTGGGTAGGGTTCTTTGAGGCCAGAATTTTGTCCTCTGTACTTGTGGATGCATTGTGTACTTATAGTAGAGTGAATTAGGTCAAGAATCATGAAGAAATTATATGCCAATCAATGAGAAAATATTTGATTTGGTATGAAACCAAATATTGTCTTTTTTGATCAAATCTCATTCAATTCCTTTGTCCATCAATGCAATTTCGAAATTGACAGCTTGTATGGCTTGCTTGGACCTCAAGAATGAGAAAAAAATCCACATTGCAATTAATTTTGATTTTCTACCTTTTATTTTAATTAAATTGGCTTTTAAATGATTAAAAATTCAAAATAAATAGAAAATAAAAGATAAATTCGTGGCCTTGGCCTTGGAGGTTCCAAATCAGCTAAGGAACATGTTCGAACCAAGAAAAGTTAGGCCCATTTGCAAAATTTTGGGTTTTGTCAAGTATTTCTCTTTGTGCACCTCCTCAAAAATGCTCAACTTGTGCAAGGTGTATCTTGCTCAATTTTTAACATTTTTGGATGTTCTTGGACTTTTTAGAAAGCTCAAGATGTCCTCTAAAAAACATCTTTGTTTTCATCTTCATTGAAGTTTCCATGCTCATGGACACTCCTTTACAAAAAGTTGACTTTTTGTTGACTTTGAAAAGGACCTGTAATGTTTTGATCCATAACTTCCAAATGAAGCATTTTCTGCCCAAGCTTGTGAGACATGAAGTTGTAGAGAATTGAATTCTCTTCAAAATGAGTTGTGGTGGAAAAATTTCTGATAAAGTATGTGAAAGTTATGCCTGGTCAAAGTTCTGTTGACTTTTGTCTAAGAAAGCCCAATTTGGAAACTTTGACTTTTGATCAATTCTTGACTTTTCTTGATGAATCATGATCAACCCTTGATCAAATGATGAATATCACTTCAAAATATTGATGTTGACCAAAAATTATGAAGTTTGACTATATGTTGACCACAGTTGACCTTTTGTCCAATACAACTGATTTTCAACCATCTGAGCAATTGTCTGAGGAAACTTGACTTGTAAGGCCTAAAACTTGACATGGAGATTATTTGAAGCATATGATGAGGCATTATGACAATTGGAAATGTTGGAAACCCACCTTGATCTGAGGATGGTCAAACCCTAGTTTGGGTTGATTGCTTAGGAGAGGGTTTGTCTGGTCAACCCTTGTGAAATCCTTGAGTATGGATATGTGAAATGTCTTGAGAAGTAAGAGGGCAAATTTTGGGGTATGACAAGTTCCATACCATTTTCTGAAATCCGAGGGATCTTCGACCAAGGATGCTAACTCTTTTAAATTTTTCACATCAGGAAATATAAAACCATATCTCTTGGTATTTCTTCTTCTCAAATCCATCACTCTAACCTAGAATGTTTGCAAAGAAAAATTATCTAAATTCTTTGGAAACATGGAAAGAAAAAAATTGGAAATATTTATGAATGGATGCATGAATACCATAAATATACAAACATGGTTACACATAAAATAGGTTCAAGCGCTCAAAGTCACGAGCATGACGTCAACGATAAGAACCAAACGTGGGTAAGTACTATGAGTTTAATCACTTGTAAAACATGTTTTGTTGATAATACATGGTCTATGCTTCTCTTTGAAACATTATCGGTTTAAACAACTAACTCATAGTCTAATAATAATTTTCAAGAGAAACTCGCACGATCGGAGTCTCACATGACAACTAATCCAAGTCTATACCTGAATAGTTTCTACACTACATCCTAAATGGCCAGGATGGGTTATGGGTTCTAAAGCCAAATCAGCTTCGTTGGTTCGCTTGAAAAGCGAAAATGCCTTCGCAAATAACTTGCTAAACAAAATTACCCCCAAGAGAACCTCCACTGAGCGAGGGATCTCAAATTAACTTATTAAAGACTGAGACTCCTCGTAAGTTAATAGGACTATACCCCCACCTAGTTCTTAAAATGTTTCTTAAATTCGGGTTAGGATTTTTTTCCATCACATGAAATCGCGAGTAACAGAACAAAATACATATGAAATAAAACAAAAATATGCATAAATTAGGCTTAACCCCTTTTTTATTTTATTTTTTGGAAACGAAGAAAAGCTTGGTGACTCCCCAACAGAGTCGTCATTTTTCTGTTCGCGGTAAAAAGTGAAGAACGAGGGAATCGAATTGGAATTCGAATATCCGGCTCAAAACAATTTACTCTTTGGTTTTTTGTTAATAATATGGCGCGAGCACCAAGCTTTATTGTTTCTAAACAAGAAAGGAAAGGAAAAGGGGAAAGCTGAAATACCCTAAAATTGATATGCAATGCGATTAGTGTGAGCTATACGCAACGCATGGGGGAGATTCAAGGATTTTGGGGTTGGTTATATAACGGGAAGGTATTAGCACCATATATATATATATATATATATATATATATATATATATAGTATTCTATAGGAACCTTTTGTGCGTTTGTGTTTTATTTGCTATGCTATTTTGGGAAAGTTTCTCCTTTAGGATTTAAGAAGGGAAGGCTAGGCAGGAACCTAAGTTTTTTATAATGATTATGCTCGCAAAGATCATTGGGATCCTCTACATACATATCCCCTAGAGGGAATCAGAGCCTGTAGCTCAGATCTAGGGGAAACTAAGGTTTGTTTGGTTTGAAGGAGAAATAAATATTCTCTCCAAGGATGAGACCATGTGCCTACGTATTCTTAAAAGGAGGTTGAGGAAGTTAGAGCAATCGTAGTTCCCACTTATGTGCTAGTGGAAGAAACACAATTAAGAGACAACGACAAGTGTCATCTTAATAAAAAATGTATCTAATCTATTTCATCACATACATTTTTGAAAATTTGATTGTTTAAATCTTTCATTGTAAGCATTGGGTGTTTTTCTTGAGTGTACAAGCGTTGCCACTTACAGTTAAGAAAGATCTTTGAAAAAACGTTGAACCTTTCATTGTAAGCATTGGGCGTTTTGCTTGAGTGTACAAGCGTTGCCACATACAATTAAGAAAAATGTTTTTTTTTTGTTTTAAAAAGTGTTTAATTTGAAAAATGTTTGATTTGTATGTGATTTTATAGATGAAATACTTCTTCAATAGAGATGATTCATGTCTTATCTCTAAGTAGAATTGTTTTGTTATTGATTAGGGGGTGCTTTTAAGAAGCCTGTGGGTCCTTATATTGTAAGCCCAAGCGGAGGCTATCCTAGGGTCCTTGTATTGTGAGCCCAAGAGGAGGATATATGAGGGACATCGAGGGTGTTATACCCCAAAATTTTCCCTCATATTTCTCAAGACAATCCACATCTCCATACTCAAGAATTTCTCAAGGGTTGACCAGATGAACCCTCTCCTAAGCAATCAACCCACAACTAGGGTTTTGCTTATCTCAAGACAAAATCAAGTTATAACACCTCAAATGGTCATCATACCTCCTCACATGTCTCAAGGGATCACCATGTCAAGTTTCAAGCCTCATAACTCAAGTTTGCTCGATCAAGTGCTTAGATGGTTGAAAATCAATTGTATTGGACAAAAAGTCAATTGTGGTCAACATACAGTCAAAATTCATAATTTTTGGTCAACATCAATATTTTGAATTCATATTCATCATATGATCAAGGGTTGACCATGAATCATCAAGAAAACTCAAGATTTGATCAAAAGTCAAAGTTTCGAAGTTAGAGTTTTTGAACCAAAAGTCAACAGAACTTATACCAAGCATAACTTTCACATACTCTATCAGAAATTTTTCCACCAAAAATCATTTTGAAGGGAATTTAATTCTCTACAACTTCATGTCTACCAGGTTTGGCCAAAAATGCTTCATTTGAGAGTTATGGATCAAGACATTATAGGTCCTTCTAAAAGTCAACAAAAAGTCATCTTTTTCCAAAGAAGTGTACATGAACATGGAAACTTCAATGAATATGAAACCAAAATGAGTGTTTAGAGGACATCTTGAGCTTTCTAAAAAGTCCAAGAACACTTCAAAATGTTGAAAATTGAGGAAGTTACAACTTTTGCAAGTTTGGAATTTTTGAAGAAATGCATGAAGAGAATATTGACCAAACTTGAAAATATTGCAAATGGGCCTAAGTTTTTATAATCTAAACTTGTTTCTAAGATGGCCCATGACCTCTAAGTCCAGTTACACGCCCTTGCACAATTTATTTAATTTATTTTTGAATTATTCCATTAAAATTAAATTTTAAATAAAATAAAATGCAAAACAATAGGCCAAGGCGTGTGGGCTTTGTTCTTTAGACATCTTGAGGATCAAGAAATACATTGCAAGCTGGAAAGAAGAATACAAGGAATAATTGCATGGATATTGGGCAATTTTGGAAACATTACATTTGATTTTTCAATCAAATATTTTGCATTCAAGTTGATATATTTTTCATTCAAGTCTTGACCTAACCTCTGGCCCTATATATATAGCACATTCAGACACCAAAGAGGACGAGTTTGGCAGCCAGAAAAACTAGGGCTCTTGTTCAAATTCTCAAGAGAAATTTGCACCATCAAAACCCTAGTTCCATCCGTTCTCAAGCAATTCCAAGCACTTCATCGTGCTCCTGAGGTAACATAGGGTAAGTATGGATCAAAACCCATGACCAAAACATCCTGAATTGCATGCATCATGAAGCTCCGATTACATGTTTTTTCTTAAATTCGTATTTCTGTTTTAATGATGTTTTGATATAAACTAACCATGCTAATCGTTTCTTGAGGTTTATTAGAGAAGGTATGGGCCATCGTTACAAGCTTTTCATGGACAAATCGTGATTTGCCATAGTTAGGGCATAGAACTGCTAAGATTCGTATTTTTATTTACAGGCAGTTTCAGGCCAAGATAATACTACCATCGAACTCGTAGCATCCTAATTATTCGATCTGGACTATTTGTTTTCATTTCTTGATGGATTATTGTAGGTTTTAGAAAACCCTTCATCGGAGAAGAAGGTGGAAACCACCGTCCATGGTGGTCAAGGGTTTTTAGAGGGAGATTCTAACTCTCGCATGGCAAAACTTTGCCTTCTGATTGGTCTATTCAAACCCCCTAGGGTCCACGCGTGTTTTAATATGATCCTCTGATAATATGATCCTTTGATAATATGACCCTCTGATAATATGATCCTCTGATAATATGATCCTCTGATAATATGATCCTCTGATGCTATGATCCTCTGATAAACTTGATACTATGACCTGTTTATTTTTTTAGTAGATGTTCTGACTCAGGTGTTAGAAAGAAACGCTACACTGTATTGAGCAGAAGATGAACTTAGAAGTTCTGGGAAAGAACTTCTGGAACACAACCTCTGACAGAAGCATACAAGTATAAATTCTGATATAAGTAACTTCTGATGGAAGTATCTTCTGTTAGAAGCATACAAGCGCAACTTCTGACAGAAGCATGCAAGCGCAACTTCTGGGGCTCGATCCCTGCTGACCCTTTCTCTCATTTTTCTAACTTTTCTTATTTCGTTATTTTTTCTATTTTCCTTAATTTAACTTAATTTTCTTTTCAAAATTAATTAAAACCTTTTCAAAAATCACAAAAAAATAATTTCTTTTCTAGTAATTAGGGTTACTAACCTAAAACCTTTTTTACTAATTTCCAAAACATTTTCACTAACATATTTCCTATTATCCTGATTATTCTTATTTGTTATTTTGCATTTACAATTCTAGAAAAGATGTATAGGTCGCACAGTTTTTTATTCTGTAATAGTGTAGATTTACATTTCTGCCTTTACTTTTCGCACTCCTATTATGTATCTGCCCCAAAGCCATGTAATAGCGTAGGATTTAAATTTCCGCACTTTACTTTCTGCACGTATTACCTGCTAGTTAATTAGGGTTTATATGTGGAAGACCAAAATCAACCCTAGATCACTTCTAATCTCAAGATAAGTATCTGAATACAACACACTCTTCACACTTGCACACCCCTTAGGGTAAACTCTCTTGTTGCCTTTACGAATAACATGGTCATGTCCCTCAAACATAGGGATACCATTAGCAAAGACGCTTACGAATAATATCATCATAGTCCCTTCGATACAAAGATCATAGTCCCTCGATGACCCTCGATGTTTCCTACGAATACATGATCTCGTCCCTCGATTGTTGCCTACGAAATATAATGATCGTCCCTACGAATTGCTAAAGGTATCCTTACATGTTGCCTTCTATGACCATACAATGACCCTTCGATTGTCCCTTCATATCCAAACGAATAAAGTTACCTGCCAACTAATGGTATGGATATCCTTATTCTAAAGGAGGAGGAAAAATAACATGGAAACGAACATTCTGAGTAGGTAATAAGAATCTGTTGCTTTCTCCAATCAAAACACTTTTTCACACCTCACACTTTTCAAAACACTTTGTATACATTCCAGCGTGAATCATTACAAAGTTAAACATCTTTCAAACCAATATTTCCAAACACTTCGTATACACTCCAACGAGAATCATTACGAAGTCAAAGCGAAATGCCTTTTCAAAAAAACATTTTCAAACTACACAAACACAGAAAGAAAATTTTCAAAGTGAGCTAGGAAACTAAGAGCCTGTAGATAACTACGGATGGAAAGGGTGTTAATACCTTCCCTTTCCATAACTGCCTCCCGTACTCAGAATCTAACAAAGGTATTTTCCTGTTTTTTTCACCTTCCCTTTATTGGATAAAAGAAAAGTCGGCGGGGACTCTTGCTATCTGCAACATTTGCGATAAAAAGCAAAATAAACAAGTCAGTTCTCCCACCGTGTTACAGAGAGTCATTGTATGAAGCCCAAGAGGAGGTTATAGGGTATGGATGGCTTGACTTTAAGAGTGATTTCACCGGGAAGCCATACTCTTAGGGTTCTATCCTAGCGAAGGTGATTCTTTGTATTGGAAGCCCAATAGGAGGCTGTTAGAGATTTCCATGTCTCTTTCTTGTATGAGGCCCAAGAGAAGGCTAAAATCAACGAGGGATTTATTTTGTACAAATCCCAAGAGGAGGCTAACTCAATGGGGGAGTTCTTTTGTATGAAACCAAAGAGGAGGCTAACTCAACGAGGGAGTTCTTTTGTACGAAGCTCAAGAGGAGGCTATGGGGAACCTAGTTGTTATACTAGTTGTAATGACATAAACATGAACAAGTATATGAACAAGTATATATATGACAAAGTGTGTGTGTGTATTCATAGGAGTTTATGAAGGAAATATATAAACAAGTGTTTAAAACAAGCAAATAAAGCTAGTGAACTTGGATATATGCAAAGGAGTATGAAAGCAATATATAAATAAGTGTTTAAAACAAGCGGATAAGCTATTATACTAGGATATATACAAGGTAGTGGGAATTACACCTTAAGGGAGACCTGTTCGCGTTAAAAAGTGACGCGCGAGGGAATCGAATCTGAATTCGGATTCTCTGGCTCGAAACGATTTACTCTTTTGATTTGTTTATAAAGATGCCGCGAGCATCAAGCTTTATTATTTCCAACACAATAAAATGATTATGAAAAAGGGGAAAGCTGCAATACCCTCAATTGATATGATATGCATTACGACTAGTGTTAACTAGACGCGACGCATTTGGGGAGATTCCGGGCAAGGGGTTTGTTATATAAAGGGAATAGATGTGGCACCCTAAATATATATGGTTATCCATAACTTTATATATGAATATGTTTGATATGTTTGTGTGTTTTAATTGCTATTTCTATGATTGGGAAAGTTTCTCCTTTGGATTTTAAGAAGGATAGATTATGTGGGATCCTAGGTTTTGTTATTATTGTGCTTGCAAAGATCATTTGGATCTTCTGCATACATATCCCTTAATGGGAATCATAGCATTTGTAGCTCGGATCTAAAGGGATCTATGGTTTGTTTGGTTTGAGGGAGAAAGAAATTTGCTCGCCAAGGATGAGACCTTATGCCTACGTATTCTCAAAAGGATGTTGAGAAAGTCAGAGCAATCGTAGTTCCCACTTATGCTAGTGGAAGCAACGGGATGTTATTAAGAGACAAAGACGAATGTCATCTTAATGAAAAATGTATCTAATCTATTTCATCACATACATTTTTAAAAGTTGATTGATTGGAATCTCTCATCGTAGTTATAGGTGTTTTGCTTGAGTGTAAGTGCTACCACTTACGAGTTAAGAAAGATGTTTGAAAATGATTGAATCTTTTAATTGCAAGCATTGGGTGTTTGGCTTGAGGTACAAGCGCTACCACTTACGATTAAGAGATGTTTTTGTTTGAAAAGAGTTTAAAAGTATTTGATTGTATGTGATGTGATAGATGAGATACTTCTTCCATAGAGATGATAGATGTCTAAATCTATAGGAGAAATTGATGGATTAAGGGATGCTTTTAAGAAGTCCATGGGTCCTTGTATTGTAAGCCCAAGAGGAGGCATTCCGAGGGTCATGAGGGTCCTTGTATGAAGCTCAAGAGGAAGCTATAGGTATGGCCGGCTTTGGCTTTAAGAGTGGTTTCACGGAAACCATCCTCTTAGGATTTAAGAGTGATTTCACCGGAAATCATACTCGTGGTTCTATCCTAGCGGATGATTCTTTGTATTGGAATCCCAATAGGAGGCTGTTAAGAGATTTCCTGGTCTCTTTCTTGTTTGATGCCCAAGATAAGGCTAAACTCAACGAGGAGTTCTTTTGAACGAAGCCCAAGAGGAGGTCGACTCAAATAGGGAATGTTGTCTTATATGAAGCCTAAGCGGAGGCTAAACTCAGTAAATGAGTTTTCTTATACGAAGCCTAAGAGGAGGCTAACTCAGATGAATGAGTTATCTTGTACAAAGCCCAAGAGGAGGCTAAACTCTGTGGGCAACTTAATGGTTAGACTAATTGTTATGTTATTGCTGAACAATTATATAAACAAATGTATGAAGTTGTTCCACAGGAGTTTATGAAGGAAATATAAACAATGTGTAATGTTTATTTACAAAAGTTTATGAAGAAAATATAAACAACTGTGTAAAACGAGAGTTTTAAAACGAGCGTAACTTGATTATTTACAAGTTTGAATGTGTACAAGGGAATGAATATGTACATGAAAGAATTTGATATGTACAAGGAAATAGCTATGTACATAAAAGAATTTGGGACTTACACCGTGAGGGAGGCCCATTGGTTTAAGAACAGTTTCACCGGGAATGATGCTCCTCTCAATACCAATGGAATCGGTGTATAAACAAACGAATAAAAACAAACGAAAAGAGTTTGTTTATGTTTGAATATTTGCAAAGACGATTGTATATGTACAAAGAAAATGAATATGCACATGAAAGAATTTGATATGTACAAGGAAATAGCTATGTACATAAAAGAATTTGGGACTTACACCGTGAGGGAGGCCCATTGGTTTAAGAACAGTTTCACCGGGAATGATGCTCCTCTCAATACCAATGGAATTGGTGTATAAACAAATGAATGAAAACAAACGAAAGGAGTTTGTTTATGTTTGAATATTTGCAAAGACGATTGTATATGTACAAAGAAAATGAATATGTACATGAAAGAATTTGATATGTACAAGGAAATAGCTATGTACATAAAAGAATTTGGGACTTACACCGTGAGGGAGGCCCATGATCGGTTAAGAAATTCGAGGAAAAACGAGTTCGGTTTTATCTTCAAATCGGGTCGATCATGGAAAAAAGAGTGTAAGTTTGTTGAAATGTTTTGAAAATATCTTGAAAATGTTTTTGATAGATGAAATATATTTACAAGAAGTTTAGAAAAGATTCGGGTTTCGAACGTTTGAAAAAAACATCTTTGAAAGTGCTTGAAACGTACTTAAAATGTCTCGTTTTCGGCTCGATGAAAATGTAATCAAAAGAGAACATTTTTGAAATTTTTTGACATTATAATAAAATATACATGTTAAATGACAAGTGTACAAAAAATCACCTCAAAATGAGGAGTTTTTATTGGGTTTTGAAAGCATTGAAGTTTGAAAAAAATGTGAAGAGAAAATAAAAGTTTATAAAATGGTCCCAAGGCTACTCAACCCGGACCATTGGGCAAGGCAAGGCAAGTGACTTAAAGGTGAGCTGGCAACCGCTGGGGCGGCAATACATCCGTTTATTTATTTTACTCCATTTAATTATATTATAAACGAAATATTTGAATTTCTGGAAAACAAGAAAACGCGCGCAGTGTTCTTCATCTTCTCCAATCTTCATCCCATCCTAAAATCCTTATTTCTTGATGAAATTGAATGATGTAAACATCAAACTTGATCGTTTTAAACCCAGGAACATGATGATGTTGTTTAATTTTGTTTATTTTTAGTTAAACATGATTAATTTTCCAGAAAACACGAAGAGCCCTAGTTTTGAAAATTCAAATTGAAATCGTGTATATGGAAATAGGCAATTGATTGAGGGTTAAGCTTCAGTGAAGGTGTAGAAACAAAACGGCCAAGCCATTTTTGAATCAGAATCAAAATCAAAGAGTTCAAGTTGATCAACTTACCTCTTGAAGTCGGAATCAATTCTTCAAAGGAGTGTTTCCATTGATGTTTGATGATCACGAGCACCAAGGAACCTTATGGAAGGTATTTGATCACTATGCACACTCTGAAATGATCTGGAACTCTCTACCCAAGTCCACCTGCATATGCTTGAAGTGAAACTCGAATTCGTGGTTAGAGACGTTACAGTTCAAAAGTAATGATTTGTATCATCCATATGAGATGTATAGATGATGTTTGAATGATAAAATCACAACTAGCTCGAGTAAATTAACAGTTTGAAGTTTATGGAAGTTTTTTACAAGTTTGGAAATTTGAAAAGCAAATCTGGTTTTTAGCTGTTCTTGTGTTGATTTTAAGTTTCAAATCAGTTCTATATTGATGTTAAGACATGTTAGACACCAAATTTCTCATGGTTTTTCACAAGATTTCAAAAATGCAAAAATTCTCACTTTGAACTATGTAACTTGAATTTTAAGAAAGAAGAGAGAGAGCTTGTTCTTGCATAGCTTTGGTGTGGTTTCAATTTGCAAACATGACCTCTATTTGTAGGTCAAGAAATCAGAATGGTAAGTGAAGAAGATTGGCTTGGATTTGTACAACTTGCCTTAGAGGGCAAGAAAGTCATTTTTGCCATAAATGCAAAAGGAACCTTCCTTTTAACCATGGTTAAAACTCAACTTGATCTTATCTCATCATAATTACTTCTCATCTGATTTTTATCAGCTCTATCCTTCTTGGCTAGGTGGCAAGGCTTCTAGAAGGAGAGAAAAATCAAAAGTGACTTATAATTCTTAAAGCTTGAACTTGAAATCCATGACTATGGAGCTCTATGTTTCAAAATCAAAAGTATAGCTAGACATAATGGATTTGAAAGTTCTTGGACATTTTGGAAAGCTTGTAACAAGGGCTACAACTTTCATGTTTTGAGTTTTTTCTAATTCCAAATGGAACTATGTGAAAAAATGCCATGAAAGTAGGAAAAAACATGAAATTTTTAACACTTAAAAATTTTCTAAGTGTTGAAAATTTTGACTTTTTGTTGACTTTTCCAAATTTCTTGATTTTTTATGATCATTATGGATCATTTGAAGTATTTTGATGATTGAAAAAGTTTTATCTTGAAAAAGTTGACCAAAAGTCAAAGTTTGACTTTTCAGTGCAGATGAAATTTCATCAGATGATCCAGAAATTGACTGATGAAGAATGTGAACTTCTGTGATGTTTTGAATCAGAAAATTAGGTTAAGATGTTGCATTGAGGATATGAAGATCAATCTCCAAGCAAAAAAGTCATTCATTGATCAGAAAATCAGTGATTGCTTATCCTCGATGAAAACCCTAATTGGTCGATCCTTGATAGATCATGAGGAAAAGTTGGAGATATGAAGATCAATTGTTGATGGTTGATTAAGATATATCAATTGAGGTGAGTGAGAACTCAAACCCTAATTGATTACCTCTTGAATCAGATTAAAATTTTGTGAAACCCTGATTTTGACCTGTAGAAGCCACACCCGATTAATTCTGTTTTGAACTATTAGTGATGCAATAATGCAAATGTAAGGTGGTATATTAGGTCAAAAATTGGGGTATGACAGATGCCCCTATTTAAGTTTCTTTAACCTGAGATATGAAGATGAAGATCTTCGTCTCGATAGGTGTGAAGAGACTTAAATATCAGAATACACAAATTTTGGACCTAAGATACCAAAAAATGCGAGTGATGCAAAATGATTGCAGAAATTCACCCAGGAGATATCAGAGAATGATATAATGGGGGAATGATTGTGAGGATGTCTCAATCTGCCTAAGAAAGTAGAATCCTGTTTGTTGGGAAACAAGCAATATGTTTCATTGGGAAAATAAACTCACTATGTAAGTGAATATTTGTTTCGCTTTGGGAAACGAGGAGATTACCTTCTGTCAACCTTGTGACAATGTTCAAGGTAAGTGAAAATGATATTTCCAATTATCAGTCTTGTGATAGTTTATGGTAATGAGTTCTAAAGAAATTACCAATTATCAGCGAAGTGATAACTATAACAAGGTAATTCTTGAGACATTTTACTGAGTATTCAGCCTTGTGAATAACAGTCAATGATGGAAACAAATCTCAAATGAGTTTCTATTTTCACAGCTACAATCTTGCCGGGGATCTCTCTTTTGAGAAGATGCGGGCATTTTGATTGAAAAGACACAGGTTTTCTTTTAAACAGAAAGACAACTGTGGGGATTTCTTGAGCCTTCATGATTTGAGCTTACTAAGAAGAACAATCGCTTTATGATAAGTTTCAAGATGAAAAATAAATAAGCAGCTCAGAAAATGAGGCTATTGCTTATTATTTGCAGGTAGATTTTTTGTGAAATCTAATCCTGAAATGATTAGAGACAAGGTTCTATCCAGGAATAAACTGGAAAGAAACAGCCAATCAAGACTTTGTTCCCAATGAGGAAAGATCTCAGCTGGGGAATAGGAAATTTTTTCTCCTTGGTGATAATCTACTGTAGAGATGACATGCCCATAAGAGTAAATACGAACCCAAATCAGTGATTTTGAAGCAAACATTTGAGAAATGCAGGAATGCGTTAATGATGCTATTGTATGAATGATGAATGTCATGAATGTCATATGCATGCTGACGATACTTGACAAGACAACAAAAAGGGATATTTGGGAAAAGTACTACGTCACAGTTTGAACAAATACTCAGCAAAATCTGCAGCAATGGTGTAGACGTTACTGATGATGAACCTGAGTTGCATGCTTTAAACTTTCCGAAAAAGGCATTTCATTGGCAACTTTGTTGGGAATTCTTTTTGGATAAGAGTGCCGTCCTTTGATGATCTCTGCTGAGAAGAAGAATACTTCTGTAGCAGTTGTTCTATCTTTCAGAGATCGAAACACTCATGGAGAAACTGTCGAAGTTCTTTCTGTGTTCATAGTTCAAAGGAAAATTTTGCTTTTATTTCAAAATTTTAAAGTAAAATTCATTTAAAACTTTTTTTTAGTTTCAAAAGTGATTTTCACAATAAAAAACGTTATTTTGCAAAACAGAATAAAGCAAGAATTGTAAACAAATGGGCACAAGGCTCAAATTTTATTGATAGAATGGTAATCAGCCAAAGGCATGATTCCATGAGCTATTTACAAGAGTTGGAAATGATAATTTATTGGGAAAAGGCTATATTGAAGCAATAACCACTATTATCCCTAACAACTTTGAATTCCAACTGTGCTTGTTGCTTCAGAAGAGTTGATTGAAGATCCGTTGATGGAAGATTCTTCAGATTGACGAAGTACGGACTAATGCAGTTACTTTGTCATTTTTTGTATCCTTGATTTTGCCTAGATTGCCTTTTCAGGTTTTCAATCTATCAGGATAATTTCTGTTTATTGTCTCTAATTTTGCCCGGACCGCCTTTTCGTGTTTTCATTCACCGAGACGCCTATTTTTGCCTAAGCCGCCTTTTCGGTTTTCGACTTACCGAGTTGTTTTTGTTTTTAGGCAAAGTATTTTTGACCGCATCATTCACAGGATGCGGAAGTTCATTCATTCATGGTTGTGAGAGTCATAGCACCGCCGTAAAAGCTTCTTTGACGATGTATGGCCTTCGTAATTAGGAGTCCATTTGCCCCTAGAATCGCTGAAAAGATGTAATCTTTTTAGCACGAGGTCGCCCTCTCGAAATTCACGAGGTCGAACCTTTTGTCGAAAGCTTCTTCATCCTTCTTGATATAGTTGTCCATGACACGTAGCTGTCAGCGCTTCTTCGATTAAGTTCACCGGTCGACCGCTTTGACACCATTCGGCCTCGTATAACTTAGTTTCCATAAGAACTCTCATTGACGGAATCTCAACTTCTACGGGAGCACTGCCCATGCCGACACTAGAGAAAAGGATTTGCCCTCGCTGAAGCACGTGATCGAGGTACGATACCCATGCAGCAGCAATGGCAAGATTTCGCCGCCTTTGTAGGTGATGACCATTTTCTGGACGATATTTTTGATGTTCTTGTTGGCAGCTTCAACGGCGCCATTCATCTTTGGCCGGTAAGGAGATGAGTTATGATGCTCGATCTTGAATTCCTCACATAATTCTTTCATCATTTTGTTGTTCAAGTTTGATCCGTTGTCTGTAATGATCTTACTTGGAACTCCATATCGGCAAATGAGATTGTTCTTGATGAACCTCACAACCACTTGTCTTGTAACGTTAGCGTAAGATGCTGCTTCGACCCATTTGGTGAAGTAATCAATAGCCACTAGAATGAAACGATGTCCGTTGGACGCTTTTGGTTCGATCATCCCAATCATGTCGATGCCCCACATGGAGAACGGCCACAGAGAGGAGAGAACGTTGAGTAGAGTTGGTGGCACATGGATCTTGTCAGAGATCCGCACTTGTGACATCTCTTGACGTGTTTACAAAGAATCGATTCCATTGTTATCCAATATCCCGCCTCAATATTTTCCTAGACATTGCATGCCCATTTGAATGAGTTCCAAAGGACCCTTCATGAACTTCACGGATTATTGTATCCGCTTCGTCTCGCCCACGATCCGAGCAAAACCATATCGAAGTTTCTTTTGTATAGCACATCTTCATTCAGAAGAAATTTCTAGAAAGCCTTAGAGTTTTCCTATCTTTATGCGATGCCCCGAGTGGGTACCCGAGTCTCAAGGAAGCGCTTGATGTCGTGGAACCACGGTTTATCGTCAAGACCGCTTACCGCAAACACATACGCAGTCTTTCTGCCTAATACGGATCTTAGGCATATCGCTCCAATGATTAACTATGAACATGGAAGATAGAGTAGCCAAGGCTCGCCATTCGACTCGATCTCGAGGATATGATGCAGTTCGACCTTGTTGAAGAAAGTCAACAAACGTCTTGCATAATCTCCGTAGGGAATCAAACCAAGATGATGAGTTTCATACTTGTCTTTGATTTGATTGATCATAAGGGCTGAATCTCCATATATGTCAAGGATCTTGATCCTCAAGTCGATGACTTCTTCGATACCCATGATACAAGCTTCATATTCTGCGATGTTGTTGGTGCAATCAAATAGTAGTTTGGCGGAAAATGGGATATGAGAACCCTCGGGAGTAATGATGACTGCTCCAATTCTGTTGCCGAAAACATTAACTGCTCCATCAAAAATTAAACCCCATCTAGATTCTGGATCTAGACCTTCTTCGGGCAGCGGTTCGTCACAATCTTTCATCTTCAAGTACATAACATCCTCGTCAGGGAAGTCAAACTTGAGAGATTGGTATTCGTTGATCGGTTGATAAGCCAAGTGATCGGCTAGAATGTTCCCTTTGACCGCTTTTTAGCACCGGATCGATGTCATATTCAGATAACAAAGATCCGCCATCGAGTACCTCTTCCCATATGTGCTTCTCAAAGACGTATTTGATTGGATCCATTTGGAGATTAACCAAGTCGTGTGATTGATCATGTATCATGGAGAAGTTTGAAGCCCACACCAAAGCACAACATGTTTTCTCGAGCATGGAGTAACGAGTTTCATACCGTGAACTTTTTACTCAAGTAGTAGATGGCATGCTCTTTCACGGCTTTCATCTTGCTGCCCAAGCACGCAGCCCATGGAATCTTCTAGCACGGTAAGGTACATGATTAATGGTCTTCCTTCATTGAGGAATCAAGATTGAGGTTCCGAATGTATTCCTTGATATCACAACGCTTTTGGCAATCTTCATTCACACAACCTCTTGATATTTATGAGAAGCTTGAATATCGCCCAGTGTAGCGCCATTCGAGAGATAAACTGAGATGTAATTCAATCGTCCAAGAAATCCTCTTACTTGGTTTTCTCAGATGTGGCATAGGCATTTCTTGAATAGCCTTGACTTTGTCAGGGTCAACTTCAATACCTCTTTGACTGACGATGAAACCCAGGAGTTTTCCGGATCTTACCCCAAAGGTGCATTTGTTAGGATTCAGTGAGTTGAAATTTCCTTAGTCAAACAACTTCAAAAGATATTCTATATGCTCTTCTTCGTCGATTTGCTATCATGTCGTCCACGTAGACTTCGATCTCTTTGGGCAACATGTCATAAAAGAGAGTAGTCATCGCCCTTTGGTAAGTTGCACCTGCATTCTTTAATCCAAACGGCATTACTTTGTAGCAAAATGTGCCCCATGGCGTGATGAAAGATGTCTTCCATATCTTCGGAGCCATTCGATCCGATTAGAAGCTGTAGAAACCGCCCATGACGGAAAAGACGTTGAATTTTGTGGTACTATCCACTAGCATGTCGATATGCGGTAGTGGGAAATCATCTTTTGGACTTGCTTTGTTCAAGTCCCGGTAGTCAACACACATCCCGACCTTTCCGCCTTTCTTGGAGACAGCACTATGTTGGCTAGCCATTGAGGATATTCGTGAGGTGACGAGGAAACTCAAGGCCGAATGCTTTGAACCTCCTTTTGATTTTGTCGGCCATGTCCGGGTGAACTCTTCTCGCCTTTTGTTTAATCAAGGACACCCGTCTTAATGGCAAATGATGCTCCACGATGCTGGTATCTAAACCCGGCATGTCTTGGTAAGACCAAGCAAACACATCAACATATTCTTTGAGAAGATCGATCAGTTTGCCCTTGATGTTGCTGTCGAGTAGAGCTCCGATGTTTACTTCTTTTTTGTCTTCCTCAGATCCCAAGTTGATTGCTTCCAAAGGCTCTTTGTGAGGCTGAATGATTCTTTCCTCATGCTTAAGTAGTCGAGAAATCTCATCCGGGATCTCTTCTTCAACTTCTTCCTCGGCGACTTCACTGGGGATATCAAAGTTGGGAGAGATCATAGAGTTATTGCGTTCAATGGATTCGTCCATCTGCATATTTGATTTATGTTTGATTAATTAACTCTTCTTTTTTTTTTTTAGAAAAAGTTAATGTGAAAGTGAATGCAGATTACATTTTTTTTTTTGAAGATTTTTATTATGTTTTTTAGGATTATCATTTCCAGGAAAAGGGTAAAAAATAAAAACAACACAAAATGTGGAATCAAAATAACGCGTTTTATTTATGATTCACAATATGAAACAGGGCCCTAAAATACAAACTCATTTGTCTTGGGCAAGACAAAGAGAAATTATTTAAAAGCTAAACCCTAAAACATCTCTTCGCGAGGCGTAGAGTTCAAAACAAAAGCAAGATAAACTACTTAGAACTATGAACATTAGTCCGAACTTCAACAAAGCTTCCAATAGTAGCGAACTCCTGGACGCCAAGATACCGTATTTTTCCACTTGGCTTAGTTCTTGAATAAAATTTGGTCGTTGGTCTAACAGCCTTGAAGACTCGGACGGTCGACCTTGCCTTTGTGCATCAAACCATCTTCCTCCGCTTGATTGATAGATCGAGAAGCATAGCATGCAGCATATGTGCTTTCCATTGGCATTCGTGTTGAATTCTGGGGATGTTCTTTCCAATCTTCTGAGTGGAGAGACTCATTGTCGCAACACTTTCCAATTCGCTTTCGTAATCGATCCCGATCTTCGAATCACGCTGATGTAGTGATAGTTAAGATCCGCTTTGAAAACTCCACAGCGCTAAAGCGCCGATCTTCATTCGAACCTCAACCGTTGATGAGATCGAGAAGATGTGTATAACTCTTCCGGTTGACTAGGATACAAAGGATCGCCCCATCCAAAGGTGGATGTCTTCATTTCGATTGAGCCAGTGCAAAGTATTTCACCATGTAGTCAAACTTTCCACTTGGTTCTCCCAAGGTATCCCAAACTTTAGAAGGGATAGGTGGATTTTCACTCTCATTCTATTGTAGAGACATGCCTTTTAATTGGTCAGTCGGAGGATAGAAGGGTGCATACGATTCTTCCTAAGACACATATTCAGAGCTGGTAAGATAAGTGCTCCATTCTTCAGATCCGGAGAGATCGTCTTCATCACCTTCATTGGTAAGAACGTTAACCTCTTGAAGAACAAGGTTTAAGAAACCCCCACTGTGGAATACTTCTCGATCACAAGAGCTTCATCCCTTTGATTGTCTTTAGGAAATCCTGGATCAAATCCGAGCCCGGCCTTTGTCTCGTTGTTGACAGGTTTGATTACTTGTCCCCAACCTGTAGCATTACCATCTTTCACTATCTGTGATGCTTCTTTGTAAGAGGAGATAGACGATCTGCTTTTGCTTGTAGATTCATCTTCTAACGAAAGTCCTTAGAACTGCGTTCCTTCAACGTTATTGGCTGTGATGAAAGAAAAGCTGAATAAATGGCTTACTAGTAAAGCTTGTTCACCAATAATGGTCACTAGCTTCCCATTTATTGTGAATTTTAGTTTTTGATGGAGAGTGGATGTCACAGCTCCTGCTTCGTGTATCCATGGTCTTCCTAGTAGACAACCTGAAGCGCTGGTACATCCATGACCGAAGGTGATTTGAAAGTATGCGGACCAATCGTCATTGGAAGGTCGACTTCCCCAATAATAGATTTTCTTGACCCATCAAAGGCTCTTACCACTATATCGTTGAATTTCATCGGCGTTCCTTTGTAAGATAAACGAGCTAGAGTCATTTTAGGCATTAAATTTAAGAATGAACCGGTATCCACTAGTACGTTGGACAGAGAGTCTGATTGGCAGATCATAGAGATATGCAGGGCCAGGTCGTGATCTTTTACCTCCTCTGGGAGTTCTTCATCACTGAAGCTTAAATTGTTGCAAGCTGTTATGTTGCCTACAATTCCACCGAATTGATCTGTAGTCACATCGTGATCTACGTAAGCTTGGTCTAGCACCTTCATCAAAGCTTCTCGGTGGGCTTCGGAATTCAGAAGTAGAGATAGTATTGATATTTTGGAAGGAGTCTACATCGCTGATCCACAACTCGCACTCGCTTCTTGATTAGCTTCAAAATCTCATCGAATTGAGTTGACGTTGGTTCCGCCGACGGACCAACGCTTATGTTTGATTATCTGTGAACCCCATGGGATTCTCGGAGGTGTATTAACCGGATTTGGCCTAACAATAGGAACAACAGTTGCTTTGGTGGTAACGGAGCATGTACTGCCCACTTCGTGTTACTCGTCCTATTTCAGCTTATGTTAACATCGCTAAAAGAGTTGGTATGGGTTTCTCCTTCCCATCTTCTATCATAGTTGCACCGTATTGATATGGAATTGCTTTGTTAGAACCTGTATGGAACAGACCTGCAGACAGATCACCATAGGAGATTCTCGACACTTTGGACCACTGACTCAATTTCTACACATTTGGGTACATTGAACAGGATAATGACGCTTATCGGAATTTCCGAGTTGATATCCGAGACTAAAAGCTCATGCGGAAAATGCCCTACCATATTCACGCCATAGTCGCTTCGTCAAGATCTCAGATATCACCAATGTCTAATAACCGCTGAATGTCCGCTTCCACGTTGGACATCCTCGAAAATCCTTGAAGCATTCGCCACCGTAGTCATGTTTAGTGAAAGTGCCCATTGTAATCGATGTATCATGGAGTCAGTACTAAACTTTCTCTTATCGATTCACATCGCGACAAGATACCGATCCGTATTCCATAGTATCAAATTCATGGTATGTCCACTATGATTGGGAAGTGGATTTGCTTGCACGCTTGATTTGTGTCTCAAGGAAAGAAGATTAGACCTTACTAACCTTTTGCCTTCGGGCTATGCAATGTTTGAGATCATGACCCGTGCCCTTGATGAAAAGGGCAAGACACGCTCGCTGTACCACCATGGTAATTTGTCCGCACCGAGGTGGTAACTGTTTGCACAAGATTCCTTTCTATTAATGCAGGATATAGTTTAGTATATGTCATTGAATTGATCAAATCATGAGACCCCGCGCATTTGCTCGATTGTTAAATTGTTGAGCCCGCTATCGAGGTCGTTGAGTTTCGGAATCATGGAGCACCTCGTATTTGGACTTGCATTAACAATGGCGCACAAGAGCTATCTGTTGTTGTTGATCGACATTCTTCCTTGGTTTCCTGATACCATTCATATGTCATGTTCCTTCCTTGTTGGAAAACCGGTTCCACCTTCTTGTTCCAATCGAAGATCCTATCTTTGACTAGGCGTCCTGTTCGAACTCCTTCCTCTAGTCGCATTCCCATGCTTACCATCTCGTTGAAATCTCCGGGAGCGCTTGCAATCATGAGTTCGTAGTAAAATGGGCCAAGAGTGTTTAAGAAAACCTTGGTCATTTCCTTCTCCTCTAACGGTGGGTTGATTTGGGCGAATTTCCTCCAACGCCACGCTCTTTGAATGTCTCTTTTCCTTCCGAGACATGGAGCGAAGTTGATCCCGATCTGGAGCCATGTCCAAATTAAATTTGTATTGTTGGACAAAGGCTTCGCCTAGGTCATTGAATGTCTGGATATTCGCACTATCTAGCCCCATGTACCATTTTAGTGCGGCACCGGTAAGACTGTCTTGGAAATAGTGAATTAACAATCGGTGATTATCATCAGACGTAGACATTTTCCTAGCGCACATTGTTAAATGACTCGGGTGGAATTCCTTTATACTTTTCAAAGTCGTGGACTTTGAACTTTGCGTATCCACGCGAGGAACTAGGCATGATCGTGGGCATTCTTCCCAAACAATTTTTCCACGGATTGTTTTGATCTCCATCTGCATTTTATGGAGCTGTTCCGGAGATTCTCCATCCGCCACGAGGATTCGTGGTTATCGCTCGATTATGATGAACTTCTTCGTCCGCAGAGTGTGAACCATGTGGTCGAGTTGGTCATGATTGGTCGAGAAACCATCATGGTGACTGCAGGGTTATTCCATGTCAGGAGTAAGCCGAGTTCTCAGAGTAGGAATTTCAAATGTGGTTGTTTGTACCGAAGTGGGTTGACGAAACCCGATGCCAAATTGAAAGGCATGTTGTTCATTAAAAGGTGACGCTAGAGGATGCGAACGTGAGTTCGATCTTCCGCTCGTAACGATTTAATCTTTTGATTTGTTTATAAAGATGCATGAAAGCATCAAGCTTTATTATTTTCAACACAAGAAAGATGATTTAATGATTATGAAAAGGGAAAGCAAATACCCTCAATTGATTTGATATGAACGACTCAGCGCAAACTAGACGCAACGATCGGGGAGATTCTCGGTAAGGGGATTGCATATAAAGGAATAGATGGAGCACCCTAAATATATGTAGTTATCTACAACTTTATATATGAACACGCTTGATATGTTGTGTGTTTTTAATTGCTATTTCTAATGATTGGGAAAGCTCCTTGGGTTTTTAAGAAATGAGATTGTGTGGGATTCTATTGTTTATTATTATGTGCTCGCAAAGATCCGGGATCTTCTCAGATACCGTAATACTTGAACTCGACTTTGTAGGATTTTTGTATCCAAATGTGCGGATAGCAAGAGTCGCCACCGACTTTTATTTTTATCCAATTAAGGAAGGTAAAAGCATGTAAAAAGACCTTCGTTAGATTCTCGAAGACGGGAGAAGGTTATGAAAAGGGAAGGTATTAGCCCCTTTTCATCCGTAGTTATCTACGGCTCTTAGTTGCTCTAGATCACTTTAAAAATTGTGCTTTTCGTGTTTGACAAAATGTTTTGAAAAGGTATTTCGCTTTGACTTTGTAATGATTCATGGGAATGTATACAAAGTGTTCTGAAATGTTTCGCTTTTGAAAGAGTTTGAACTTTGAAAAAGTGAAGTGTGAAAAGTATTTGATAGAGCAAGCAACTAAAAGTCTTATTACCCACCGTGATTTGGTCGTTGTTATTTTACGCTCCTTTAGAATAGCCAGCCGCACTATTAGTTAGTAGGTAGCTCCATTCGCTGGATGTAAGCGGACATTCAAGGGACATCGATGGTCATAGAAGGCAACTGTAGGAAGTATCCTAGCACATTCAAGGGACTATCATCATTTTCGAGGCTACAATCGAGGATCAAGATCATGTAATCGGAGGCTACATCGCGGGTCTTATGATCTTTGTATCGGCGGACTATGATGATTTGTTTTGAAGGCAACGTGCAAGAATACCTCTAATGCTCGAGGACATGACCATTTGAATTCAGAAAGGCAACGAGAGAATTTCTAAGGGTGTAATGTGAAAGAAGTGTGTTGATTCAGATATGTTAATCTTGAAAATTAGAGTGAGCTATGTTCAATTTTAGTCTTGCCATACACGCCTAATTACTAGCAGCTTATGCGTAAATTAAATCATGGAAAGTAGTGCGAAAGGTAAATGTCCTACGCTATTACATGACTTTGGGGCAGATACATAATTTAACCGTGCGGAAAATAAAAGCCTAATTAAAACTATTACATCCCATGAGCAGTTACATTATTGGAAAAATAAAACGATAAAGAAAAATCGTCTGAATCGGAATAACCTGTAAGAGAATGAGAAATCGGAAAATACGAGATGAATCGATTAAGAGAAAAAATGTTAGAAAAATGCAAATTTTTATATGAGAAAATTATGACATGCTGGAAATAATATAAATATGCTAAAATAATTTTTTGGGATTTTTTAGATGCAATTTAATAATTAAAAACTAATTAAAAGTAATTAAAATGCAAAATTATGAATAAAATAAAATATGCATGCAAAATAATATTTTTTAATTTTATAAATTAAATAAGTATTTTATGAAAATAAATGCAAAAATAAAAATAATTTTTGGTAATTTTTTAATGCAGAAATAAAATTGTGAAATTAATTAAAATGATGCAAAATATTAGAAAACAATGGAAATAGGAAAAATATTGAAAATGTGAAAGTTTGGAAAAAGAAAAGAGAACCAGGTCCTGATTGTAACACCCCATCTAAATACCCCGAATATATTAATTAAATTAATATCTAAATCGTCTTTAATCAGAGTTTAACACGGTATAATAAGGGATGTCACAATTAATAATTAAACAAACATTCAAACAAAGAGCTATGCTACAATCGAGGATCAACATCGATAATTCAATCGTTATAAGACCATGTCTTACACAAATGAAATACCAAAATCAAAATTTTAAATAAACATCATAGTTCTTAAGGAATTCAAATCCAAAACTATTAAACAAGAATGATTCTTTAACTAAGCTGCCCCTGTTACAATCTAATCGAGCATGACACCGACACACCTGACTAAAAGATAAGCTCTAGAGCCATCCTCACCGACTCCCTCGCTAATTTAACTGAAATGGTAAAGTAAGGGTGAGACTTCTCATAATTAAAGCATATTATAAATCTTTCAATCAACAATATAATACAAGCATATTATTCCACCACTTAATACCAATCGTAACCCAATACACAAACATAGTCATACAATTCATCATACATCATCAATCAACAATAAAGGCATTGCAACACCGAAGACATCCTAGCATGTTACAATCCTATGCAAACACTAATGCACTCAATGCATGCGGTACCGACTTCGTGACCAAGTCACCCAACACCGATCCATCATCATTCGGATACGCCCATCGATTCGTCCATAACCACTCTGGACACTAATCCAAATTTAACCACCCATCCTCACTCTGCATCGGTATCGGTAATCCAAGTCAAATTCCGCACAATGGGAATTAACTTCACCAAAATAATGCATATGCACGCACATCAATAGCATGCAACATTAATCACCCATGTATACATTCATTTAACATAATCGAATCACCAAAATCAACATGATACATCAACAATCATGCATACATCTAACATCAAGATAAACATGCAAAACAATCAATCAAGATATCCAACCCAATCATGTATACATCAAACAATAGCATAACCATGCTATTTCACCCACACATTATCAAGATCCTCATCACTACACATCACCACATACATCATTATGTATTAGCTAATAATCATCATCTTTAGAAATTATACCCTTTCCCAAAATAATTTCAAAATTTCTAAAATATTTTCATTTCATAAGGTAGAGCATTAAATTTAGAAAATAACGTCCAAAACGGCGCCAAAACGGACTTACGGTTTGAAAGTTATGAATTTTTGAAGTTTTGAAAATTGAATGCACTGAACCCGGCTCCACCTTAACGGAACCGGTTCCCGAAAGTTGAAATTACCTCGCCCGATTTTGAATGGGGAACGGTTCATTACATATGTGAACCGGTTCCCGAGTTTATTTTTCGTGTTTTGCTAATTTTTCATCGTGGAACCCGGTTCCTACCTGACAGAACCGTTCCTACGCATCTAAAAGTGATTTTCTCGATTTTTGACAAAGATTCATCCATTTTACTCAAACCCATTTTTACCCATACGACTTCCATCATTGGAAACACCAAATTACATCCTTTTGCATCATCTAACACATCAAACAACATATTTCCATCTTCTATGTTCATCTATCGACACTCTAATCATATCCATACATATTCTCACACAGACTCAAACCGACACCATTAGGGACACATTCATGGAACCCTAAAATTTCAAATTTCAAATTCCTACATGCTATAACTTATATTATGAATATCAAAACCTATAATAAGTTCTAATCAATCAAATCACCCTCACCGGTGGTTTCTTCGAGATTCTCGACGCCCTAGGTCTTTCCTTCTTTCCTTCTCTTCTCACTTCTACGTAGCCTTGTTTTCTCCAAATGAATCTATTTTCTTTTCCTTATTTTATTCCTTTTATTCCTCTTATTCATTTTTAATCATAATTAAATAAAATAAATATTAATCCTCTCTCCAATTAATTCCATCATTAACTTAATAATCCAATAAACTAAATAAATTATGACCTCAATTAATTTAATTAATTAAAATCATAAACATTTAATTATTGAATTATTTTGGGTGTCACAACTCTCCCAACTTAAAGAGTTTTCGCCCTCGAAAACATACCTCGTAATAGTTCGGGATACGAGTCCTTCATCCGACTCTCCAGCCCCAAGTGACATTTCCATCACCGGTCCTCCCCAAGCCACTCTACCAATGCAATCTCTTTGCCTCGAACTGCTTCAACTTCCGATCCTCAATCCTCGCAGTACCGCCCACGCTTAAATTCTCTCGCACTGTGATATCATCTACCCAATCTCATGAGACGGATCAAGAATGTACTTCCTCACTGAGACACGTGAAAACATCATGCAATTGCAAGTGACTACGGCAAAGCAACTGATATGCAACCTTCCCAACCCTTTGGTAATCAAAAGGACCAATAAATCGCGAGTCAACTTCTTTGACTTCAAAGCTCGACTACCCGCATCGGAGTAACTCGTGATAAACACATGTTCTCCTTCACCGAACTCAAGATCTTTCCTCCTCTTATCATGGTAACTTTTCTCGACGACTCGAGAAGTCCTCATCTTCTCCCCGAATCATCTTAATCTTTTCCAAGTTTGTGAACTATTTCCATCCAATCACAAGATTCTCTCCGCTTCATACCAACACAATGGTGTTCGACACCTCCTACCATACAATGCCTCAAACGGAGCCATACCAATACTCGAGTGAAAGCTATTGTTGTAGGTAAACTCAATCAACGGTAGATAACTATCCCAAGCTCCACCCTTCTCTAACACACAAGCTCTCAAAGAAATCCTCCAACGATCGAATCGTTTTTCCGTCGACCATCCGTCTCTGGATGATAAGCGGAACTTAAACGCAACTTAGTACCCAAAGCTTCTTGCAATCCTCGCCCGTAACTTAGATGTAAACCCTGATCTCGATCCGACACAATGCTAGACGGAATACCATGCAAACTCACAATCTTCTCGACATACACCGCTAACCTCTCCATCGGATAATCCATTCTTATCGAATGAAGTGAGCGATTTTGTCAACCTATCCACAATCACCCGTATAGAATCGCAATTTTAGTCGTTTTGGCAAACCGTATACAAAATCCATCGAGATTCCATCCCACTTCCATTCTCGAACAAACAACGGCTCCATCAACCCCGATGGTTTCGATGTTCGATTTTCACTTCGACAAACCAAACAAGCATACACAAACTCAACAATTTTTCATTCCCGCCACCAAAACAACTTCTTCAAATCATGATACATTTTAGTAGCACCGGATGAATACTTAACCCGCCACGATGCCCTTCTTCCAAAATACTCATCCTAATCTCGGCAACATCCTAACACACACCGATCACCAAACTCATAACACCATTCTCGCCAATTGAACTCGCCTTGACCTTGGTTGATCAATGTCAACTTATCAACTAAACCAACATCGATTTCGTCCATTTCGATCTCTTCCGTATCACCACTAGTCGCCTTCAACATACCCAATTTCACACTATTCGGAGTAGTTTCACAAACCAAACTTAGATCTCTCGAATTGCTCAACCAAATCTAACTCACGAACCATTAACATCTATATGCAAAGACTTCTACTCAAAGCATCCGCCACCACGCTTGCTTTTACCAGATGATAATTCAAACCGAAATCATAATCTTTAAGAATTCTAACCATCTTCTCTCGCTCATGTTCAACTCCTTCCGATCAAGAGATACCTCGACTCTTATGATCACCGAATACTTCAAACCGAGAACCGATGTATAATGTCTCCACAACTTCAAAACAAACACAACAACGCTAACCCAAATCATGGCCTGATAACCTTTCATGCACTTTCATTGTCGCTAGCATAAGCCACAACCCGCTTATCTTGCATCAACACACCACCTAATCCCATCAGCGATGCATCACAATACACCACAAAAGACTTAGTCGGATCCGGTAAAATCAAGATCGGAGCACTTGTCAACCTCCTCTTCAGCTCTTGGAATCCTTTCTCACACTCAACATCCCAAACAAACACCTGACCCTTCCTGGTCAACTTAGTCAACGGTAACGCTAGTTTGGAAAATCCCTCAATAAACTTCCCAGAGTAACCTCGCAAGACCGTAAAACTACGGATTTCAGCATTCTTCGCTTCCCATCGAGACACCGCTTTACCTTCGTGAGGATCGATACTATCCCACTTTTAGAAATTACATGGCCAAGAAAACTTACTTCCTCTAACCGTAATTCACACTTGACAACTTCGCATAAAGCTTCTTTTCTTTCAACAATTCCAATACAACTCGAGATGTTCCGATGCTCTTCATCACTTTTCGAATAAATTAAGATATCATCAATAAACACCACGATTTAACTTATCGAGATACGGATGAAACATCCTGCTCATATACTCCATGAAAACACCAGTGCATTAGTAACTCCAAACCGCATCACGTAATATTCATAATGCCCATACCGCTCTAATGCGCTCAATATCCTCCGACTTCACACGAACTGATGATATCCATCTCGATCAATCTTATCAATACACAAGCTCCAACGAGTTGATCCATCAAATCATCAATGCAAAGGATACCGATTCTTGATCGTAACCTTATTCAACCGCTTTAGTCAACACATAACCTCATTGAACCTTCTTCTTAACCAATAACACCGAGCACCCACACGAAACACTTGACGAATAAACTTCTTCTCAAGCAATTCCTCTAACTCGCTTCTTCGCTCAACCAATTCGATGCCGACATGCGATAAGGCGCCATCGACACCGGACTAGTTCCGTGAATCAAATCTATAGTAAACTCTACCTCTCTCGTGTGGCACCACTAACGCCTTCCTAAACACCTCCGAAATTCATTCACCACGGCAATCCATCACCTTTGCTTTCCTTCCGCTTCTATCGCAGAATACAACATAAACACAATCGCACCATCCTCCACAACTAAGTTCATCTCGCTTAACTCGACATAATCTCATTTTCGATCTTAACCTCTTCAGAAAAATGACCGTCTTCTCAAAATAGTTGATATGAACTCCGTTGAATTCCAACCAGCTCATTCCAAGGATGATATCAAGTTGTTCTAGCGGTAGGCACACTAAATCCATACCAAACCCCTATCAAAATCACAACAGACAATTTTACAAACATATGAAGTAGTCATCGAACCCGACGCAGAGTATCAATAACCATACTTCCATCCATATTAGAAATTTCCAAATTCAACTCTTAGCACAATCTAACGCAATAAAAGAATGCGTAGTCAGATCAATAATCGCAATCAAAGGTATGCCGTTAATAAAACATGTACCTTTAATCACCGATCATCCGGTTTTGTCTCCGATCCGCATAATGCAAACACTTTACCACCAAATTTTGCTTCTTGAGTTTTGGCACCGAGGACGGTATGACCTCTTCACCACTGTAACAAGTCACCACCTTTACTCGCAATCATTGGCCACATGGCCGAACTTCCCACACTTGAAACACTCTTATCATTGCTCTTACTACCACCATACGATGTCCCGCCTCACCGCACTTATAGCACCCAGCGGAAGAACTAGAATCTCCTCCACTAGATTTCTTCCAACCAATCGGACCTCCGACATCCTATCATAAGGCTTACCACGATCCATCCGTTGTTTACCTTTTCTATCAACATACCGAGCATTTGACTTAGTGTTAGCAAGATCCTCCTCTAAAATCCTACCGCAATCAACCGATCGTAAAATCTTCTGACACGCCGATACCAATACCCCGCTTAATCTCACACGAAACCATTCTCAAACTTGATACATTTGGAAACTCTCCATCCGCATCGTTAGGATAATGAGCATAATACTGCTAACTCAAAAACTTCAAGCATACCACCGACAGCCTTATTGCCCCGCCTGAGCTCTAAACTCAATCTCCTTCTTACCTGACATCCTCAGAAAATACCCTCGTAAAAGCTCTCCGAACATGCCCCAATTCAACGCAACACCATCTTCTTCCAGCCAGCTCGTAGCAACCCACCACCATCGGCTCCTCCCAATCATGTGAGTTCCATATCTCACCTTCAACTCTTCCAGACAATCAATCACCAAGATCCCTCGATCTCCTTCACCATTTCTCGAGCACCTGGATCATGTACCTTTAAACAATGGAGGATTGCTCCTCCGAAAATTCCCCAATCTGTCAAGACTAACACAGCCTCCCCGCCGGCCCTCCGAGTACTCCAACCAACATTCCCAAAGCCTCGCCGATAGCAAGATCATTCCTTCCATACCCTCTTCCGCCATTGTTCCAGAAAATAACAAAACAATCACATCAAGACACAAGTATCGACAAGTTGTCACTTCACACTAGTCGCATACTAAAGGGATGACGACACGTGACAAGACCGACTATGCTCGATACCACTATTGTAACACCCCATCTAAATACCCGAATATATTAATTAAATTAATATCTAAATCATCTTTAATCGTAGTTTAACACGGTATAATAAGGATGTCACAATTAATAATTAAACAAACTTCATTCAAACAAGAGCTATGCTAATCGAGGATCAACATCGACAATTCAATCGTTATAAGACCATGTCTTACACAATGAAATACCAAAATCAAAATTTTAAATAAACATCATAGTTCTTAAGGAATTCAAATCCAAAACTATTAAACAAGAATGATTCTCTTAACTAAGCTGCCCCAGAGTTACAATCTAATCGAGTAGCATGACACCGACACCTGACTAAAAGATAAGCTCTAGAGCCATCCTCACCGACTCCTCACCGCTAATTTAATCAAATGGTAAAGTAAGGGTGAGACTTCTCATAATTAAAGCATATTATAAATATTTCAATCAACAATATAATACAAGCATATTATTCCACCACTTAATACCAATCGTAACCCAATACACAAACATAGTCATACAATTCATCATACATCATCAATCAACAATAAAGGCATTGCAACACCGAAGACATCCTAGCATGTTACAATCCTATGCAAACACTAATGCACTCAATGCATGCGGTATCGACTTGCGGACTAAGTCACCCAACACCGATCCATCATCATTCGACATAGCCCATCGATTCGTCCATAACCACTGGACACTAATCCAAATTTAACCACCCATCCTCACTCTGCATCGGTTATCGGAATCCAAGTCAAATTCGCACAATGGGAATTAACTTCACCAAAATAATGCATATGCACGCACATCAATAGCATGCAACATTAATCGCCTATGTATACATTCATTTAACATAATCGAATCACCAAAATCAACATGATACATCAACAATCATGCATACATCTAACATCAAGATAAACATGCAAAACAATCAATCAAGATATCCAAACCAATCATGCATACATCAAACAATAGCATAACCATGCTATTTCACCCACACATTATCGATCCTCATCACTAGCACATCACCACACATACATCATTATGTATTAGCTAATAATCATCATCTTTAGAAATTATACCCTTTCCCAAAATAATTTCAAAATTTCTAAAATATTTTCATTTCATAAGGTAGAGCATTAAATTTAGAAAATAACGTCCAAAACGGCACCAAAACGGACTTACGGTTTGAAAGTTATGAATTTTGAAGTTTTGAAAATTGAATGCACTGAACCTGCTCCTACCCGTAACGGAACCGTTCCCAAAGTTGAAATTACCTACCATTTTTGAATGGGGAACCGTTCCATTACATACAGAACCTTCCCGAGTTTATTTTTCGTGTTTTTAATTTTCATCGGGAACCCGGTTCCTACCCGCATGAACCGGTTCCTACGCACTAAAAAGTGATTTTCAGATTTTTGACAAAGATTCATCCATTTTACTCAAACCCATTTTACCCATACGACTTCCATCATTGGAAACACCAAATTACATCCTTTGCATCATCTAACACATCAAACAACATATTTCCATCTTCTATGTTCATCTATCGACACTCTAATCATATCCATACATATTCGACACAATTAGACTCAAACCGACACCATTAGGGACACATTCATGGAACCCTAAAATTTCAAATTTCAAATTCCTACATGCTATAACTTATATTATGAATATCAAACCTATAATAAGCTCCTAATCACGAAATCACCCTCACCGTGGTTTCTTCGAGATTCCGACGCCCTAGGTCTTTTTCCTCCTTCCTTCCTTCTCACTTCTACGTAGCCTTGTTTTCTCCAAATGAATCTATTTCCTTCTTTTCCTTATTTTATTCCTTTTATTCCTCTTATTCCTTTTAATCATAATTAAATAAAATAAATATTAATCCTCTCTCTCCAATTAATTCCATCATTAACTTAATAATCCAATAAACTAAATAAATTATGACCTCAATTAATTTAATTAATTAAAATCATAAACATTTAATTATTGAATTATTTCGGGTGTCACAACCGATGAGGTTCGAACAGGGTCCCTGAGAGGATCCGAACAAAAAGATCCTTACCACTAGGCCAAGTGGCTTTTGTGGTCGGAAAAGTCGAAACCATAACATATGAATGATGATGACCGTGAATGAGTTGAAAATCAAAGTCGCACGGGACCCCTGTGCCCACTCATAATTTATTTAATCGTAATACATGATTTGCCACGCACCGCCGGCCAAAGAAAGTCCACGACACGAGCCCTAGCTCCTTGCCTTCTCCGCCAACCGAATCAAACAAGCAAACACGCGTAATAAATGGGAAAGAAAGACTCGTCTCTAAATCGACAAGCCATGTAATTCAATGCCGCATCGCATTTAATCGCTCCAGAATGGCCACCAAGCTACCAGCCTAAAAACCTAAGCATGGCAACCGGTGATTCTCACGCAAGCTCGCTAGCGATCGCCTGATCCACTACATAGAACCTCATGAACACATTGAAGCATTAGAATTGATTAAAACACGCAGTTAATAAAATGCAAAATTGAGAAAAAATTGAATATGTATGCATCTATATATCACGATTCGGATGGTTCGATCAATGACAATAATGCATTCTTACTCAAACTTACTCGAACACGATGGAATGATTTTGATACTGAAAGTGGCTGGATTTTGAATTGATTTTCTCAAGTTTATGAAAATTTTGGCAAAATAAGGGTTTGTTCTTGGCCAGGTTTCCTCCTGTGGGTGGCCGCATTGCTCGTATTTATAGAAGAGATTTGGAAAGAAAAAGAGTGAAAAAGATATGATTTGGTGCATTCAATTTTTCAAATAAAATCAATTTTCTTGAAGAAAATTTGATTTCTTCAATGCTTGATTATGCACGAATTTGGCAAGAGTATTGGGCTATCTTGGACATCAAGGAAGGTATAAAATCACTTTTGGAAAATATATCATTTTTATATTTATATAATTTAATTTTGAATTAAATGTTCTAAAATTCAAAAATAAATTAATAAATAGGAAATTGCCATGGCCAAGCATTTATGGGTAAAAATCATGTCATGAACAAGTTGGATCAAAAGATTATAGGCCCATTTGGAAAATTTTGCATTTTGACAAAATGTCCTTTTGTGCAATCATTCAAAATTGCCCAACTTGTGAATGGTGTATCTTGCTCAATTTTCCACATTTTTGAGTGTTCTTGGACTTTATGGAAAGCTCTAAGAGTCCTCTAACCAACCTTTTTGGTCTCATCTCAATTGGAGTTACCATGCTCAAATATCTTTAAAACAAAAGTTGACTTTTTGTTGACTTTGAAAATGACCGTAATGTTTTGAGCCATACCTCAAATGAAGCATTTTTGGACATTCTTGTGAGACATGAAGTTGTAGAGAATTGAATTTCCTTCAAAACAAGAGGTGGTGGAAAAATTTCTGAGAAAGTATGAGAAAGTTATGATCAGTCAAAGTTTGGTTGACTTTTCACCTAGAAACCTTAATTTAGAAAGTTGACTTTTTTGAGCAAATCTTGAGTTTTCTTGATGAATCATGATCAACCCTTGATCAAATGATGAATGCAACTTCAAATGAGGATGTTGACCAAAAATCAAGTTTTGATCAGAGTTGACCACGCTTGAATTTTTGTCCAATACAATCCGATTTTCAACCATCCGAGCAATTGTCTCGAGCAATCTTGACCAGGAGGCTTGAAACTTGACATGGAGAATCTTTGAAGCATATGAGGAGGCATGAAGACCATTGGAGATGTTGGAAGTCCATCTTGACTGAGAGATACCAAACCCCAGTTTGGGTCGATTGTTCAGAGAGAGCTCATTCGATCAACCTCGAGGAATCCTCGAGTAGGATGTATGGAATCTCTGAGAAGATGGAGGCAAATTTTGGGGTATGACACATACCCCTAGTGGAATCAGCAGTTCTGTAGCTCTGGACCTGTGGTTCTATGGTTTGTTTGGTCCGAGGGAGATAGAATTTGCTCAGCAAGGACGAGACCAGCCTACGTATTCTCAAAAGATGATGAGAAAGTCGAGCAATCGGTTCCCACTTATGCTAGTGGAAAGCAACGGATGTTAGTAAGAGAGCATAAATGTCATCTTAATGAAAATGTATCTAATCTATTTCATCACATACATTTTTGAAAAGTTTGATCGATTAAAATCTTCGTCGTAGTTATAGGTGTTTTGCTTGAGTGTACAAGCCGCTACCACCATGTTTAAGAAAGATGTTTGAAAAGATGATTGAATCTTTTAACCTGAAGCACTGGGTGTTTTGCTTGAGTGTACAAGCGCTACTCACTTACTGCATTAGATGTTTTTGTTTGAAAAGAGTTTGAAAAGTTTTGAAAATTTTTGACCAGATGTGATGTGAGATGAGATACTTCTTCCATAGAGATGATAGATATCTAAATCTCGAGGAGAAATTGATTGGATTAAAGGGATGCTTTTAAGAAGCCCATGGGTCCTTGTATTGTTATTTCAAGAGGAGGCATTCCGAGGGTCATCGAGGGTCCTTGATTTAAGCTCAAGAGGAAGTTATAGGTATGGTCGGCTACTTGGTGGGATTTCACCGAGAAACCATCCTTTTCTCGATAAGAGCAATTTCACCGGAAATTTTACCTTCGGGGAATTTGAAAGTGATTTCACCGGAAACCATCCTTCTGTGGTTCTATCTTAGCTGGTGATTCTTTGTATTGGAAGCCGATAGGAGGTCATAAGAGATTTCTATCTCTTTCATTGTATGATGCCCAAGAGAAGGCTAAACTTAATGAGGAGTTCTTTGAACGGCCCAAGGGAGGCCGACTCAACAGTGGTTGTGTCTTATACGAAGCCTAAGTGAGGCTAAACCCGCTGAAATGAGTTTTCTTATATGAAGCCTAAGAGGAGGTCAATTCCGCCGATGGATTATCTGCACAAAGCCCAAGCGAGGCTAAACTGGGGAGCCTATCGTTAGACTAATTGTTATGTTAATAACCCAGCTTATATAAACAAGCCAGTGTGATATGTATTCAGGAGTTTACGAAGGAAATACAAACAATGCATGATGTTTATTTATTGTGAGTTTTATGGAAATATAAACAAGTGTCTCGTGAAACTAACGCTAAAACGAGCGCAACTTGTTTATTCACAAGTTCGATTCAGCACGCGAAATGAATATGTACCTAATCTATTTATGTAATGAGAATGATTGATGTACATAGGAGGGTTGGGACTTACATCGAAGAGAGGCCCATTGATTTGAAAGCAGCTGTGGAATAATGCTCCTTCTTAATACCAATGGTATTCATTGTATATACGTAAAAACGAAACGAATGATCAAGCTTATCCGTTGTTTGAATATTTGTAAAAAGTATCTGTGTATGCAGATAAAAGTTTTGTATGAAAAGTATTTGATATGTACAAAGAAAAATATGTACAAAGACTGCTTTGTTCGAGTATACACGAAGTGAAAACGATCAAGTTTGTCTGCATTGAGTATAAAAGAAGTATCCAGATTATGTATGTATGAAACTTTGTAAAAGTGTTTGACGAAAAGTTTTGATATGTACAAAGAAATATTATGTACATAAAAGAATGTTATGGGACTTACACTGAGGGAGGCCCATTGGTTAAAAAGAAGTTTCGCCGTAAGAATTCTTCTTTAGAACCAATGGATCTTGCGTATAAACAAACGAATGAAAACAAACGTAAATAACTGCTTATGTTTGAATATTAACAATGATGATTTGAGTATGTACAAGCAAAACTAAATATGTACATAAAGGATTGGGACTTACACCGTAAGTGAGGCCCAGATCGATTGAAAATTCGAGAGAAAATAAACGCTTTTGCTTAATCGGATCGATCATGGTAAAAAGATGCAAGTTTGAGGAAATGTTTTGAAAATGATTTTGAAAATGTTTTGAAATGTGAAGTTAATTTATGAAAGGTTTTGAAAAGAACTCCAAGTCAAAACTTGAAAAATTCACCTTTAAGGAGGTTTGAAAAGTGTTCGTAACGCTGCTTTGCCCGATTAAAATTAATCGATGAAAGTTTTTCTAAAATTTTGCACTATCACAAAATAGATGTATTTATTGACAAGTGTCCAAAAATCATCTCAAATGAGAAGTTTTGATTGGTCAAAAATTTGGAAAGTTTGAAGAAAAACATGAAAATTGTAAAGTTGTAAAAAGAATGGTCCTGGGTGAATGAACCCATGACCATGAGGTGGGACTGCAAAGGAACTTAAAGGCAAGCACACAAACCACTAGGCCAAATGCTGGAGTGTTAGTGGACTAAAACACACGCTAGAAAAGGATTGATTATTTGAATATTTGAAAATGAAGAACATCAAGAACACGCTCAGAATCCCCGGGTTGCATTTTGATTTTCGCATTCTTTGATCCAAGCTACCATCCTCGCTTTCAATGAAATTCAATGATGTAAACATCAAAGTTGCTCGCTTTTTTCCTCACGAACACGTAAGGTGGTTGTTAATTTCATTTATATTTAGCCCGTAACAATTTAGGTTTGAAGAACATGACGAACCCTAAACCGAAAATCTTAAATTAAATGATGTGTAATTGATGATTGTTTGATTTATTGAGTTATCAATCGTATGAGTGCAGAAAACAATGGCCAAGAGTTTTGTCAAAAGAATCACGTAATCATGATAACCAAGTTCGTGTTCATACTGGAAAATGAGAATCGAAAACTGGATTTTGATGCTTCCAATTGTTGTTTTTGATTGTTTAAGCACCAACCGCCTCTGTGATGGTGTATAAGTGGTCTCATACTTTGATCAAGTCAATCGTACATAAGTCCACCGCATAAGCTTCAAAATGAAACTGAAATCGTGGTTAAGTGTTAAGTTGTTGTTCTTGATCCGAATCACCTCTATGATATATGGATCGTGGTTGGATGATCGTAACTCAGGAATCAAGCCAAAGTCCAAATTCGATTGCTATGGCGCTTGTACAAGTTTGGAAAAATAGAAATGCACTGATTGCTTTTGTTTGATTTTAAGTTTGTAACAAGTTTGATAGTGATTATGAAACATGTTTGACACCAAAGATCATCATGATTTTAACTGAATTTCAAAAATGCAAGTTTGGCAATTTTGCTCTATGTTACTTGATTTTCAAGAAAAGAATGAAAGCATGGATTTTTGCATTGCTTTGGTGTAGTTTTAGGCTTGAATTGGTGAGCTATTTATAGGCATCAAGTTCTGAAATTGTTAGGCAAGAGTACAAGCCAATTGGTGAATCAAGGATTGCTTAAGGGGTAAGAATGGCATTTTGCCCAAAAAAGGAAACTTCCTTTTTTCACCATGTGCAATTTTCACAATTTGATCCAATCCTCTCAATTATTACCTCTCATTGATATTTATCAGTTCATATCTCAATTTGGCAAGGTGGCAAGTGGTTAAATGAGAAAACACAAAATGACCTATAATTTGATGTTTTGATTTTGAAAATCAAGTTTCATGGAGCCTTATGTTTCAATTTCAAAAGTGTATCTAGACTCCATGGATTTGAGAGTTCTTGGACATTTTGGAAAGATCTTTTCACAAGCTACAACTTTCATGTTTTGAGTTTTTTCAAATTCAAATTGGAACTAGGTGAAACAATGACATGAAGTTTGAAAAAATAAATTTCAACACTTAGAAATTTTTCTAAGTGTGAAAATTTTTGACTTTTTGTTGACTTTTCAAATTCTTTGATTTTTGATGCGATGGATCATTTGAAGTATTTTGATGATTGAAAAGTTTTGTTTTGAAAAATTTGACCAAAAGTCAAAGTTTGACTTTTCTCGCGGCAGATGAATTTTCATCGACATTTCAAATCGACTGGCGAAGTCGTGAGCTTCGATGTTTTGAATCCGTAAATTAGGTCAAGATGTTGCATCTAAGATATGATGACCAATCTCTATCCAAAAGGTTATTTATCGCTTCAAAATCGATAATGCCTATGCTCGATCAAAACCCTAATGGTCGATCTCGACTGATCCGAGAGAAAATGGATATCCGAGGATCAAGGTCAATGATTTGATCAAGCTAGATCAAGTGAGGAGAAAAATTCAAACCCTAATTGGTTGGCTTTTGAATCGATGAAAATCTGATGAAACCCCGTTTTGACCGTGAATGCTACACCCGATTAATGCCGCTCGAATCGTTAGTGATGCAATGACGCAAATGTAAGGTGGTATATTAGGTCAAAAATTGGGTATGATAGATGCCCTATTTAAGTTTCTTTAACTCGAGAGATGAAGATGAATATCTTCGCTTGATAGGTGTAAAGAGACTTAATCGTAATACAAATTTTGGACCTAAGATACCAAAAGATGGATGATGCAAATGATGTAAAAAGTTTCATCCGGATAATATCAAAGAAAATGACATGGTGGGGAAATTTGTGGGTACGTCCTGTTGGGGAAAGAATGATTCTACGTAATATGTGAATATCCTTCGCTTGAACAGAGAGATTACCTTCTCACTCGTGACAATGTTTAAGGTAAGTGAAAATGATATTACCAATTATCACCGTGATAATTTATGGTAATGAATGTTGAAGATGTTACCAATTATCAGCGAAGTGATAACTATAACAAAGTAAAATTTTAAGAAATTTGTCAGATATTCGCTTTTGTGAATAATGTATACAATGGAAACAACTTGAAATGAGCTTAAGATATTACCAATTATCAAGAAAGATAACTATAACAAGGTAAATCTTGAGAAATGAGCATCAGGTATTCAAATTTTGTGAATGATGCATGATGATGGACAAATTTTAAATTAGTTTTGAAGATATTACCAATTATCAGAAGGTGATAATTATAACAAGGTAAATCTTTGAGAAATTTTGCCGTGTATTCACTTCAGGATAATATACGCTAAAGAAAAAAACAAACTCAAAACGAGTTTCTATTTTCTTGGATACAATCCCGCCGAGGATCTCGCTTTGAGAAGATGCGGCGCTTTTGAT